>CM034353.1:96759783-97172647 GCA_019925275.1 Mytilus edulis
ATGTATATACATGTATAATGCTTATAACCACTAAACTCAGTTTAAGTTCAAATTTTGCCAGCTTCAATTTTACAGTACTTGAGTTATGTCCCTTTATAACGTTATATGCTAGCTGGGGCATCATCTGTGTCCCTAGCTATTGACAGATTCCCCATTTATTTTGAAAAGCGTCACTGTCTATTATATTTTTTTTTTAAATAATTTATGCATGTATGTAAGAATAAAAGTGCATATTATTTATTACTGTTTGTGAATTATTTTGTATGCATTTTTGATACATGTATGTTGAATGTTTATGTATGAAACTGTACGTGCATGTCGTTATTAGGTTTAAATCTGGGAAATATATTTTTACAAATATCAAAGTTATTCACTTATTCACAAGCAAGTAAACAAATTAAATAAGCATCAACATGTTAAAAGGATGGGTTTATTGAAAAAATAAATGTAAATGAAGTATATAATCATGTAAGAAAATAATGAAAGTTGACATTCATTTATGCATGTTATGAGTCTGTGTGCTCTTATGATATGTCCCGTGATAATTTGATATAGCTTGGTTATTTTGTAGGAGGTTTCATTTAAAATGTCTATGACAAATTGATTTACCTTGGTAATTTTGTAGTCAGTTATACATTTGCTTTACCTGGGTAATTTTGTAGGAGGTTACTAATTGGATTTACATTAGTAATTTTGTAGGAGGTAACTAATTTGATTTACCTGAATAATTTTGTAGGAGGTTACATCTTGTGTCCATGATAATTTGATTTACCTGGGTAACTTTGTAGACGGTAACATCTCATGTCCATGAATTGATAATTAGTTTACCTGGGTAATTTTTTAGGTGGTTATAAATTTGATTGACCATGGTAATTTTGTAGGAGGTTACTAATTTGATTTACCATGGTAATTTTGTAGGAGGTTACTAATTTGATTTACCTTGTTAATTTTGTAGGAGGTTACTAATTTGATTAACTTGGGTAATTTTGTAGGAGGTTACTTATTTGATTTACCATGGTAATTATGAAGGAGGTTATTAATTTGATTTACCTTGGTAATTTTGTAGGAGGTTACATTTTTGGTAATGGATTCAGAGGATGCATGAGGAGTGTAACCATATCATCACAACCTGTAGATGTTGCTGCTATCTCAGAAGTTGACAGACCGTCTGTTTTGACAGGAAGTTGTGGATTGGTTGACAGGTATATATACAAACTGGTTCATGCGAAAAATTCAATTTATATGTGTGTAAAAATTTACTGTATGAATAACATACTTTAATCCATATTATTTTCCTGTCAGGACGATTTATTTTTTGTGACTTTCTTGAGAAAAAAATAACACGAACTAAAAGGTTGCAAACATGTAAAACTTGTATCTTTCCTTATTGAACTACATCAAGCAAATTTTGCGACATTAAATTGTCGTGAAATTGACTAGCATGGACTTTAAGTGAAATAAAGAATCAGTGAAAATAATTTGGTTTGCAGTTTCATGGAAAAGGTCTTGGGTGTTTATGTATAAATGTATTTTGTAGATGTACCCCTAATCCATGTGAACATTATGGTGTATGTACACAGACGTGGGATAGTTTTGTATGTGTATAAATGTATTTTGTAGATGTACCCCAATCCATGTGAACATTATGCATTATGGTGTATGTACACAGACATGGGATAGTTTTGTATGTGTATAAATGTATTTTGTAGATGAACCCCTAATCCATGTGAACACTATGGTGTATGTACACAGATGTGGGATAGTTTTGTATGTGTATAAATGTATTTTGTAGATGTACCCCCAATCCATGTGAACATTATGGTGTATGTACACAGATGTGGGATAGTTTTGTATGTGTTATAAATGTATTTATTAGATGTACCCCCAATCCATGTGAACATTATGGTGTATGTACACAGACGTGGGATAGTTTTGTATTATGTATAAATGTATTTTGTAGATGTACCCCTAATCCATGTGAACATTATGGTGTATGTACACAGAGGTGGGATAGTTTTGTATGTGTATAAATGTATTTTGTAGATGTACCCCAATCCATGTGAACATTATGGTGTAAGTACACAGATGTGGGATAGTTTTGTATTATGTATGAATGTATTTTGTAGATGTACCCCCAATCCATGTGAACATTATGGTGTATGTACACAGACGTGGGATAGTTTTGTATATGTATAAATGTATTTTGTAGATGTACCCCCAACCCATGTGAACATTATGGTGTATGTACACAGACGTGGGATAGTTTTGTATGTGTATAAATGTATTTTGTAGATGTACTCCCAACCCATGTGAACATTATGGTGTATGTACACAGACGTGGGATAGTTTTGTATATGTATAAATGTATTTTGTAGATGTACTCCCAATCCATGTGAACATTATGGTGTATGTACACAGAAGTGGGATAGTTTTGTATGTGACTGCAGTAATACAGGATACAAAGGAGAAGTGTGTCATGTTTGTAAGTATCAACTTACTTATGTTTTATTCTTTTTTTAACCCATTTGGGATGAATTTAAAGACTCTGTCACATTTAATTTGTAAACTCTAATTGTTTTGTATGACAGACTAGTAGTTAACACAACTACTGCCATATATGAGTTTTCTAAAGAACAATAACCACTTATTTTTTCCTGCAATGATTTTCAATAGCTTTCTTGATAAAAATGCTGTCTGTAAAAATAATTATAGCATGTATATCTGTTTGTCTTTTCAGCTGCATATTATTTATCGTGTGAAATGTTTAAGATGTACAGTAATGACGAAGGATTAGTTAATACACAGATTGATCCAGATGGTTCTGGTCCAATGCCTCCTTTCCCAGTAGGATGTGATGGAAAAAGTAAGAGGAGTGTAGAAGGAGTTTTCTAAATGTGTAAATTCTAGTGGTAAAATTGTGTATAAATGTTTTCAAAAGCAATTCCCATGCATTTTGAATGGCTAATGACTTGTATAAATTATATACTAAGCTAATGATGTGATGCTTTTTCCTCTAGATGTTTAAGTAGTGAAAAAATATATAATTAATTAGGTTCTTTAAATTTTAAGAGGAAAAATGTTTACTTGAAATAAGTTGGCATGTATGATAAGTATTGTAATATTTAGCATGAAATATAAATGCTTCTTACATCTATAATCAGTTTAGATTGGAATCAATATTGCAAACTTCTATCTAATTTTTCTATATGACATTTTTTGCAGGTATATTTGTAACTTATGTTCAGCATAATGTAGATGAATAGTACAAGGGGATACAAACACCTAAAATCAGCTGAATGCTTTAATTACATACTAAAAGTTTGGAGAAATCAAGCTTCTCGATGATCAAAATTAATGTTTGTCAAATTTCTATGTATCCAATGAAATTATTCCTGCAAATTGTGTGGTTCAAATTTGTTGAACATGTTGAAATGTTTATTTATTTATCAACAGGTCATAGTTAATTATTTCCTCAAAATTTTATTAAAATCAAACGAGCCATTTTTTTTCCAAATGATTTTAGTAAAAGTGTTGTGGTACCCCCTTAAGTACAGTGAATGGATAGCAGACATGTTATTTTAAAGAAATACAATTGATAAAAAAAAATCCATGTGTTCGTACAACATTTACTGTGCATGAGGATCTTCTTATTTTACTGGACAAATGTTTATTGCAATAGAACTTACTGTCTTTATAAGTTAAGTGCGGTCACATATATTGTAATCAGAAACATTGAAATGAAATGAATGTTTATTATCTTTCACAGAGGAAAGAGGAAAAATAGTAAAGACAGTGGTCTACCATGATGCCATGGAGCAAATTACAGTGGATGGCTTCCAATCGCCAAACTTTTACAAGAAGGTCATACAGTATTCTGGTGATATTGAATCTCTGACAAATATTATTGAACGATCGGCATCATGTTACCAGAACTTAGAATATAGATGTAACAATTCCAGACTTCTTGGTGAAGCAGGTGAGAAACTATGTTATTCAGTTTAATTAAATTTCAGGTCTATGCGATATATGTTAATGCAAGAACAACTTCATACCTGCCAACTTTTCAATCCCTTCATGGGGAATTTTATGACACAAGAGGAGCTTGGAAAATAAAATAAAATGAGGAATGTGTCAAAATGACAACAAACAATCTGACCAAGATTTTAAAGATTATTAAGTTCATATAATAGAGATGTAAATAGTTAGGCCATCTCCTCCCATTGGGGATATCCCCATAAATCGAGATAGTTGGGCTTAGTTGGCAGGTCTTGAAGCAACTGGATGACCCCTTAAAATAATACAAATCTAGAGTTCAAGGTCAAGTTATCAACAACATTATGTCAAGCTCTTAAAAGACCTGAGTCTAGAAAAGTTGAATAATTGGCCATTTCAGAACCTAATGAACTATTGGTTATTTCATTGATCCTTACTAGTTAGCTGATGTTTTGACTGATTCTTGTAAAAAGTATATACATTTATCATGTATGTAGCTCTATAAGGAGAAGGGTTCAAATCCCGCTGAGGAAAGAACAACAAATAGCTATTCATAAAATTCACTAGCCCTTTCACTGGTTATACAAATTTTCTGGTAAATACTTATATTATATATTACTCTGAATATTAATTTGTTTATATTTTATTTTCAGCAACAAATGCTGATTATTTTGCATGGTGGGTAGGAAGGACCAACCAGCCCATGTATTATTGGGGAGGGGCTGCCCCAGGGTCAAACAAATGTTTCTGTGGTCTGCAGGAGAAAGGCTGCACTGCTGGAAAAACAACCTGCAACTGTGATGCTGGGACAATGAATGAGTTTGACGGTGGAAATATTGTACACAAGGATTATCTCCCCATAATGGAGTTATATTTTGGTGATACTGGTACTATTGGCGATGATAAGATTGGCAAATATAAAGTTGGAGAATTAGTTTGTGAGGGTGATTGTAAGTACATTTATGTTTTAATGTGATAATTTTGATGAGGTGACTTATTTTCTTGCCTTTCATGGATAGCAATAAACTTTGTGAAGTCAAAACAAAATCAAAATTATATAACAAAAAATACAATTGAATGGCTATAAACGAATAATAAGAAATAGGGAATACCATGTTATGTAAAATTTTCTAATGGAATACATAAACCATATTTTATTCTCCGCTATTTACCAAAACTAACCAAGTAGCACATACAGATTTCTGATGACCAGAGTACATATTTGAATATTGATAACAAGGGATATTGATGTATATACAGGACTGAAGACAAAAAATGATGTCAGTGGCGGATCCAGAAATTTTCATAAGGTGGCCAGCTCCAGTCATGCTTTAGTGATTCCCTTTATAATCAATCAACATTTTCCCACACAAGGGGGAGGGCATCCCCTCTGGGCCCTGGGATCTGCCTATGGTAGTGAAAGGCAGAAAAATATGCATTTGATAAAAAATAAGAATAAAGATACTTTTTTTTTGTATCAATATACACTGTAATTTCAGAAATAATTGTGTGCATTTATTTTTGCGAATTTTTGAAAAATGGACAAAATTGCAAGATTTATATTTGTGATTTTGTGAAAAACTGCAAACAGATATACAAAATGTATCAGATATCAGAATGCAAGTTCTTATTATTGCACAATACAAACCAAGTCACATTATTTGCATTGATAAAAAGCTCACAATAATTTCTGAATTTACAATATGTGAAAACAAGTACATTTTGTTTCAATTGATGAAATTCACATTTATTTATCTTAATTTGTTGATCAACAGACACAAGATCAGAAGTTAGATTAAATCATTTATATATAAAACATATATATTTGTATATTTGCAGCTGTGTTGGACAGTATTGTAACATTCCGTAAGGCTGATGCCACCATTAAGATCGACACATGGGAAGCTGATCCTGCAGGGGATATCTGGTTCCAGTTTAAGACTACAGCCACTGATGGAACTATCTTACATAATATTGGGGATCCAGATTACATCAAGGTTGCCCTGTTCAGTAAGTGCATATTCAATCATTTTAAGGAAGTATGAAATAGTATTTTATTGATGGAATAAAAGGATATAGATTTTTTTCAGATTTTTAGATAAAAAAAAAATGCTAAGCTACTTTACATGATAATTAGGCTACTAAAAATTTGTTTTAGTTTAATGTGATGATTCATATGGTTTTAAGTATTTGAATGCAGTTAAAATAGGTTTTTTTGGACTGATTAGAATAAATATGGTTAAACTGATTATGTGTTCTAATTCTGGCAAACGTGGGAGGGTCCATATGATAAATCTAAATTATCTATTAGGTTTGATTGTTTTTGACATATTTTGCTTTCCCATACAAAGTATTTCTATTGCCTTATTCACATTAATTTTATTGTGACTTTTTTTTGTAAATTGTAAGTGTTTCTTTCTACTTTATGCAGTTAATTCAAAAGTCAGACTCTATTGACTCATTTTGTTAAGGAAGGCAAGTCTTACTTACAAGACGCTAACTTTATTGTATAATTTGAAATAGAAAGTAAAAGATGAAAATATGCTGGATGATCATAAATTCTTAATAATTTCAGATGGTGACACAATACAGTTCAGTTATGACACAGGAAATGGTGCAAAGGTTGTTGATTTCAAGACAACAAATGCCCTCAATGATGACCAGTGGCATACAGTACACGTGGAAAAGAACAGGAAACAGGCATGGTTACGTGTTGACAATTTCCCAGAAAAATACATAACAGAATCATCTGACGAAATGTCTAGAACTCTTGATCTAAAGGAAGGACTGGTCATAGGTAAAACTTCCCTCGGTTAATTTTCTTTTTCATCAATCATTTCATCATGTTCATTATTGAAATTATTTCAAATAAAATCCATGACTTTTCTCAATTTTGTAGATCCTTAAATAAAACGGCTTTTTTTTTTCATCCAGGCATTGTTAAAAGTAAATAGTTAAAGTATGTTTATAATAGCAGCGCTAAAAGTGTGTGAAGTACAGCAACGTAAATTTTTTTTTTTATTATATTTATAAAAGTTAATTTCAGGTCGCATATTTAGTCTTCGAAGCCATATGTCCAAATAATTTTATTAAACGATACAATTTAATTGATAAGTTATTGTTGATAGCTTTCAAATGCTTGTATTTTGTTTAATAATAAAACTTCTCATATGGTTGGGGCCTGTTATCTAACTCCCACGTGAATAGATATTTTTCGTATCACACCGTACGGAGTGTGATATGAAAAAGTGATATCAAAATTACGTTAATTTGATTGGCTTATCTCGTAAATTTCCAATATTTTCATTGGCCGTTGATCAGGTCATTATTCACTGGAAAAGGTCATGCCGGGACTACTTTTTTTCTTGACAACTGATTGTTTACCTCCGGTTTATGCGATTTGTCTGCTTTATCGTCTGCATTATCTAATATAAATCTTATCATGGACGAAGAAATATAGAAAGGAACCCGTGTACGGTTATGTAACAGAGCAAAGGGCATTATAACTGGTACAACTTCCAATTTCAATTTCCCTCTGTATGCGACAGTAAAACTACCGATGGACGTCCGAAAAGCTTCAAATACAATACAGTTATCTCTATTCTAATGCAAAACAAGTTCATAATTAAATTTCAATCACAATTTCAGTGTAAAATCTTCATTAAAGAAAATTCCGCGAAAAGATGTTATCTTCTTTGTTCCCTACACTACGTGACGTCATAGGTATGCTTCCGGTGTCATACATAAACACTGGGCGTTTTCTGGCTTCTGTGCCGCTTCAGAATGTAATAAAATTTGATAAAACTAAGATTTTAAGGCGCAACAAGTGAATTATTTGTTAATTATTGTAGAAATAACGTGTCATTACACTTGTTACAAATTAGATAACAGGCCCCAACCATAAGAGAAAGATCAGTACGCGTTGCAAAGAAAAACGGCCGTAGCAACACAACTCGCAACAAATAGGCCACGCACATACAACTTTTTGTTATAAGAGAAATAGGTTTAACAACTTGTGAGAATTAGATATCGCTTGATATCAACTCTCGTTATTTTATTTCAATAATAATAAACTCGCCATAGGCTCGTTTATTATTATTGAAATTAAATAACTCTAGTTGATATCAATCGATATCTAATTCTCACTCGTTATGAAACCTATAATTACTGAAATGCTAAGCATTAAAAATATATATAAGATATTGGTGATTTCATTAAATATTGTTTTAAGAAATTATAAGACATTGGAGTTAACCTCTTGTGATAACCTTTGCTTTCATGTTGAATAATGCTTATTAATATTTTATTTCAGGTGCCACTGTTGAATTCAAAGCAGGATATGTTGGATGCTTAAGAGGCCTGAGAGTAAATGGTGTTTTAGTGGACCTAAGGGGCCTGATCTCACGTGGACAGGTATCTTATGGTGTTACTGAGGGATGTATTGGTAAATGTAGTAGTAATCCTTGCTTCAATGGTGGTACCTGTATAGAAGGATACTCTGGCTACACATGTGACTGTTCCTACACACCATGGAGAGGATGGATGTGTGGTAGAGGTATGTGTATTATACAGTGAAACCTGTTTAAAATGAATCTTGTATAAACAATTAACTTGACTAAACCAAACTTATCGTAATTTAATTTGATAAACAGATGTTGTAAAAGACCTGATGTTGAACTCACTCGCGACAGAGAGTATCATTTATAAGGGAAAAGAATATATAACACAGATATATGTCTTTCCATTATGATCTAATCACAAATTTTACTTATTGTTAATTCACCTTGGTGTCAGAAACATCAAGTTTCAGGAGACAACAAACCCTATTCTATTACACTTCTTTTTGCATCATTGTAGAATGCATTTTGTGTTTCATATATCTTAGAACAATAGATCATAAAATACTGTAATTTATCATTTTACCATTTTGCAGAGGTTGGTGTGAATTTACAGAAACATTTTATGATTAGATATGAGTTTGATAAAAGTCAAGGTCTTTCAACAACTGACTTCAAAGATGTGAAAGTGGGTTTTACTACTAAGACAAAACAGGGAATTCTGATGCAGATCCAGTCACCCAATGGAGAATACATATCCCTAGAGCTGAACAATGCTGGTAAGCTTTATATATATTGTTTATATACATATCCTTAGAACTGAAAAATGCTGGTAAACTTTATTTATAGAATTACTTATTTAAGAATTGAATGCTTCATTTTATAACTTCATAGGGTTGTAAAAGCATTAACCAAAGTACATTTGTATGAAGCGCGGAAGTGCTTCATTCTAAAAATTTGTTCACGGATCAACACTTTTACAACCCTATGAAGTTACAAATTGAAGCATTCAATACTTAAACTGTAATTACATTTTCTAGTTAGGATCATGAAAACACGATTTTAATCAAGTTTTTATTTAATTTACCTGTGCACTTTATTGCGGGACCTTGTGTCATCATGCAGGATAAATTTTATTGTGTAATGAAGTTGATTAAGGAATAAAGCAAGATTCCCAATCAGAATAAGGTAATATAATGAAACATAAATCTAATGTTATTATAATGAATTATATATCATTACAAAATTTCAATGTGGATTTTATTTTAGTCTCATTTACAGAGAAAGCCAAGGAAGCTATGCAAGATGTATATATTTTTTGCTCTTATATATGAATTTTTTTAAATGTGTGGTTTTGTTATCGAATAGATGTTGTTCTTGTGGTTGTTAAAAATTAGATTGAAGACATTTTGACAAAAAACTAATGTACATTTAAAAAAAAAATTGGGATGGAGAGCATAGAATACTGTGGATCAATTATTATTCGTGGGATAAAGTTCAAAATTTTCTGTCTACTAGTTTTTGCCAAAACCATATTAATCATACAGTGTCGTATATTCACAAAAAAACAATTTTTCCTCATCCCATGAACATAAAAGAATAAAGTATTTAAGAAACTTAAAATTAATGGAATGTTTCATTCTATCTAAGGTGGTGTAAAATTTGTGGTGAATGTTGGTGAAGCTCAAAGATTTGAAATGAACACAAAGAATGATGGTATAGACTATACCAATAACCAACAGCATGTAGCTCATTTATGGAGAACAGGTGAAAACAGTGAATTCCTCAACTTACAGGTCAGTACATTTTAACAATTTAATTAAATCCTTGTTTTCAAAATTCCAATAGGGAACATACCTTTTATAATTGTATAAATAAACCAATTGTTCAGACGTTTCGGCCATTGGCCTTCTTCAGTTATTTATTATTCCTCTAAACTACATGGCTGACATTTCTTTTTTCAATCATTGAAAAGATGTTATAGATAAATGTCCTTGGAAACATCATGACGTCATAATACTCTAACGTCATAATAACATGACGTCACAATACTTTTGTATGAATGAAAGTTAAATTATATAAGTTTTGATCAATTAAAGTCATTCCTTTTTAACGTTAATTCCAAATGGTCTAATTAGGTCTTTCCACTTTTCCGTGGAAAGACCTATTGAATTTGTTCTGATTATTATTATTTTTTTTTTTTTTTTTCTTCCGCCTAAATTTTGTTCTTGCGTAGTATTGATGTTTCAAAAGATGTCGCTTAGATATTTGGAATATGATGTCGTATAGTTTATACACTTTAAAAATTTACAACTGCGTAACAAAATACTTTACGTTGTAAGAGTTATCTCCCCAAACACTGTTTTTCTTGTGGCCACTACTCCTTCGCAACCGTAAAAGATTACGACAAATTTATTTTACCAAATTGCTCGTTACTTCTTCGGGATTAGGATATTCATTTGGACTGAAGTTATCCGGAGACTCCATATGAGAGTTATTTCCCCTTATGCATTTGATATAAGTGATATGCGTTTCTAACTGGTAAACCATCAGTGATATAGGCCTAGGGTCTTTGGATTTAAGTTCCTTGGTCCCAAAAAATGAAAGTAAGGTCAAGGTCAAAGGTCAAGGTCATATTCTAAATTTTGATTTTGGCTTATTTTCACTTATTTTCAACAACCGTGAAAGATATTGACAAATTATGTTTACTAAATTGTGAGTTGCGACATGTTGTAACTTATCAATTTTGCTTGGAAGGGTGCGTAAACAATAAATGAGAGTTTTCGCCCATCTTATATTTAAAATCATGCCTAACGTGATATTACTCATTTACCATACATATTACAGACCTAGGGTCTTTTTATTTGAGGTTCTTGGTTGGTGACCTTGAAATTGAAGTCAAGGTCAAAGGTTAATAGAACGTTCTAGATTTTGACCTTTGCTTTAAATTCATATTTATACATTATAAAGTCATAGGAACTGACATTTTAGATTGATTTTTAATATTTTGATAATAAAATAGATCTTTACTTGTGGAAAGACGTTCAATTGTTCTTTGAACAATTGGTTTTTAATTTTTTTTTTTTTTTTCTTCCGCCTAATTTTTTTTCTTGCGTATTATTGATGTTTCAAAAGATGTCGCTTAGATATTTGGAATATGGTATCGTATAGTTTATACGCTTTAAAAATTTACAACTGTGTAACAAAATACTTTACGTTGTAAGAGTTATCTCCCCAAACACTGTTTTTCTTGTGGCCACTACTCCTTTGCAACCGTTAAAGATTACGACAAATTTATTTTACCAAATTGCTCGTTACATCTTCAGGATTAGGATATTCATTTGGACCGAAGCTTTACGGAGACTCCATATGAGAGTTATTCCCCCTTTTCCCTTAAATTAAGTGATATGCATTTCTAAATGGTAAACCATAAGTGATAAAGACATAGGGTCTTTAGATTTGGGGTCCTTGGTCGAAAATAATAAAAATGAGGTCAAGGTCAAAGGTCAAGGTCATATTCTAAATTTTGCTTATTTTCATTTATTTTCAAATACCTTATGACATATCGACAAATAATTTTTCATAAATTGTTAGTTGCGACATGTCCTTACTTGTATATTTTGATTGAAAGGGTGCGCAGACAATAAATAGGAGTTTTTGCCCATCTTACATTTAGAATTACGCGTAAAGTGATATTACTAATAAACCAAACATATTAAAGACCTTGGGTCTTTTGATTTAAGGTCCTTGGTTTGTGAACTTGAAATTGAGGTCAAGGTCATAGGTTAATATGACGTTCTAGATTTTGACCTTTGCTTTAAATTCATATAAATACATCATACAGCCATAGGAACTAACATTTTAAACTGATTTTTAATATTTCAATATCAAAAAAGATCTTTTCTAGTGGAAAGACCTACAATTGTTCTCTGAACAATTGGTTTTTAATTGTATTTAATTTTTGCATCCATTGTGCCTCAATATATCTCCTGTAATTTGCGGATTTATCGTAAATCTGTTGCAGAACCTGAACTGTGATGTCCTCTTTAATTAAATTAAATTAAATTTAATTAAATTCAATTAAATTCAAATTTTGTGGCACAATATTCATTCATGTAGGAGTGACATTATCATTATCTAGTCTTGAATTATTTGAATGTTTTAAAATCCATTGAAAGTTAAAATTAAGCAATTTTAAATGTTCATGAAATTTTATTAGTTGTATTATTAAATTCAAATGTCAATTTAAGACCTGTATCAGATAGATCATTCAATCTAATCAAAAAAAAAAAGTTCGAATATGATAATATAGACATGATGGACTGCCAAATATTGGTATGTAAATAAAAACACTGAACATTATCTCAAATGTTAACCAAATTTAAGTCTACCAGAATGAAATAGATTTATAAATAATTGATTTGATTGCAGGTTGATGATTATCAAATTGCCTTTGACAAGCTTGGAGATATTGGAGATCAGATTCTGGATGATCCTAAATATTTATTCATTGGCAATAATGGTAAGTTGTTATGATGTAATAGATTATTAGTTACATATATATAGTGTGCTAATGACCTTTTCTCTAATTTTTGCACTATTTTCACATTTCTTGATTCTTGAGCAAAATAGTTCTCCTCACTAGTAAAAAATCTGTTCTCGGGAAATGATTGGTCAAAATTTAATAGTGACATTAAATTTTCTTGCTTTCTTCTAAATTTTCCTATTGTGACGTCATGAAAGAAGGTGTCCATGCCTGATGACATTGCATATAAAGAACAAACTTTCTGCAAATCTTTAAAAAGAAAAGATAAAAAACATTAGTAATCGTGAGAGAAACAGATTCCACTACTATAAAAAGCTAGGCAAGCCTAGCGCTTTAAATGGTAAAATTTAACTGTCTCAAGGGGAGAAATATTGTAATACACTTGTTGCAGTGATTGAATCTATATATATTTTTAATTGACATTCTTGTTTTCTGAAATTGAAATATTGTTGTTTATTACAGATACATCAAATGCAGAGAGAGGATTTGAAGGTTGTATTTACAGGATGTCAATAGATAATATTTTCCCTTTGAAGAGAGCATTCCAGGACCCCAGACCTTCCTATATGTGGTTGTATCCTAACAGTAAGTTCTCAGATATTATATAGAGGCAAACGATACCAGAGGGATATTTAAAATAATAAGTCGAAAACAAACTGACAATGCCATGTCTAATTAAGAAAAAGACCAACAGACAAACAATAGTACACAAAACACAACTTATATATTGCATTTCAATATGTCAGTAGAGGAAACAAATTGTATTGCTTCTTTAAAGTATTGAGTTATTTGTTTCAGCTAAGGCTAGTTTAATTATAGGAATTGTAATGAGAACTCATCCAAGATACTCTGCTTATTAGGGCAGGCATTTAGGATAGTTTTAGCTTTGTCTAGCCATTAATAATTTTTGTAAACACTAAGTAGGAGGCCAAAGAAAATTTTGCACAGTTGTGTAAACATTTTGCTCATTGATTTGGGGAAATGTTTCATATTCTCCAAAAGTTATATGTTCAACACAATAAAGATATATTCCTGTTGCTCTATTCAGATACAATACGAGAAGATATGTGTGGTTTTGAGGAAGTGACAGTAATACCTGATCCTATTGAGATTCGTCCAGGAAGTGGTGGAACGTTAGTCAATATCACATACCCATACGTAGAAGATACCTCAGCTAGGGATAAAGCCATTACTGGAGGTTTGTTAGCTTTAACATGTTGTTCTCACCTTGTGAAGCTTTATAACATTTACAAAAATCATCTTTAAATCCTGATAAAAGTACATCGAAATTATACTAGTCTGTATATTAAAATTTCATTTACTTGTAAAAGTAAATATCAATAAAAATAACAATACAGGCGCGGATCCAGAGGGGGGGTTCCGGGGGTTGGAACCCCCCCTTTTGTTTGGATGACCAATGCATTTGAATGCGGACATGTAATTGGAACCCCCCCTTTGTCCTGGGTTAGGAACCCCCCCCCTGTTTAAAATGGCTGGATCCAACCCTGCAATATATATCAAAACATAAGTACTAAGAGGAAAAGATTGCTTTAATTTTTATGAGTGGGAAGTTAAATTAAACATTGCATTGATTGTAGTTGATTCAACTACAATTATTGACAAAGGAAGATAACTCCAATTTGATTTTTTTTTACTAGATTGAAATTTGTCAGCAATTTTTTCATTTGTAAAGGGCATAACTCTAGAACGGTACAAATGACTCCACAAAAATTCATACCTGATCTGTACTTAGTGGTTATAAGCATTGTGTATAAGTTTCATAACATTTGGTTGAAGCAAACTCAAGTTAGAGAACAGAAGCCAACTTTGGGACCTAAAACTTAGTGCCCCCTCCGCTATTGCGGGGGCACAAAAAATATTACAATCTAAAAATGATCGTAATCTATACTGAAATGTTCATGACTTACAAGTATTTTTTATTGTAAGATTTTTTGCTGGTTTTTAGATTGTCACAAAGCACGTCCATAAACTAAAATTTATTCATTTGTTATTTATTTACAATATTCACCATGTATCATCAGTACACCGGATATAGGTACTAACCAAGCGGGCATGATCGATTTTGACCTTACAAGCTAACGAAGATCTTTGTTTTGCTTTATCAAAATTCAATGTACATTTCTTAACATTTGAAATTCCTGCTCCCAAATCATTTTTGCATCGATTTTTTCCTATTCATAAAACAACTTTGATATTCAAATAAGAACAATTAACTTGTTCATGCACAAATAAATGTGAAAGTCAACACACACTTTCAATTTCGATACAGTTGTTGAGTCATTTACATGTTTTATCTGAAAGAAACCTAATACAGGGCAAAAGTAAAAGTTACCAATCATAAACCTACCTGTGATTACTCATTCCTTGAAACTGTTTAGGTTATAAACGAGTATATAAATAAAGTTTTTGTGTACGGTGTACAACAACTTAACTATGCACCGTACATAAGAATTTATGTGGTCAGCTAAACACCGTACACAACGCTTCTTTAGGGATAAAATATCGAATAATAACAAATGTATGAAAGATTTCAATGCCAATTATTGAAACAGCTATACTTATTACACACACAGATTGACCTATCAGAAAAAGAGTTGCAATGAATATAGAATTATATCGGATGAGACGAGCGCCAACTTCTTTTACAAGTATTTGCACATGCTTTTAGTAATCCCTCTTGTTTTGGGAAAATAATGAGACATCTCTAATCATCAACCTACGACCAAATCATTTCTTAAAACAGCAATTATGTTTAGATTGAAGTACAAATTGATATTATGTGAACAAAACAAAGATTTTTCGTTACCGTGTAAGATCAAAATCGCTCACGTCCGCTTGGTTAGTACCTATATCCGCTGTACGATGATACACGGTGATATTGCTTGTACAACCTTAATCATGCAAAAATCACACAGAAACCAGCTTGAAAGGTAATCTAAAGGACAATTATGGGATGGTATAAACAAGAGAGGAAAAGGGCTTCTTTAATGCTCTCAGAATAAACAAAATGAAAATAAAAACCATTCGTGACCAAGCTCAAAAATCATCTTTAAATCCTGATAAAAGTACATCGAAATTATACTAGTCTGTATATTAAAAAAAGTAAATATCAATAAAAATAACAATATATATCAAAACATAAGTACTTAGAGGAAAAGATTGCTTTAATTTATGATTGGGAAGTAAAATTAAACATTGCATTGGTTGTAGTTGATTCAACTACAATTATGGACAAAGGAAGATAACTCCAATTTTAAAGATTTCATTGATATTTTTAGAAGATATTATATTCCTGTACCTTGCACAAGTTATGTAATATTCTTGACAAAGTGTAATATCATTTGTAACTTGAATATCTGAGCATATGTAACATTGATAGATTGTTGGAAATTTTATTGAATAGGATGTATAGAATGGTACAATCAATGCACTATATTTTGTGTATATCTCTAAAGTAGTGATCAACCTTGGAAGATTCGAACATCAAGTTTAATAGTATCATAGGATTTATTTATATGAAATATGAAATATAACCCTGAATCTTAAGTTTACTAAAATGTGCCAGTTATAATCTTGAATTCAAACATATCTTATTTTTATTTTTAGGTGTATTAGCAGTTGTATTTTTAATCATCATAGTGTGCATTATAATAGCTGTAATGTATTTCCGTGAAAAGGGAGACTATTCAACCAAAGAAGCCACAGGTCAAGATTTTGTGGATAATCCCGACGCAGCTCTCGTCATTAACTCCACTGGGGTACCAGACATTGGTAAAAGACAAGAATGGTTCATGTAGTACAACTTCCATTTTGTAAAAATGTGATAGAAAATCATTTTTTTCCTAATTTTTTTTTATTTGGTTAGCAATATATTTTGATACTAGCATTTAAGGTTCTTATAATTTAAATTCATTTGCTATATAAATAGTTTTTATGTTATTAAGTTGTAAAACATGTTATCCAAAGTGATTTTTTTTCTGAACTAGTGATAGTGTTATTCTAAAAAATTAAGTTGATACAAATGAAGAATGATACCTAGAATTTTGTTTTTTTAATTATTTTTAATTATTTTTCATTTAATTACATATATATCAAAAGTGCTTTGTAAATATCATTATCATGCTGATGTAAATAATTGTGTATACTATATATATTGTAAATTAAATCAAAAATGAATTCTTCATCTTTTAAAAGCACGTTTCATTTTGATCCATTTCAGATCTGATATTGTAAATTTTAGATGTTTTTTTTGTAGAGCTTGAATTTTATTACTCATGAACAAGATATGGAAAAAATAATATTTGATTTCCGAAACTGATACATATATCAATCATTTTGTTTTATCCTATATGTTTAGTTTTTTTATCAGAAGAAAGTATAAATGAAAGCAAAATCAGTGACATTGAATTTTTACAAAATTTTACATATTTTTATTTGGATAAAGTGAACTTTTCTGCATTTCAAAAAGCACAAGTTTCAGTTTTATTTATAATACATTCCAGAAATTGTTTATATTAATGTATAAAATATGTAGATATTATTTTTATAACAAAGGTTGTATGTATCATAGGTCAGATTAGTTCTTTTTTAACTAATCGAAGGAATGCCAAGTTTCTATAATTTGATACCTAAAAAATTATATACCTCAAAATGTTTATAATTATAACTGACGTCAAGCAGTTTTTGATAATTGAATATTTTGATTGTTTATTTTTAAAACTTTGAAGATTTCAAATGAATAAATGCAAGGGGTGTGCCATTTGATGTGTTAAGTGGGTGCTAGTGACACAGTCTACTTATTAATAAAGCATATCATTTAAAATAGGGAGAACAAGTTTCATTACCCCTAAAAACATTGACATTTCACACAACATACATGCAAATAACAAAATTTTGGTTGTCTTAAAACTATGTTTGCAAATATTGTAATTATTCAGATAATGATGTTGGTTATTCACACTAAATAAGTTGTACTCCAAGGATATATTGAATCTTGAAAGTATCACTTGTTAGCTTTGGTTTTGGCTAGACAAAGTGACTTAAGCAAAATGTTTTTGTTCCTGCTTACTGACACACTATAGATCATGCGCTAAAAAAATGAAATGGGAGGGGGAATCCATTAGCATTTTACACTACATCACAGCTATTAATGGGACAGCAAAGTGGCTTCCTTTAAAAGGGTTTAAGTGAATATTCCTTTGGGTACCACTATTTCCATTAATAGTGTACAGGAAAACTCATGGTTTTACTTATAGATAAATTGTATACATTAGTTACACATATCATATATTTTACTTTGTACATATCATTTTAAGGAATTCATTATGTGGAGAATCTATTTGGATGATTTTTGCCATTCCATTTTATAACAATGATATATTTTACAATAAACTTTATTGATTCTATAAATGTGTTGGGTTTTTTTTGTCCTTGACTGCATCAAATTTTAATGAATGTGCAACACTAGTATTGTTTTGAGCTTTGATTTCATCTCATTTTTTTGATTTTATTTCATAAGTGAATTTAAGAATATAAAGTAGTTATCAGAATTCCCATGAAGACTAACTCTGCACCACTTATTGCAGACCTGTTTCTGTATTGTTATGAGTTACGATTTATGACTAAAATCAGTAAAGACCCATTGAAACAACATCTGATTCAAAAATTTTATAACACTTTTAGATATTTGGATGAAATATTGGCTCTCAATAATGACAATATCAGTATGTAGACTAAAAAGATTATCCTCCCAAACTGACTTTAAATAAAGCTAATACTAACAATGAACACCTCACTTTCCTGGATCTTGATATCTTTATCTTTAACAGAAGATTAATACCAAAATTTATGATAAAAGAGATGATTTTTCATTTCCTATAGTTCCTAATATATTTTAGATGGTGACACCATTGAAGAAAGGTTTAGAAGACATCACCTTGTGATATTTTTCTTTTTCATGCACATCTCATGTAATGCAAAAAAAAAAATATCATGCGACTCAAACTGTTGGTAGGAATTGTAACTTCCTGCTTATATTGGTACTTCTTGATCTTTGATCAAATTAAACTCAACCACAAATTGGTCATGATTTTAGATTTCATATTGGTTACTGGCTGACAAGAGGAGGCAGCTGCCTTCACATGTTATTTCCTGCCCTGTTTGGACTTTTGGGCTGTCTATTTAATTTAAACATATTTATTTATAGTGGATTGGGAAACAAGTTATTGTAACTTATATTAATCCCTTTCCACTTTGCAGGTGGGAGTTCTGCCTTGTAGCGGCATTAGCCTGCTCTTTTTCGAAATCTACAAGGGTGTCTTTTATGTGCAAGAGATATGGCTCTCTCTTAATATGGGTCAGCCATTTATCCTACCCTTCCAACGGACTATCATCTTTTCCTTAAGACCATACTCGCAAATGGTGTCAAGGGATGTCTATTTCATCTCGTGAAGTATAAAGCATTAAGCAGCAAGACTGTGCAAGCTGAAATGTCTTGCCTTCTTTACTAACCATTGCTTTTATGTTGATTGTCCTAATTGTAAGCTTTACTACAACTATCACATAAACTTAACATGATCCAAGAATATGAGTTCAATATCAGATGAACCAAACTGGAAATACATGCACACCTTACAATCATCCCATACACCAAATATGCTTATGATTTAGTTGAACTATGACATATAGTATTCAAGATATAAACTTAACCAGGAAAACTTAACATTGATTAATGAACCATAAACATGATGTCATGGTCAGATGATAATTACCATACAGACATAATTGCATACAATCATTCCATTCACCAAATATAGTTGACCTATTGTTTTACAGTATAAGAAAAATGACCAAAAAAAACCCAAAAAAATAACATTGAGCAATTACTTTTTTAAATGAGGTCAAGGTCAAACAAAACATGCCAGACTGACATGTACATCTTAAATTACATTTATTCACTAAATATATTGGACCTGTTTCATAGTTTTAGAAAAACAGACCAAAGCACAAAAACTTAACTTCAGCCACTAAACCATGAAAATAAGGTTGAGATCAGATCACACCTGCTAGTTTGACATGTGCATGTCAAAATCATTCCATACACCTAATATAGTAGGCCAATTGTTATAGTTATTGAGATATGGAATTAACATGAAAACGTAACCTTGTTCTGCAAATTAGGTGGCAGGCTAGATAAAAAGTTAAGGTAGTCTACTCAGCTACTAAAACATACCTATACCTTACCTTATGTGACATATGTCATAGTGAAGACAAGAGTGCACACGCTGAAATGTCTCGCCTTCTATACTAATCATTGATATTATGTTGATAGTCCTAAGTAAAAAGCTAAGCTTTATAACAACTGTACCATAAACTTAACATTAACCAAGATAACTAAACAAAGACCAATGAACCTTGAAAATGAGGTCAAGGTCAGATGAACCATGCCAGGCAGACATGTACAGCTAACAATGCTTCTATACAACATATATAGTTGACCTATTACTTATAGTTTAAGAAAAATAGACCAAACATAAAAACTTAACACTGTGCAATGAACCGTGAAAATGAGGTCACGGTCAAATAAAACCTGCGCGACTGACATAAAGATCATTAAATATTTCCATACACCAAATATAGTTGACCTATGGCATATAGTATTAGATAAAAAGACCAAAACTCAAAAACTTAACTTTGACCACTGAACCATGAAAATGATGTCAAGGTCACATGACATCTGCCCGCTAGACATGTACACCTTACAATCATTCCATACAACAAATATAGTAGACCTATTGCATATAGTATGAGAACAACAGACCAAAACACAAAAACTTAACTATAACCACTGAACCATGAAAATGAGGTCAAGGTCAGATGACACCTGCCAGTTGGACATGTACACCTTACAGTCCTTCCATACACCGACTATACTAGCCCTATTGCTTATAGTATCTGAGATATGGACTTGACCACCAAAACTTAACCTTGTTCACTGATCCATGAAATGAGGTCGAGGTCAAGTGAAAACTGTCTGACAGACATAAGAACCTTGCAAGGTAGGCACATATCAAATATAGTTATCCTATTACTTATAATAAGAGAGAATTCAACATTACAAAAAATTTGAACTTTTTTTTCAAGTGGTCACTGAACCATGAAAATGAGGTCAAGGACATTGGACATGTGACTGACGGAAACTTCGTAACATGAGGCATCTATATACAAAGTATGAAGCATCCAGGTCTTCCACCTTCTAAAATATAAAGCTTTTAAGAAGTTAGCTAACGCCGCTGCCGTAGCCACCGCCGTAGCCGCCGCCGCCGGATCACTATCCCTATGTCGAGCTTTCTGCAACAAAAGTTGCAGGCTCGACAAAAACGAGCAAGAGATGATAACATAAGAAATAAATGGGGGAAAGTGTCCATGCAACACAGATGATGCCCCTGCAAATTTGAACTTGATCTGAGTTTTGTGGTAAGAAGCATTGTGTATAGGTTTCATTCCATTTGGTTGAGACAAACCAAAGTGAGAACTGAAACCAATTTTAGGAAAAACAGATTTTGCTAACTATAAAACCAGGTTCAGTCCACCATTTTCTGCATAAGAAAATGTGTGTAAACACGTCAGGAAAGTTACAGTTGTTATCCATTCCTTTGATGTGATTAAGCATTTGATTTTCCCACACGATTAGGTATTTTCATCCGGAGTTCAGTATTTTTGTGATTAAACTGATGGACAAGGGCAACACTTAATGACCCCTCTGATGACGGCAGGGGCATAAAAAAAAACAACTACTGGAACTAGCACTTTAAAATATATTATAAATAAAGATGATCTATTGCAGCATTTGACCAGTACTTTTCCATATCTATGTTTATTTAAATAGATAAAATGTCTGTTATTTAGAAGCCATTGATTTATGGTGTAAGACGTTTAGGATCTCTAGGGAACATTGATGTTTTCCTAATGTTGTCAAGTCCTAGAAACAACATTGTTACTCTCTCCATACCTGAAATGTATAGAAATATAGATATTAATAAAATAATAACAAAAGTATCATGAGTAGTTGGGTCAAGATAAATCTGGATGAATTAGGTCATGGAAATAAAAAGTGGAAAATGGCTGTACATGAAGAAAATAACAAGTATAATAATGAAATATTAACATTAGCAAAACCTGCTGAAAAGGCAATTGATTTACTAGTCTGCATTATCTTGAAGTGTAATCTATCTTTTTTGTTATGTCCATGCTTTTCAAAATACTCTATTCTTAAATGTGTTAGTAATTTTGAAAACATTTATGACACACATGGATGATACACACTTGATTAATGTCTAATTTGAAATGTGTATTTTTGGTGAATGTGTGTTGCCTCAATGACATCTAATCCATACTTTACTTAAAGATTTGGATATACTAGACGTGTTCAATAACATAGTATTAGATGATTGTGTATCTAGCGTAGTTGCTAAAATAGATCTAGACAGCAATTGGTTAATAATTATTGTCAATGCCATAGTGATATGCAAGCTATGAACAGCATGCATATTGTTCAAAATAGATATAGATATTTAGGGCATAGTGGCTATACTAGATGCTAGGAAATATCGCATGCAATTCTGACAGTACTGAATGCTCCTAATAAACATGATGTACTACCAATAGCAGTGGAATCTAAGGTATTAAGATTGAAGGTAACATTAATTCTTAATTCCTGCAGTTTAAAAGATTTTTTTTTTAATGTTCGAGTGGAATCTTAGGTATTAAGATTGAAGGTAACATTAATTCTTAATTCCTGCAGTTTAAAAGATTTTTTTTTAATGTTCGATGTAAAATTCATGAGATAAAATTTGTTACTATTGTATCCATAGTATGCTTACCAATTCCTCCGCCAGCATGTGGTGGTGCTCCATATCTAAAGGAGTCTATGTAGGACTTGATATGTTCTAGATCTATAAATAGAATTTACAAATGAAGAAATTAAGCTGAAACATAGATATGCACGAGGCTGTAAAAATGACAGCCAACTTGGATTTAATTCAATTTATAAGTGTTATTGTTAACTACAGCAAAGGTGAAATTTACAATACTGCAATAAATCTCATTTTTTTCATCAGTACAACATATTAAAGTTTGAATAGTTCTCAAATTATTGCATGGTAAAATTCATTTTCAAATCAATCAAGGACCATAACTCTAAAACTGAAAAAGTGAAAATCATCAATAGCTAACTATTTGAAAAGCATTGGAAGTTATTGCACAGAAACAACTGGAGCTGTCAAACCATTCACTGTTCACCCCTAAATCAATAACTAGATATTACTTGAGCATTATCAATTCATGTTGCTATATCAATATTAAGTGAATCAACTCATTTTTTATTGTAATATCTAGCTTTTAACAGCTGCCCAATATTGAACAATCCTTTTATAAACTGTAAAGTCAGATATTATTGCGATTTTGTCAATTTAAACAAGATTTTAATTTTTGCAAAATTAAGAGATATCCTGTTTAATTCATGTAAAAAACTTCGAAATAGGAGTTTAAATTATTGCGTTATAACCCTGTTGCATTTTTTGCAATAATAAAAACGTCGCAATAATTTCTCAATTTAGAGTCAGCTTATTGCAATCCATTTAAAAGTGAATTCTGCAGAAAAGTTAATGTACCCAAGGCAATATAACAGTACATCAGACATGAAATAACAACCTAATGATCAAATATAATTTTACTTGCTTTCAGATAATATTGAAATATCTAGGACTATGACAAAATGTACAGTACAATACTATTCTATTCTCATAGACACTAATACTTCATACATACCAACTCCTTTCTCTTTAGCCCTTTCTGAAAGAAGGTCTGGACAATGGACCCTTTGTGCCCCAGACAAGATCTCCTCTCCTCTCATAAACATATCATAAGAATTGCTCCATTTCTTTAACAAAATGTAGATGTAAGTTGAAATTAATAAATTACTTATTAATGAATGAGTTTATATATTTTCTACTGCTAAATTTTGTAAAGATCCCTTATAATGTTAGGTTATATCAATAGATTGTTTGCATTTCTTTAACTGGACTTAAAATTATGTAGAAGATAAATCCTTGGCGGATTAATATAGAATTTCAGATCCATGAAGTAATGGTTTCCATTGGTGGCACTTGTAACCAATCATGAAGCGCATTTAAGGTGATCATGTGTTGATGTAGAAAATGTAAATACACATTGACATGTGTTGATTGTGCAACAAATATTTACCACCAAAACATATGACGAAGTGTAGTGACAATTCAAAGATTATAAATCCAGTAATTAGATATTCCTGAGTATGTTTATCAAGCAAATGTTGTAATGTCAAACTTTGTTCTTTGTGTCACATTTTGTGCAAAATTTTAAGATTCTCTTAATGCCTATGAAAACTAAAGATAACTGTCTTGTTATTTAGGTCCTGATAACTAACCTTATCAGTTGGGTCCGGCATTGTGTAGAATGGTCTCACTGCCAAAGGAAACTTGTCCAGGATAAAGAAGTCTGTATCATACTGAAAAAAAAACCATATTCACCAACTATTAAGATAGTTGATTCTGAGTAAAACTAATAATTAATTATGCTACCAGTACTTGGGTTTCACTAAAAGTCTTTCAAAAGAATGTATACTTATAAAGGTAGTAAACAAACATTTTGACTAAATTAGATTTAATTCGTTTAATTTCCATAAAATGTTTACAAAATATTTTCAACCTGTTGACAAAAATATAAAAGTTTTAAGAAATATGAACCACACAATTTTCAGGAATAGTTGCATTGGATATAAAGCAGTTTAACAAACACTTATTTAGATAATTGAGAAGCTTGATATCTCTATACTAATATACTATCTGTAAGAATAATACATTCAGCTAAATGTTTTACAGAGTTAACTCCCTTAAGTGTTCTGTACATTTATTGATGGATGAAATGATGTTTAATATTCCTTCTAAAAAAATAATTTATACCATACAAAAATTAAATTTAATTGTGGACTTCAGGGGTTTGGATCAACTAGAACTTTAAATGTTCAACAAAGTACACATTTTCTAAAGGCATATATACAGACATCAGTAAATCCCTGAAATCAAATATTCAAACAAATGCAAGTTTCTTATATCCTCAAAAATTTGTATTCAACACAAAAGATGTCAAGTGAATAGTAAAATATACATAGAACTTACTTTTTGCTTTATTAATCTACCCAATAATTTCTCGGCTGGTGTACTCAGATCATCTTCTTCACCCATGTCTACACCATTGTCTCGTAACAGCCTTACACCTTCCTTGTAGGTTAGTACTAAACTGAAAAACAACAAATAATTTTAGGGTCATTGAAAAGTATGATAAACTCAAAATGTGATATTTTGTGTTTTAAACACTTTACATCAAAATAATAATTCACTATTAGTAGTTAGTTTTATAGTTAAATTTGGTAAAACTAAGCTAAACAACATCACTGATGTATTATTGGCTTGCAAGTCAATAATTTAACTCATTTGAACATCAGCAGGCTTCAGAGGACATCTCAAGGTTTAGGCAATATAGGAAAGGTGTACTGACATAAGTAGTCTCTAAACACATTAGCTCCATGGAGCTTTCGTTAGTAGAAGCCATATTAACTATGTGTATCAGTGAGAAAAATGTAAAAGCATAAAAATATAGTATATACCAATACACATAATTAACAGCGCCTGGTGATGTTTGATAGCCTGACCGGTTTCGGTCCATAAAGGACCTTCATCAGAGGCAGAATGGTGGATTAATGTTTGCACCCTATTTATATAGATATGGTAACCGGCGGTTGGGTTAACCGGCGGTTGAGTTAACCGGCGGTTGAGTTGACCAGCGGTTGAGTTAACCGGCGGTTGAGTTTACCGGCGGTTGAGTTAACCGGTGAAAAATCCCAGTGGGATTTTCCATGGTTACAATTATCTATATTTAGCTAATGTTCATGTTACAGTAAACTTTTTGACATGTTACGGTAAACATTTTTACACTATATGGTAAACATGTGACCTGATGATATAACCATATTTGGGCTTTAGCATTGGATAAAGGGTGTTTTAATAATTTCAGAAGTACATAGTAATCATTTAGTCTTGATCTTTGGCTTATGATCCACCTAAATATCAAGTCTTGGAATAGTATTTCATGGTAGTTATGTGATCTTAATATTTGGCTTATGATACACCTAAATATCAAGTCTTGAAATAGTACTTCCTAGTAGTCATGCAGTCTTGACCTCAGGCTTATGATACACCTGTATATCAAGTCTTGAAATAGTAATTCATGGTAGTCATGCAGTCTTGATCTTTGGCTTATGATACACCTAAATATCAAGTCTAATAATAGTATTTCATGGTAGTCATGCAGTCTTGACATTTTAGCTTGTGATACACCAAAACATCAAGTCAAAACTATTACCCCCCCCCCCCCCCCTAACCAAACAAAATTTGGTTTAGGGGGGGGGTTCTTATTGAGAATGCTTCATTTAAGCCTTTAGTACTCCTTTCAAGATCAAAGGTAGATGAATATTAATCCTCAGTGTTAAAAAGTTTTCAACACCTTAAGTTTGTAATGTAGGTATTACATATATACATCAATTTCAGGTAATCGCTAGGCTTACGCTTAGAGCTCCTATGCCAGTGAAAAATCAATAGGCAATATAGGAAAGGTGTACTGACATAAGTAGTCTCTAAACACATTAGCTCCATGGAGCTTTCGTTAGTAGAAGCCATATTAACTATGTGTATCAGTGAGAAATTTTTTTCTCACTGATACACATAGTTAATATGGCTTCTACTAACGAAAGCTCCATGGAGATAATGTGTTTAGAGACTACTTATGTCAGTACACCTTTCCTATATTGCATTGGTATATACTATATTTTTATGCTTTTACATTTTTCTCACTGATACACATAGTTAATATGGCTTCTACTAACGAAAGCTCCATGGAGCTAATGTGTTTAGAGACTACTTATGTCAGTACACCTTTCCTATATTGCCTATTGATTTTTCACTGGCATAGGAGCTCTAAGCGTAAGCCTAGCGATTACCTGAAATTGATGTATATATGTAATACCTACATTACAAACTTAAGGTGTTGAAAACTTTTTAACACTGAGGATTAATATTCATCTACCTTTGATCTTGAAAGGAGTACTAAAGGCTTAAATGAAGCATTCTCAATAAGAACCCCCCCCTAAACCAAATTTTGTTTGGTTAGGGGGGGGGGGGTAATAGTTTTGACTTGATGTTTTGGTGTATCACAAGCTAAAACGTCAAGACTGCATGACTACCATGAAATACTATTATTAGACTTGATATTTAGGTGTATCATAAGCCAAAGATCAAGACTGCATGACTACCATGAATTACTATTTCAAGACTTGATATACAGGTGTATCATAAGCCTGAGGTCAAGACTGCATGACTACTAGGAAGTACTATTTCAAGACTTGATATTTAGGTGTATCATAAGCCAAATATTAAGATCACATAACTACCATGAAATACTATTCCAAGACTTGATATTTAGGTGGATCATAAGCCAAAGATCAAGACTAAATGATTACTATGTACTTCTTAAATTATTAAAACACCCTTTATCCAATGCTAAAGCCCAAATATGGTTATATCATCAGGTCACATGTTTACCATAGTGTAAAAATGTTTACCGTAACATGTCAAAAAGTTTACTGTAACATGAACATTAGCTAAATATAGATAATTGTAACCCAGACTACACGAAATACATCGGACCATCGGACAAATCCGGTGAATAATGGATCGGTCTGGTAAAATTTTGTTGAATTCCGGTCCGAATGTCCGGTGTTTTTTTTTCATGGATTTTTCTAACATTCTAACAAAATTGCCAAACGATCTCAAATTCATTTTCATCTTTATTATTCATCACAGCGATGTTTATTTTGTTCAACCGCAAGCTTTATGCCGAACATCGCCAACCAGTAATGTGTAAATCCGGGTAAAAACATATCTGACTGTCCAAAACAACAATGGATGCCATCATTGGCACAACCGGAAATGTAAATAAAACGGATCAGATTCTGGGAACGGATAAGGATAATTCCGGGTTTGCCGATTTAAATACAATAAATGAATAAAAATCCAAGCAGATCACAAAATTTAACTATGAAATATAACCACAAGAATTGAAAACCAAAAGATATATGAAAAAGAAAGAAGAAACAGGAAATAATATTTTATACAGAAACTCTAAATTATGTTTAGTTCACAAACATTGTCAAAATCCAATAAAATGGGACATTACTCTTCACTGAAATGCATTCAAGCAATTGTGCACAACTTTCATAACAATATCCCCTCTTGTTACATCATTTTGTTTTAATTTGTGCATTTTGGGGAGGAGTAGGGCACAACAAAGTCATATGTTTGTTGTTTTTTGTCTGATAATATACAATTAGATGTAAAAAAAAAATGGTCTGGTAAAATTTCATTCGGTCTGGTAAAGCTAGGATGCTTACCAGACCGAATGTCCTGTAAAAATAAAATTCATTCGCGTAGTCTGTTAGTAACCATGGAAAATCCCACTGGGATTTTTCACCGGTTAACTCAACCGCCGGTAAACTCAACCGCCGGTTAACTCAACCGCCGGTCAACTCAACCGCCGGTTAACTCAACCGCCGGTTAACTCAACCGCCAGTTAACCCAACCGCCGGTTACCATATCTATATAAATAGGGTGCAAACATTAATCCACCATTCTGCCTCTGATGAAGGTCCTTTATGGACCGAAACCGGTCAGGCTATCAAACATCACCAGGCGCTGTTAATTATGTGTATTGGTATATACTAGACATCTCAAGGTTTAATTGAATGGCAAATAGTTTGAAATGCGTTCCAGTTTGGTATTGATCAAATATGATAAATTGAGTCAATACAGTATCCATGAATTTGACAACTTATGCCCCTTCAACATACATTTCATCATTGATATCATAAGGGAGTATTGTAATTTATCTTTAGCTTACACCAAAATGATGAAAACATCTAATAATTTGCACTAATATTGAAGCTTAAAAAGTTAATCAACCAATGAAGTTTTACAAGCTTCATATATCCATAGATTCTATGTCAACAAAGAAGTCAAGATTTCAAAAAAATTCTTACTGATCAAATTAATAAATCATACCTTGGTTCTAAAAATTTAAAGGGTTCTGATTTGTACTGCCTACCAACAGTTTCTATTTCTTCTTGTAAACTGTAAAGAGAATTAGTCAACAATAAGACAACAAGAATGATGTTTTTTTTATTTCACTGGGATCATTTCTTTGAAATTACAAGGTTCCACTACTCTTAGTAAATATGGTACTGATACTTTCAACATTTTTTCCCCAAAATTTCTTTAATTTACAGAAAGTTTTATATCAAAATTTCAATATTTTACAAAAAAATTTATATCAAAATTTCAATATTTTACAGAAAGTTAAGCATTGTAGTAAAAAAGACAAATAAAGTATGGTAATTCTATTGAATAATGACAAACTAGTAATTACATAACTAATCTTTGTAATTCTGGACGCATGGGTTCTGAGTATTTTTTTAAATTAATATACATGGTAAATATGACTATGGCTCTTGGTGCTAGAATCATTGTGGATATATCAGTAACATACCAACAATGGTTCTAAAATTAAGGGCTGAAATCTTTATCTTAAATCTACTCAAATAATTAAAAGCTTAAAATTAACTTGAAGTTGTGTCACTTTTTTTTAAAGAAATATTCAAAAATTGATTGGATTCTAGTTATAGCTGATGTTATGCAATTAGATATCTATCACCATACAAGACAATCTGCAATCTGATCTAAAAACTATAAAGAGGTCAATGATAAAACATTACAGGTACTAGAAATTCAGAAATAATCCTGAGACTTAATACTGCAATTTTAACATGACTAACAGAAATTTGAGATTAATTATTGCGCTTTCAGGAAGTTTCATATAAATATATCATATGTACAATGTATTATATTTCAAAATGCAAGTTTTTTTTACTGCCATACTTCCCCAGTCAAATCATTTGTCAGAGTTCGCGAAAAAGTGGTGGTCCTCAGGATTTTACCATCAAAATTTTGCATAGAACTGACACAATTTAAGTACTTTTCAATAGAGTTAATAGTGAGGACCAGCAGATTTTCTTCAAGGACCACCAGGGAAAAAAAGATTTCGCAAACTCTGATTTGTATTAATACTTCAAAATGATTTCTGAATTTACAGTAACTAAATTCAAATGTGACTTTGAATCAACATATAGACTTGACTATAACTTACTTGTCTCTAAGATTTTTAAATATATGCACAAACATATCTCCAATAACTTCTATAACTTCATGGTAATGGAATTTGAACGCCATCTCTAAATCAAGTCCAACAAATTCTGTTAAATGTCGATGTGTGTTTGAATCCTCTGCTCTAAATACTGAAATCACAAATTAAGGTATATATCCATCTGCTGTATTTTTGAATGATTTGAAATTTGATCCTTGTAAAGTGTAGAGTTGTTCTGTATAAGTGATTTTCAAATTTGACATCAAGTCACTTCCTGGTTTGACAACAATTTGAATTTTATTACACACACTTGCATGTAACTTTTTGAACATATTACTCAACATATGTTATCCCTTTATTTTTCAAAGCCCCAAAATGTCTAGATAGAAATACAATTTGCCCATTACCTTGTCCTATGGTAAATACTCTGTCGAAGTCAGCTGTTATGGCCATCTGTTTATACAGCTGTGGAGACTGGGCTAAGTAGGCTTTGTCTTTGAAGTATGATACTGTGAATACATTGGCTCCTCCCTCTGATGCAGCTATAAAATACAAAATTCTTCTATGTACACAAATACACATTAATATAAGGGTGCACCTGATGTCAACATAAACATACAATCATGAGGTAGATATCTATCTACATTTATGTTTATATCGTGTTATGTGACCATCTGTAGTTTTCAAAGTTCATCTCGATAGTTAATTAGATGGCTTCTAGACTAAAAAACACACAAAATTCTGATACATATTATCTAGTATATGCACTGTTAACTGTTTACTTCAAACTTATTATAATTTGGATATGTGTTTTAGTATGTTTTAAATCAAATATGAGAATTTGACTCAAATTGGGGAACACAATTTTGACAGCTTGTGAATCTTGAAATATAACAAATACCCTTATTACCATGATGACAGTCAAATGACACTTCAAATTAAAACAAAATATGATACATAATATGTTTTTTATAACTATATGGCTAGTTTTCATTATAAAACTTCTGTATATATTTACTGAAGAAAATTCTTTAATTAGTCAAAAATGAGTAGACATTTACTTTTTTGCCAACATTTTTTCCCTATGCAGTTACCTCATCATGACCTTTTTCATAAAACATCTGGTGATTGCAATTACACAACTGCGAAGGGGACACCAAATTGGCAGAGAGAGTCAACAAATGTAAACATCGTTTCAATTGAAATAATCTATATCTTATGGTACATGATATACATGTGTTTATCTAAATATCCATGCTTCTTTGTTGAATGTTAATAAGGTGACAACGATTGACTTGGCTTCAAAACATGACCTTTAAATTGCTGCCATATTTTCACAACACCGACTGAGTTAAATATTTTTTAGACGTTTAAACAAAATGGATGCTAAAAAAAAGATAAAATCGTGCACGGAAGACTAAGTGTGTGGTATATGCATACATTGGTCAAAGAATTGGATCAACTTTACTTTTTAACAGTCACTTGTTTCACATGACTTTAATTACCTGATATAATTTTAGGCACATGTATTTCAATAAAATCCTTTTCCATTAAATAATCCCTGAAGTATTTACAAACTCCTGCTTCTATTCTATATATAGCTTGATTTGTTGTTGTACGTAGATCTAATATTCTGTTGTCAAGGCGAGTGTCTTGATTAACTGTTGCCAAGGCCTACAAAATTCTAAATGATTGATATGATGATACCATGGCAAATTTAAATTATTATATTATTGGTTTTTTTTTACATCAGCTTTTTTTCCAAAATTTTATAACAAAATGGGCAGATTTAATTTTTGTAATCTGTTAAAAAAAAAGAAGTGGTTAATGATATTTTTACTGGAGCTCTGTCTTAAAGTTGAATTAAGATTTATTTGTTGGTTCAGGTGCAGTTGCTTTGGGAGATTGTCAAAAAACCAAAGTATCAGTGCCTGATAAGCTGATATTTTTTGGGTGACTAGGTATGTTATCAATACATACTGTGGATTTATTTATTTTCGTGGGTACCAATTTTCGTGGATTAAGGAAAACTTGCATATACTTGGATATTTAAATTTGTGGTTATGCTGAAGTCTGCATACAAACCTTCAGAAAATGCATCATTCGTTGAATATTTAATTTCGTGGATTAACTGTATCAACGAAATCTACGAAAATTGGTATCCAACAAATAATAATGAATCCCCAGTAATGCATATGATATAACATAATGTGTTTAGAATATTTTGTTTCACTGTTCTCTAGATTTTACAGAGTTAAATGTAGGCCAAAGATCAAAATTAATGATCTTTGTTCACAAATATAGTTCCCCATCATTTATTGTAATTAAAGCATATTCTTAATTTTATTTTTGATTTCCCTTTTTCATCCATTTCTAGGTTTTTATGGCAAAATGTATGGAGTGGAAATGAAAGAAGAGAAATCACAATTTTTTTTAAAAGTTAAATGTTAACCGACATAATACTGGAAGGAGGGATTTTGTCAAGTGCAATAAAGGTAATATTTTTTGTATTCAAAAACGTTTTTTTAACTGGTCAATATGGGAAGAATGTGTATGGGCTAGTTGATGAGCTATCAAAATTCAATTTTCCTAATTGTTGGATGTTTTTACAGAGTTCTATTGTTTTAAAATATAAAAATAATAAGATGGACGGTATGGTTGCCAATGACACAACTCTCTACCAGAGACCAAATGACATATATGTTAACAACTGTAGGTCACAGTATGTCTTTCAACTGATTTTCCATTACACACATAAATAATTGGACCAAATAACTTTGTGCAAGTTTTTATATGGCAAAAGTTATAAAGATCCAATAGAGTCAAATATTTGTGATTTATGGCCTGTTTAGTGTTTTGGTATGCTACAATATACTAACATCATCTGTTTCTGGTCTGACAGCATCTTCTATTAATAATGGAAGTCGTGGAGCTGCTGAACTGACCACCCAAACCTGTTACAAAAATAAGTAATTGAAATAATCCTCTGTTGATAAATAATGTCACACTTATGTTTGACAAATACAAAAAGAAAACCATAAGAACTTCTAAATGATTTTGTATGTTAAGATAAAAGTATCGTAAGAATTTCTGACATATTGAATTTGTTTTTGTCTCATAGAGATATAATCAAACTATCTTTTTAGTGGTACATGTATAGCAGTTAATTTTTGCAAGTGTAAATCTTTAAAGTTTAGTAGGAAAAAGCACCAGAAAATATCTTTAAACTCCTTTCTCTTTGCATCTGCAAACTTTATGAGCAAACCCTTTCTGTATACACTTTAAAACAGATTGAAAATTATCAGGAAAGAATTAAACTCGTATTTTATTAATAGTTACCTGTTCACAATGAAGTTCAACATCATGCTGAGAGCATGATTCTATTTTCTGATCAACAGTACGAACGAAACCTTCCACATCTATTATTGATTCTTTGTTTATACTACAAATTATAAAAATGCTATAAAGCATACAAGCTAATCATATCAAACATTCATAGAAAATAACATGACAATATATTTTATTAGAAATTTATAATGCTTCATCTAAGCCTAGTCTAACTGAATGTGTGAATATCTATTATGTTACAGAAATATAAAGCATGAATTATCTATCTTTCCTGCATTGTGGAAAATAATAATAAAGGTTCAAAATTCATAAACTACTGTTATTGTAATATTGTATGAAAACTTAAAGTGTGTGCAAAAAAAAAAAAAACATATAAAAAATGTGAATTTAAGTTAAAATACTACAGATTATTTTCTGTATAAAAGTAAAACACATTTCTTTTTTTTTTAGAAAAGGGGGGGGGGGGGGGGGGTTTATTGATCCCCAAGCACATTTGACCATTTACATTTACATGTCCTCCTGGCTAACTTACAATGTACATGGTCAATATTAGGTCATCATTTAAATGGTGTACAGCATTGACACTTGTAAAGAATTCTAAATACCCTGTTATAATCTATAAAAATTTCACCTACTTTAGCATATATATACATGTACATGTATATACTTTATCACTTGGTCCTTTCTGTCTGAATCAACACAAAGAGCAACTTTAGTGCCATACTAACCCAGCAGAAAACTTCACCATCTGTTTACTGACATTAGGTCCAACACATACAAGGGCCTGTATAGTCCATTTCTGTTGTCTTAGAACAAAGAAACATTGCTTCCCTAGAAATTATAACCAAACCAAAATAAAATTGCATGTTTTGCATATCAAATTCAAACAAGTATCACAAGACAAAACAAAAAAACAAAAAACAGATAAAAAGTATATTATTGTTTTAAAAAATAAGCAAAACAAAAATAAAACTAATAAAATAATCATTTAAGGGCAATAACTTTCATAAGGAGTCATCTGACACTTTGGTAGAAATGGACAATAAGTAGATCTTGACATTCAGCATGTTCAGAATGTTTTGTCATTGTTTCCTAAGACATGTACCACTAACAGGAAATAATTAAGTCAGATTGTTAATTACTATAAAAATAAGAGGATGTGGTATGGTTTACAATGAGGCATCTCTCCACCAAAAAACTAATCATGTACTACGGTAGAGGTTAACAACTATAGGTCACCTCTATTGGTTTTTTTTAAACAAGAAGATTAACAGAAAGTTTTATATTTGTTCTATAAGATAAAAAGATATTTGTTCTATATTTAACCATGATTTTTTGTCTTTTGTTTTCATAATTCTAATTAATCACAGAGATGATATTTAACTTTTACCTTTTGCTCTGCTTGTCTGCAACCTGGCCCTAACCCACACTTTCTTATCTTTTAAGCTTGGTGTTAAATCTTTCAGATCTAATATGGTTCTGTCAGGTCTTTCTGTTGATCGGATCATAGGCATGTTGCCATAGAAACCTTTTGATACATCTTCTTCTTGTGAAACCTGAAGAGTAATATATTTAAACAAAATCTTGTCATCAAGATATACCATACCATTTCTTAAATTTACTAGTTTAAAAATCTTTTGGACATGAAATCACATTTTTACTTTATTGACATGAAATGACATAACTTTAAGAAAGACAAAATGCTTAAGTACAACCATTTACATTGACTTAAACTTGTTTATCACCACAAACATTCATGTGCTTGTCCCAAGTCAGTGTTTTTATTTTTCAAAATATCTTTAAATTATACTTCGTTATAGTGAAACAACACCTCACCTGACTGAATCCTTTCAGTAGAGTCTATGAAGTGGATACCTTCGTACACCAGGTGTCAAGTAATGAATGAAACACTTAATTAATAATTTTCATGTTGTCAATTTTGATTTATATCTTTTTAAATGCTTTTTGTTAATAAGATATATGAATTTTGTGTCGATGTAAATTTTTAATATCAAAGTCTCTGTTTCATTTATTCATGTACATGGTTTTAAAAATAGACTAGTGCAAGTTTATAAGCAATATTAATTTATACATGTATTATATTTGTTGAAACCAGTCTATTGTTAAAGACTATGTCGACAAAAAATGGTCTAATTTCACTGAACTAGTACACATTAGTGTTTTGGGGCCAGGTGAGGGATTTTTTCGCTGTTTTGGTGGCCTTGGGCTGTTTTCTGCTCTTTGGTCGGATTGTTGTCCAATGTTGTCTCTTTGACACATTCCTCATTTCCGTTCTCAATTCTATGTAACTATTTGTGTTTTAAGATTGCTGCCTCATAGAAGTTAAACCAACATTTCCTTTTATTCCTATTTTTTATTAAAACATGTTCTTTAGTTTGACTGGTTTACATGGTTAACATGGTAAATAATTAGGAGAATATTGCTATTTTATCATACTTTTGCTGGAAAAATGATAAAGTTTGATACTTTTTATTGATTCCTGAGACAAAAGTTGTAATTATCCAATAATTACCTGTTGTTCACCCTGGGCCTGCTTCCTTGCTTCTTTCTTTGCTTCTTTTTCTGCTGCTTTTTGTTGTTTCTTCAGACCTTTCTTAGATGGTTGGTTTTCACCACTACAAAGTAAATAATGGGAAAACAATTAAAAACTTTAAGTTACTGCTTACTTATGATACCAATGCTTAACGAATTTTGGGTAAAGAGGAAGTAAAAATCTGAAAACATTTCAAAACATTTCAAAGGGATTAAAATTAGGTCATAGAAGATAAGTAATCCATTAATCATTTAATAAGAAGACGATGACTGAGCATGGCCATGTTTCAAAGTAATTGCCTTAAGTTAACATTAACTCTAGATACATACTGTTGAATTATTTAAGACATAAGCTTCAAATTGTTAGTACCTCTATCATGTCTATTGGCATTTAAGTAGAGACATGTGGCCCAATATCTTTTTAGTCGTCCATTTGCATGATTTGGTACATATGTACCTGGAACTTTTATTATGAAGACAACAAAAGAGGTTTTCAGTACTTAATTTACACGGCTCCATTTTAAGTTATCTATATATAGCTATTGTACATGTATAATCAATACGTGTTTGATTTTGGTGAAACACATTAATGTTTGATTGTGTCCTCTACATACATTTGAATGACATAATGATCAACTTCTTCACAACATTAGGTATGTTATTGGTAATTGACCATTAATGTTTTGTGGGAAAATTGTACAGCTATTTTTTCATAGCCCCAAAAAATTAACTCTATTTGAAATTTAAATAAGCTGCATAACATGCATAACATGGTTAACAACAGAAGCAACCATGGACAATAAATAATAGTAATTAAAAGCTATCGTATCATGCATATCATGCTTATTGCATTTGTATTGTGTTGTAGCCAAAAGTTGAAATAAAATTTTCTTGATTATCTAATTTTACATTATCTTTAATTTGATGATATATTTTTTTAATTTTCATTTAGATATATATATTTATATATTTAAGATTTTGTTCATCATGTTGATGTAAAGACTGAAGAATGTATAAACATGATAAAATCTGGAATATTCATGATATTATTTTGAAAATGACCCATATACTATTACAAATCATGTTAATCAGAAGATGCAAATCCACGATTTTGGAAAGGGATACCCCAAACATGCCAAAATAAGTATTAATGTACATATTTTTCTTTACCAAACACTGAAACATGTCATAAATTTAGCTACATATACTATTCACTATTTTGATTCAGTTTAGTTTAAACATATTTTATTTATTCAAAGAAAAATGGATTGGACACAAGTAAACCATTCTTTTGATGTCTGCTCCGATTAACAATAAATTATAAAACAAAATTAATATATGGACGTTTTGTTTAAACAAGTGGTTTGGATTACCAGATGTTTTTAACTTAACATTCAGTATAAGGTCTCATTTGAACTATTATCTTTATTGACATAAATTCAGCTAAAGATACTTGTATTTTTAGGAACATTTGTAGCTGGGGATCTGTAGATCTTATGACTTTTTAAGTCTTTTGATTTTTTTGACAATTTCCGTCTACAATGTATAGCCTGCAAAAATCAAAGAATATAACAAGGACCATTATCATGATTAGAGTCATGGTTTTACAGCTAACAGGCAACAGGACCAGACTCGCCTCCTAAAAGGTTATCATCAAAATTAGTACCTAACGTAACGGTACCCAAATTGCACAGAGTACCCAAATTGCACCTATTTAGCAAAAATAGCAGCGGAAATCTTACAAGATTTCCTAGAGATTAAACAATTTGTATTTTTTATGATTTGATACTATGCACGTCTTTCAACTTAGGTAAACATATTTAGATATACACAAAACGGTTACAGTATTTATCAACAGATGAAGTGTTTAATGAAAAAGCAAAATGTACCGAAACGTTGCTATGCGACGTCATCAAAATGTCATCTTTTAATAATTAGCAAATACAATATGTTTCAAGTATCCATTTCTGAAAAAATGAAAAGTAAGCATGGACAAATATCCAATTGTTCAAAATATTTGAAAAAATTAAACAAAAGCTCTGTTATTCGACTTTTGACGATGCAAATTTAAGCATGGATGCAATTTGGGTACTCCTCATTACAGAATCATTGATGGTTTGGAGGTTAGTTCAGACCAATTTTTCTATGATTCCATATGGATTGAAAATCAAATTGGTGTACCTATATAATAAAGAAGGATACGGCTACAAAATAAACACAAAATTGAAATTTTTGTCTTGATCATAAAAAAAACGTAGTTGAAAAAACTGTCAAAATAGGTGCAATTTGGGTACCGTCACGTTACTCTTGCACACATATTTCAATTATCCATTATAGTAATATATGATGACATTTTTAAGTCATAATCTGATATAGTCCAAATAATTAAGACGTCTTGCATTTTTTTCCACCTCATAATTATTTGGACTAGATTGACGGTGTCGTCAGGAAAATTGTGTCATGACACTAGTCTAGTCCAAATAATTCGCCGTTTCAGAATCTAATGCATCCTGGGTAATATTTTCAAAAACGTACACCAAAGCGTTTTGATTGGTTTAAAACGTTATAAACAATGGAAATTAAACCAATGACGTAACGTTATTTTCACTTTGGGGTACGAACAATGAAATTACCAATGATGCTTAAGATTCTGAAACGGCCAATTATGAGGGGGGATAGGACCTTTATCGGGACTCCGGGATCGGGTGTTTTTAAGCTCGGGATTTCGGGATCCGAGAATTCTTTTTTTCAAATTTCGGGATCCGGGATTTAACTTTATTTAAATTCGGGACCTCGGGATTTCGTGTTTTTAAGCCTGGGATTTCGGGAGCAGGACCCCCCCCCCCCCCCCCCCCCCCCAATTGTGAGGTCTTGGAAAGCTATTCTAATTTTTGCTTTGACGGTTTCTTGCATCGATGTAAGGCGTCAAAGAAAAAAAATATCATAGCTTTCAAGACGTCATAATTATTTGGACTATCATGACACATAATTTGGGACAGCAAATATTTTGAAACCCCAATTTTGTATAAAACCCAGTGTTGGTATCAATAACGTATTCACACAGACACAGAGTGAAAACCCATAGATGTAATATCATCTTTGGACAAACTGACCTAGTGCAAACTTGTACTTAGTATTAGTGTGAACAGATCTCATATATATACGTTTGAATAGTCTTAAATTCACGAATATAGGTCACATTTATAGGTGACACTACCGTATATCATAATTTTTTTGAACCGGTGGCTGTAATTTTTTTTACACCTTGTAAAGGTCTATAAGGTGCCTTCATTTCTCAAAAATACCGATTCGTTTACCTACCCGCTCAAGTTTTCTTTGTTTTCCATTATGTTCCCTACGCATTGAGTAATATAAGCAAAATTAGTGTAGATCTGATCAGATTTACTACACGTGGATTATTTCAGGGAAAACAACCGAGGTACAGACGGGGAGATAACCTATCAGTCATTCGATGTGCTACGGACTTTTACCATACATACATACTGTAATTATAAGAGTACTTTCTCCATCCCCTTTAATTATTGCATCATGCATTTCATCAAAGAATTAATATATTACCCTTGATTTCATCATGAAACAGTTATTCAAATCTTATCAATTCATTTTTATTCAACATTTACGGTATGTTTTTGAAAATACAAAATTTAAAATAGTCAACTGAGAACTGTACATATGAGTAGAGTTTTTTTCTTATATAAAATCTGCAGTTGTCTCTGAAAAAAAAAAATCACACCTCAACTTAATATAACATAATTAAAGTATATACTGGGGGGGGGGGGGGGGGAGGTTCAGAGACGAGTGTCTATGCCTAAATGGAACTTTACAAAATGAGTAGGAACCTTTTATTTTCTTAAGCCAGTATCCGAGTGGGGACGGGAATATTTATAATGAGGTATTATTGAAACTTTTATTCAGTTAGCCAGAGTCGGTCAGTCCTGTCATTCAATGATAGAGTCGGCAATATAATAATTCAATGGCATATATATATGCTACAAGTTTTAGAAACACACTCTGATCTCGCCACTTGCATGGTTAATCAAGTTCCGTATACCAGTCATGTTGCTTTCATGACCCATCATCACAGTTTTCATCTATTCAGAGACATATATTCATTCATATAAAAATTATATCATGTATATGTGTATAGATGTCTCTGATCTTTCTGAATATAGTGCCTCATACCTTTCAAAAGTGCACGGCTCTGCTTAAGATCTAAAAGTCTCTTATGTTGTCTGCTCTTTGGTCGGCCGTTGTTGTCTCTTTGACACATTCCCCATTCCCCATTTCCATTTTCCATTTTATATTTTTATTTTTTATATTTATTATTTAATTTTAATTATAACACTATCACAAATGATGAAGTCAGAGATATTGCATTATAGCAAACATTATATTTTTAGATTTTATATATTATTCCCATGTTATCAACTTATAGATGAATAACCACTATATAGAACAACTTGTCCTTGTTTTAAACGATTGCTATTTTTTACAACCGTCAATTAGTGGTTAAAAAGATTTATAAGATTTATCGGCAGGAGTTTTGTTTACTTTCCTCATTGCAAATGACTTTTTAACTAACGGACCAGTATAAGCTGCAGCGCATACTATCAAATGAAGATAGAAGCAGTTGTAATTTTTTTTCTCACAAAATTTCAAAAATTCTGGACATATATTATTTTTGTCTCTTCAAGCTGTTTTCGTTAAGATAAAGAATTTTAAGAAAAAAATGGGTTTCATCTTCATCCTCAATAATATTACATTAGTAACATATTCTATTTTCTCTTTTATATCTACCCCTCTCATTATTCAAGAAATGGTCATTCACTCACATTTTAGATACTATTTTTCGATTTTCAAAATTATTTTTAAGAATGTTTTTGTCTGTTTTGCTCAATATAAAATCACGAAAATTGTATCTTGGTATCAGTTAGAATATTCCTATCAATAATCGCTAAATTCAGTCGATTTAATTTTCCATTTTGATCCATTAGGTAAATAAGTGATGGCAAAGCATATCGTGCAGTATTGAGTCTCATTATATCCTAAACCTAAATGTTGAATGGAAAATATTCTACAATTCAATTAACAAATGATGACATGGGCAGATCTTCGTATTTAAAAAAAAAAAAAAACACACACACACAGTTTTGGATACAAAACTCCAATGATATTGTCGTTTATGGAGTCTCGCCATGAATGCCTGAGTAATGCACAGTTTAATAACCGTTTTACAAATGATATCGGATATGTTCCTTACGTCGTAACTACAATCCCCTTTCCTTTCATAAATGTTACCTACCGATTTAGACTTTTTACCGGATTTGTTATCACATAAGCAACACGACGGGTGTCACATGTGGAGCAGGATCTGCTTACCCTTCCGGAGGACATGAGATCACCCCTAGTTTTTGGTGGGGTTCGTGTTGTTTGTTCTTTAGTTTTTTATGTTGTGTCATGTGTACTATTGTTTGTCTGTTTGTCTTTTTCGTTTTTAGCCATGGCGTTGTCAGTTTGTTTTAGATTTATGAGTTTGACTCTCCCTTTGGTATCTTTCGTCCCTCTTTTACTATCCATATCCGTATACTGAACAATCCTGCATTTTTCACTATACGGATACATATATATATATATAGTGGCTAGAAGATGTGGTATATGTACCATGCAATGAGACAACTCTCCATCCAAATAATAATTTATAAAAGTAAACCATTATAGGTCAATGTAGGAATGTTTGAAACAAATGACAGACCGATACATCTCTCTTGTTTTATACCACCCGCGGCTTTAGTGGCTGTTTCTCCTGTAGATAGATATAGATGGCTGTGACTCCAAGGTGGTCGAGTGGCTGAGCACGTCGGATACAGTGCAGGCGATTTGGTGTCACGATATCTCAGTAGCACGAGTTCGAATCAAGGCGAGGGAAGAAAAAAAAAATTGAGAAAGCTGTTGGGCTGATGTATAGACGAGTTGTATTTATTAATATACATGTGTCCTTTTATACGTATATGGAATTAATTTCTTTCATTCAGAACGATCGATAGATCATTCTTCCAAAATATCAACCCGGACGATACCGTGTTTCAATGAAATATTCTTCAAAGCATAAAATTTAAACTTCAACACTTAATTCGTTTGATAGTTTATTGTTGACAATTGGGATTTTTTTTCAATGTTCTAACTTTGATAGATTTAAGGAAGAAACAATCATTTCCTCCATATATTAGACTGAAATACAAAAATCGTCATCGACGCGCATTTTAACTTTGTGACTTTCGAAACAAATTTTGTGAAGTTTTGTTAATTTATCGCTACAATAAAGGGACATTATCATATATACGTGAGATGAATATAAATATTTTATATTTACCTTATGGTTTTGCTGCATTTGAAAAAGGTTATTGGTTATGTTGACAACAATGTTGAGATAAGTGATGGTAAAATAATTTCTCTCCAACTTTATTGATTTCTTTCAGTAGAAACAGACATTTCAAACGCTATAATAAATTCCCTTTAAAAATTTACTTGAACTAAACAAATCTTTGAGGTTGGGTGACTCTAATAACAACCTTATGACTTGCTTACCAATCAACAAGCTAAACAAAGATATCAACCTAACTTGTTTCAAACAAAAAGTCGATCAAATAATGTAATTCAGAAATTATCGTGATGTTTTTATTATTGTAAAAAAAAACGGGTTATAATAATCGCAATAATTTAAACTCGCATTTTGATTTTTTTTAATATGAATTAAACATGATTTTTCTCCATTTCGCACAAATTAAAATTGCATTTTAGTCTAAAATGACAAAATCGCAATTATAAATGCACGCAATTGTTTCTGAATTTTGCAGTACCTAATTCTGTAGAAAATACTGACAACATTTCCCACAACTCGGACTAGCTTTACCAAAAGTCTATTTAAATACTCCAAACATAGCAACAGTTGATTATATATACCACTACGCAATAATGTACGGATTTGTTTGAAAAAAAAATGCCGTTTGACCAGCAATTGCATGCTGATAATAAATATTGTCAGACGTTTTATAATCCCACATTATAAGAATATGAAAATGTATGTTAGACTTTCTTCTTTCTTTTATAAAAACAGTTTTTCAGTTATAAGCTAGCTTCAACATGGCTAGATGACGTATGTAATAATACTGTAGGTTATGCTCGCAAAAAGGTAAGCATACTGGAGTATTGATATTTGCAAACGGTTTAACTACTAAATTGTCTATTCTTCTTACCAGCACACTTGGTACAATTAAAAACCTGATAATAAATTGTTCTAATAAGGCCTTCGAAAATAGTGGAATAAATTACTTTTGGAGTGTCAAGAACTCGTTGGAAGTACTTGATAAATTGCATGCTTATATTGGTGATTTTGAATCTGTTCAAAGTTTTGATTTTTCTACCCTGTATACCACATTGCCTCACATTCTCATTAAGAAAAAAATCACACACCTAATTAAATGGGCATTCAAAAAATCAGAATGTGAATCTATATGTTCAAACTCTTTTAGGTCATTTTTTAGTAGCAATAAACAAAAAAAACTATGTTAATTGGACATGCTTTGATACTATATATGCCCTTGAATTTTTACTAGATAACATTTTTGTTCGCTTTGGAGATTCCGTATATCGTCAGATTATCGGAATTCCAATGGGGACTAACTGTGCACCACTTATTGCGGACCTGTTTTTGTATTGTTATGAGTTACAATTTATGACAAAAATAAGCAAAGACCCATCGAAACAACATCTGATAAACAAATTTAATAATACTTTAAGATATTTGGATGATATTTTGGCTCTCAATAATGACGACTTCAGTATGTATATTAATGAAATTTATCCTGTTGAACTTACTTTAAATAAAGCTAATACTAACAATGACCACTGCCCTTTTCTCGATCTTGATATCTATATCACTAATGGAAAGCTGAATACTAAAATTTATGATAAAAGGGATGATTTTTCATTTCCTATCGTTAATTATCCGTTTTTAGATGGTGACGTTCCCTTGTCACCATCTTACGGTGTTTATATATCTCAACTTGTACGATTCGCTCGTGTATGTAACAATGTTTTCGATTTTAACGAGAGAAATTTATGTATTACTGAAAAATTACTACACCAGGGTTTTCGATATCACAAACTAGTCAAAACATTTACTAAATTTTATCATCGGTATAAAGACATCATTCGTAAATATAGCTCAACATGCAGACTTCTAATACGTTCAGGTATTTCACATCCAATTTTTTATGGTAATATTCTTTATAAAGCACAAAGGTGTCAGTATTCACCTCAGAAACTTACAAAACCTTTGAATAGACTTATTAAGAAGGGATATAATTACGATACTGTTGTCAAGTCATTAAAGATTGCATATTTTGGCGTTAATATTGAGTCACTGATAAGGTCTTTGCATCGGAACTAAACACATTTATTCTAAAAACAGTTGTTGGCATGACACGGTTATGTTCTTCTCATATATGTTATGATGGTATGTACTAAACCCTAACGGGAAGGATGTGCCTGATGTTCATATGATGAAATCATAATCTTTCAGTCAGTTTAATTGAAGTCTGGAGCTGGCATGTCAGTTAACTGCTAGTAGTCTGTTGTTATTTATGTATTATTGTCATTTTGTTTATTTTCTTTGGTTACATCTTCTGACATCAGACTCGGATTTCTCTTGAACTGAATTTTAATGTGCGTATTGTTATGCGTTTACTTTACTACATTGGTTAGAGGTATAGGGGGAGGGTTGAGATCTCACAAACATGTTTAACCCCGCCGCATGTTTGCGCCTGTCCAAGTCAGGAGCCTCTGGCCTTTGTTAGTCTTGTATTGTTTTAATTTTAGTTTCTTGTGTACAATTTGGAATTAGTATGGCGTTCATTATCACTGGACTAGTATATATTTGTTTAGGGGCCAGCTGAAGGACGCCTCCGGGTGCGGGAATTTCTCGCTACATTGAAGACTGTTGGTGACCCTCTGCTGTTGTTTTTTATTTGGTCGGGTTGTTGTCTCTTTGACACATTCCCCATTTCCATTCTCAATTTTAATTGTAGTGTACTAAAATTATTACTGCCATATGATGTTCTAATGGCTCATTTATTTAAAACATTTTTGTCTCGTCTTGACGGAGTCAAAAGTGAGATATAGGTAATCTGTTTCCGAAGTGCATGGAGGAAATGTTTTAGTTTGTGATAAGGTCTTGTTATAGTGAACCACAAGTGGTAGGTCAATCATATCTGGTATTTAGTTGTATAAGCATTGGCACATCTCCTTTCCATGGTATTATAGGCCAATGTTAATTTGTATTCAGTTGTATAAACATTGGCACATCTCATTTCCATGGAGAATATTTAGCCGCCTTTCACTCATTGTCTATCGACAATGAAACTTGCGTAGCTTTACATGTATTAGTTTATGATTATGTCAGTTTAAGATGAACTGCTTAATGATAAGTCAGTTCAGTTGAAATCATACCTTCGTAAATTTTACGGACGTCATCACAAGTTGGTTGACTGTTATGGAACATGTAACAGATGATATCGGATATGTTCCTTATGTCGTCACTACCATCCCCTTCCCTTTTTCCGAATGCTACCTACTTATTTACTATTTACGGGTTTTTAATAACACGAAGGGTGTCGCATGTGGAGGAGGATCTGTTTTCCCTACGGAGCACTTGAGATCACACCCAGTTTTTGGTGGGGTCCGTGTTGATAATTCTTAAGTTCTATATGTTGTGTCATGGGATCTATTATTTGTCTGTTTGTCTCTTCCTTTTTAAGCCTTATAATAAGTAAATGGTATTTGGTGTGTAGTTGTATAACCATTGGCACATCTCATTTCTATGGAGATTGTTTCTCCATGCACCTCTGGCATGGTTCATTGACTTTGAATATTTACATAACTTATGTAAGATGTTTAAGCATTGCTATTCTAATAAGAACATTCGCATTATCCAAATTACTAAAAAGACGAGACATATCTTTGTGATAACAGTTCATTTAATGTATCGACGGCGTTCCTTGACCGTCGAAGTTCATTGTTTGACTTAGCCAAAACATAGGCATTGACGATAGTCAGCGCTTCTGTGTTGACATGAATTATCACTGTAATGGTCATAATTGTAAATTAAATCTTTACCAAACTTAAAATGTTTTTAATACTAAGGCTTTTCTACCTCAGGACTACTATTATATAACTATAGCTGTATTTGGCAAAACCTTTACGATTTTTTTGTCCTCAATGCTCGTCAACTTCGTACTTTATTTGTAGCTTAAACATGTTTTGATTCGAACGTCACTGATAAGCCTTTTGTAGACGAAACACACGTCTGCCGCAAATATAAAATTTCAATCCTGGTATCTATGATGAGCTTATTTACAACCATTGTGTCGATGCAACTCCTGATGGATTTTTTATTCCCCAAATGTATCACCAGTCCAGCAGTCAGCACATCTGTGTTGGCATGAGTTATCATTAACATGGTCTTAATTATAAATTAACTGTTTACGATACTTTTAATTTTTGAAATACTTAAGCTTTTCTACCTCAGGAATATATTACCTGGGCTGTATTTTGCTAAACTTTTACGAATTGTCGGTCCTCAATACTCTCCAATTTCGCACTTTATTTGGCCTTTAATTTTATTTGATTCGAGCGTCACCGATGAGCCTTTTGTAGACGAAACACACGTCAGACGCAAATATAGAATTTCAATCCTGGTATCTATGATGAGCTTATTTTTCTATAACAACAAATTGATGCTACAATTAACATTTACGGAATCCAGTGATGGGTTCTTCAAATGCCTTTATTAGATCAGTTAACACCATAAACTCAAAAGAACTTAGCTGGTTGGAACATTCTCATACTTAGTTTTAATGTTCATATCATGACATCCTTATTTAATATAGTCATATTTGTATCCGTCCTTTCCCATCAAATAAGCTTCAACACGTCGTTAACAGTGGATCGTTCCATTTTTGTACATATACAGATTCTTCCACTTATATTGATGACAGTGATCCGCGAAGAGCAGATTGTAGAACCTTCTTATTTGATTATCGGTAATTGTTGATCTATTCATACTCTAAATAACATGTATGCAATATGTGCCACTGGACGTAAACAAAAGTAACTATAACAATTATTAATCACAGAATCAAGTTCCCGAACTATAAAGGAGAAGGAACTAAGGAATTTCTAAAGTTGATTAAATACTTTAATCAGCAATCAAACATTTTATCAGCAATCAAAGACGGGCTTCAAAGTTATTGTGAAACTGCCTATTCTAGAGGTGGCGTGAATCAGATGTGGATACTTAAAAATTCCAAAGATCTTTTAGAGTACATACAATCTAACTCTCTTTCATCTTGTAACAGTATTAAAACATTTGACTTTTCTACTCTTTACACAAGTATTCCACATTCCAAACTAAAAGACAAATTAAAAGAGTTGGTATTACTTTGCTTCATAAAAAAGAATGGCCAACGTAGATACAAGTATCTTGTCTTAGGGAGGGATAAATCATACTTTGTAAAGAACCATTCTGATTCAAACAAAAAATTCTCTGAAACCGATATTATCAAGATGCTTGATTTCTTGATTGACAACATATTTGTTACGTTCGGAGGACATGTTTTTCAACAGACTGTCGGCATCCCAATGGGAACAAACTGTGCCCCTCTACTTGCTGACTTGTTTCTTTATTATTATGAGGCTGACTTCATGCAGGAACTTCTTAGGAAGAAAGATAAGAAGTTAGCAATATCCTTTAACTCTACTTTCCGCTATATAGATGACGTTCTTTCACTAAACAATTCAAAATTTGGTGACTATGTGGATCGCATCTATCCCATCGAATTGGAGATAAAGGATACTACAGATACAGTTAAGTCGGCTTCATATCTTGACTTACATTTAGAAATTGACAATGAGGGTCGGTTGAAGACAAAACTTTACGACAAAAGAGATGATTTCAGCTTTCCAATTGTGAACTTTCCATTTCTAAGTAGCAACATTCCAGTAGCACCTGCATACGGGGTATATATCTCCCAATTGATACGATATTCCCGTGCTTGCATTTCCTATCATGATTTTCTTGATAGAGGGTTACTGCTCACAAGGAAGCTATTAAACCAAGAGTTCCAAATGGTGAAGTTGAAATCATCCCTTCGTAAATTTTACGGACGCCATCACGAGTTGGTTGACCGTTATGGAATAACCGTTTCACAAATGATATCGGATATGTTCCTTACGTCGTAACTACAATCCCCTTCCCTTTCGTGAATTTGACCTACCGAATTAGACTATTTACCGGATTTGTAATCACATAAGCAACACGACGGGTGCCGCATGTGGAGCAGGATCTGCTTACCCTTCTGGAGCACCTGAGATCACCCCTAGTTTTTGGTGGGGTTCGTGTTGTTTATTCTTTAGTTTTCTATGTTGTGTCATGTGTAGTATTGTTTTTCTGTTTGTCTTTTTCATTTTTAGCCATGGCGTTGTCAGTTTGTTTTAGATTTACGAGTTTGACTGTCCCTTTGGTGTCTTTCGTCCCTCTTTTAACTTCTATGCAAATACCATATGTCATTTACTGTCTAATACATTTTTATACAATGGCAGTCTGTTCCTCTTAGATTAAAGACTGTAACCCCGGGACAGCAAATACACTTATATACAAGCGGCGATGTAATCTGCACATTGCAACAATCGGCAAATACACGCTGTCCATTTATTACTCTAACACTACAAGAAGAAAGTTAAAATGATTCATAATGCTATATAGACAATTGTTTTTCTTATTCATAACGAATCTGAGAGATCCAATTAATGTAGGTTCGAAACTTGCTCAATCTTTTTTAGAAGATCTTGATTGCATCAATTTTAATTATTAGTAACGGTATGCAACTTGTCTGAGTAAATATATATTTTAAATGATTAAAGTTATCACATATTGCTGAATGTAACGAAGTCATAACGAAGCCGTGAAATTGGAAGAGATACATTTGTAGAATAGATGACAAGCATTAAAATCATTTGGCCAACCGACGTAAATGTTCAGTACACGCCTACAAGACTCAACAGTGAAGATCCAATAAAAACAGTTGAAATTCTAAGGATTTATCTATGATTAGTTTATTTGGAAAGCTATATCATGTACAAGTTCTAGAGCACTGGAATCCATAAACTTGAATTAGTGGCCAAAAGTCTTGTAAGTATATCTATGTTTTTGGAGATTAATATGCAGCTTCTGTCTATTTACTCAAATTTAGTATCTGCCTCCAATCATAGGTTTCACTGTTACAAAACCATAGTGTTTCTATATACTTTTGACTGCAATGAGGGAGATAACTTGTTTCTTCCGGTTTAGAAAATATCATTTCCGGTCTCATATGATAGCTTCATCTATACAGATTCCAAAAATGTACAAGTAATAGCTTTTCCAAAAAACTGGCCGTCACTTAGGTGATGAAAGTGGTAAGTGTTTGCAAAATAAATAAAAGGCTAATACAATTTTCCTTAATTTACCATTGGTTTTGGGATAATGTATCAACAGTAGAATGGTAGAGCCAAAGATAATGTCTTAAGTTTTGTCTTAATTGTTATCTTTTTCTAAACAGATATGTTGTTTCTTTACTTTATTTTCTTTGGTTGTTTGTTTACTTCTTTGTGTTAGAAAAATATGGCTTTCGCCTGAATGTTTTTAGTCCATAATTTTTAGGCATCAAATGTGTAGTAGAGATTGAAACGTAGTAAGCACATTAGATCACCCCAGTTTTTAATGGGGTTCGTGTTACTTAGTCTTTATTTTTCTATTTTGTGTCTTCTGTACTATTATTTGTCTGTTAGTCTTTTTATTTTAAGCCATGGCGTTGTCAGTTTATTTTTCTATCAATGAGTTTGACCGTCCCTCTGGTATCTTTCGTCCCTCTTTTAAACATATAAGAACATAAGTAATATATTTCCGACAGTTCCTCACATCTTTTCAGATTATGGTAATGTCACTGGTTATATAGAAGGTGATACTGTATGACCTGCTATCTTACATTTTACAGAAAATAGAATGAACAAATTTAACAAACAGGTAATTAGGCATTGTACCGTTGAATACTTTATCATTTGTTATTGTTTTACTTGTGCATGTCTTCACATTATAAATGTAATATACTATAAATGTTCGGTGTCAAAAAGGTTCTTGTCGTATTACCAATGTTATTTCAATTGATCGGGCGTAGCTTACCTTTCAATTTTCATAAGGACAGTCTATTTGAAGATGTGTGTGATAAGGATGATGGCCTTATAAATTCCAATACACATGTATCATAGCTAGACTTCGTAGGATTAAAAACTTTTTTTTATTTTATTCTGATGTTAAATGAATCATCTTTAAGTCTTCTTAGATTAAACTTTTACTAAATCTTGAAATTTATACAATAAAAAAGGCAAACCGAACATCAGTTAAGACGCTTGCACCATTCTAAAAATTTGTTGAACATGACATAGGTTATATGACTAATTACATCAGAGAGTTCAAATATATGCTTTAAATAAAAATAATAATGTGCGATATGAACTAGCACAATTCTAAAGCTTTAACGGTGTCGATAATTATGATGTTACAAGAAAGATTGCGTCAATAAGAATTCCAAATAAACAGCATGAACGGTCTAAAATTCTAAATATTTCAGATTTGACAACGGTAGTGTAGTTACATTAGAGTCTGCGATGTTTAAAACAAACGGCCGTTAAAATATAATAATAAATTTTGACTAAAGTAAACTAGTTGAACGTGGCTTGGTACTTATACATCCCTAAAAAAATTAAGCAATTTAAATTGTTATATACAACAGATTTATTTTAGAGATGAGTAAGGTAAAGAAATAGAAACGGAGACTGTAATAATAAGTAATATAACCCAGATGTGAAGCACTGCATGGTGTCGAACTACATCTTTTCATTTATCCCATTTGGTGCCAAAGTTGAGTTGTGGTCAATGATAGTAATGGTCAGTCGATTGAGATCTGCCTTAGTGTGGCCAGGGGATCTCAAATGTCGACTAAGAGGGAGGTCTGGCTTGCATTGGTAGTCGCTACGATGACCGTTCATTCGTTTGTGAAACGGCTGTTCCGACTCGCCAACATACTGTTTACCACATTTACACTGTAGGAGATACACAACATTTGTAGTCTTGCAATTAACATTGCAAAATATGGTGTATTCTGTACCAGTTGAGTGACTGTTAAAAGTCTGGGTATCCAGTATTTGTTTGCAAGTCAGACATCGTTTGTTTCCACAACCCTTACAAGAGCCCACTGACGAAGAGCCTGCTTGAGAGGATAACTCAGCTCTCACCAGCAAGTCTTTAAGACTTTTGGGCCTACGGAAAGCCAGTACAGGTGGCTCGGGAAAGATCTTAGATAGTTTAGGATGTGTTTCGATATATTTCCAACTTTCGCGGATAAGGTGAGATAAGTTGTCAAATTTTGGATGGTAAGTCAACACAAAAGGCACCCTCCTGTTGACCTTTTTGACTTTATATTGTAAAAGTTCATCTCGGCTGATGTTGCTAGCACGAGAAAAACCTTTATCAATATCTTTCCTTTTGTAGCCCCGATGTTTTAGGTGACCGCGAAGTTCTTGTAGTCGTTTTTTTGCAACATCGTTGGTGGAGCAACTCCTTTTTATTCATATGGCCTGGCTGTAGGGAATGCTCTTGGTGCAATGTTTAGGGTGACAACTTGAAGGAGACAGATATTGATGTTTGTCTGTGGGCTTGCAATACAGATCTGTAAATATGTTTCCATCCCTCACTTGCGTTGTAGTGTCAAGAAATGTGATCTTAGAGTCAGAGATTTCATATGTGAACTTTATTGAGGGATGGGCATTGTTGGCATGTTGAATAAACAAATTTAGTTCTTGTTCAGTATTATCCCACTTCATGTCAACATCGTCAATAAATTGGAACCAAGAGAGGGGTTGATAAAGAAAAGAATTAAGAATTCTCTGTTCTAATTTCCCATAAAAATATTGGCATAAGACGGGGCCATCTTTGTTCCCATTGCTGTTCCATTAACTTGGAGAAAGTGTTCACCATTAAATGTGAAGTTATTGCATTTTAATACCAAAGTTAGAAGCTGGATGAGACATTCAGTTGGTGGATGTAAGGTGTTACGAGAGTTCCAGACTTCCCTACAGGCTTCAATACCATCGTCATGGGGGATGCTAGTATAGAGGGAGGTAACATCAAGCGAGACAAGGATCGTTTCAGGTGGGAGAGGGTTCAAAGATTCCATTTTTTTAAGATAATGTGTTGTGTCTTGTATATATGATGGTAAATTTTCTACATGTGGTCTGAGATGAAAGTCAATAAATTCTGATATTTTCTCTGTAGGGTGGTCATTGGCGGAAACAATTGGTCTACCTGGATTATTGACTTTATGTATTTTGGGCAGAAGATAGAAACGCCCCGGCTTTGATTTTTCAGGTTTTAGATATTTAAATGTGTTTTTATCAATATGTCCCTGTTCACACATGATTTTCAGGTTTGTGGTGATCTCTTTGTTAAATTGAGGGGTGGGGTCAGAGTCTAATTTCTTATAAAATATCTCATCAGAGAGTTGACGTTTTGCCTCTTGAATGTAGTCACATCTGTCCATGACGACAACAGCGCTACCTTTATCTGCTGGTTTTATTATAATGTCGTCTCTGTTTTTAAGTAACCGCACAGCTTCGTTTTCTTCAGAAGATAAATTGTTGAATGTTTGGGAAGTAGCAGTGAACAGATGTGTTACGTCGGATTTAATTTTGTCAATAACATGTTCTAAAGTAGCACATTTACAGGGTTTAGGAATCCATGAACTTTTTTTCCTGAATCTGGTAATATCGACATCTTCTTATATATATAATTTTCCTCTTTCGATTGATTTGGTCTTCCTGTTCTTAATTGTCATCTTTTTTTGGGGATAGTTAGACAACGTCTAGTATGCAGCTAATGCTTGGGATTTATTTCTCACACAATTTGTTACTTGGATGATAATAACATAAAGTTTAATATAAAGCAGTTGTATAGACCAACGAAAGTAGATGTCAAATTCATCAGAAATGGCAGGTTATATCACTAATGTGAACCAGTTCGCCACATGCGTGTTTTGTTTTCAGTATATACAAAATTTTAATGTGACTTTCATGTTAGAATAAAATATCAGAAGATTAGAAAAAGGTGTAACTTGATATTTGAAAAAGATAACAGAACATAAAAAGAATATGTTGAAAATGACATAATGAAATAATGCACTATCAATAAATACTAATTGTAGAATTGCACCCCCTTTCTTAGTCCAAATAATTATGACACCTATCTACGACGACATAACACCGAAGCCAGTTTTCAGTTAGACTTTGAAAGAAAATTTGAGATTCAAATATCTCTTTTTTATCTCACTGACGTCAAGAAGTTCATGAAGACGTCACTGGAAAATATTAAAATCGTCATTATCATTTGGACTACTCCTTGCAATATTTTCTGCAAGGAAACTTGAGATATAATGCTTACTCTTCACACATCTTGAGATAGCTACATGATATTCCGATATCAATACCGTAAACAGTTATAGGGTGTTGTCCGTTGCAAACCTCTGAAGTCCTTTTGAACCGTCTTCCTGAAATCAGAATAGAACTGACATGAATTTTATAAGATCATTGATATTTTTTAATGACTAATGGTTTATTAAATATATAAGTTGTTTGAGTCAATTACTTATTTTGTCTAAAGAAAATATAATGTCATACTATTGAAAGCAGTGGATAAGAATGAAATTATTCTCTCTTTTCTGTTTCATTATTCATGTGTAGGTATCGTACCTATCGTACGATATTTAGACTAGAGGCTCTAAAGAGCTTGTGTCGCTCGCCTTGGTGTATGTTCATATAAAACAAAGGACACAGATGGATTCATGACACAACTGTGTTTTGGTGATGGTGATGTGTTTGAAGATCTTACTTTACTGAACAGTCTTGCTGCTTACAATAATCTCTATCTATAATGAACTTGGGCCAGTAGTTACAGTGGAAAATATTTTGTAAAAATTTACAAAAATTTACAAAATTTATGAAATTGTTAAAACCCTTAAGGGTTCTAGTGACCATTTTGTTCATGTTGACTTATTTGTTAAACTTACTTTGCTGAACATTATTGCTGTTTACAGTTTATCTCTATCTACAAAAACATTCAAGATTATAACAAAAAAAACGGCAAAATTTCCTTTTAAATGACCAATTCAGGGGCAGCAACCCAACAACGGGTTGGCCAATTCATCTGAAGATGTCAGGGCAGATAGATCTTCACCTGATAAACAATTTGACTTATATCAGATTTGCTCTAAATGCTTTGGTTTTAGAGATATAAGCCAAAATCTACATTTTACCCCTTTGTTCTATTTGTAGCCATGACGGCCATCATGGTTGGTTGGCCGGGTCACCGGACACATTTTTTTAAACTAGATACCGAAATGATGATTTTGGTCAAGTTTGGTTCAGTAGTTTTAGCGGAGAAGATTTTTGTAAAAGTTAACGACGACGGACGACGACGGACAACGGACGCCAAGTGATGAGAAAAACTCACTTGCCCCACTTGGTGAAATGAAACAGCAGGTTGAAGTCATTCAGTAAAATAGCGGCAAAAGCGATCGGTGCTTAACTAACTTAGTATTTTAATTTATCAAATAAGACCCTCCTTTTCATTATCAATTATATATTTGCATATATATAGATATATTTAGCGCATTTTCAGTGTTAATTTTGTTTTCATATTTATGCACAGCGTGGAGAAAATTTATAACTTTTAAATATATATGCATGTATATTTATTCTAGGTGATCGAGTGGTCTAGCTCATCGGGCACAGTGCAAAGCGATTTGATGCCACGATATCTCATTAGCATAAGTTCGAAACCCGGCCAGATAAGAACGAAAGGAGTAGGTTTGGTAAGGCCCTAAAATGCTTAAATTTCAAATTAGGATTTAATGACCAATATCACAATGCATCACAGTTAATATATTGACAAGATAGGGAAAAAGCCTTATTGTTGAAAATTTATGTTACTGCGTTTCATTCATGAGGTCAGAAATAGTAACTCATTTTGATTTTTGACAAAAAATCAATGAATATGGGTTAATTTCCATTGGTTATTGGGCATGAAACATAGAGCGCATATGTCGACAAAAAGCGATCTTTGTTTTACATGTCATCTTCAATATAATGTTTATGATGATAATTTACATATTTAGTTTGTGGACGCCTGCGCTCCGTGTTTCCTGGTCCTAAATTTGCCTGAATTCCGGCCGATTTGGTCAAATTTCGCCAAAATCACTTATTTTATATTTAGGGATGTAAAAAATATACGCTTCAGAATAACATTTTGACAGTAATAGTTCTATTTTACTTTCTTACATGTCTTTTAGTCAACTTAAAACTTTTTTTTATCTTGTAACGTTTAACATCATAATCGGGGCAAAATATGGTCATTACCGAACTTACTCCTTTGCTCCACAAATTTACAGATATAATATGGAACGCCGACACTGTCTTATTATGATATTTCTCATTATATGATGTTCATTTGCCATTATATGATGTCATTTTACCCTTATATGATGTGCACTTGGCCTTATATGATGTAAACTTGTCATTATGTGATGTGAACTAGTCCTTATATGATGTACACTTATCATTATATGATGTGAAGTTGTCCTTATATGCTGTCCAAACACATTTATTTGAGGTGCAAACATCTTTATATGATGTCCACAAGTCATTATATGATATGCTTTCTCCATTATGGTATGTGATCGAGTCATTTAGTATGTGATGCTTTCCTTATACGATGTAGATACGGCATTATGTGATGTGCAATCACCTTTATACGATATGCAATCACCTTTATATGATGACAATTTGACATTATCCGATGTGCACATTATATTATATGATGTGCAAATTATCTTATATGATGTGCAAATGGTCTTATATGATGTGGAAGTTATCTTATATCATGTACAGATGTCTTTATATTACGTGCAAACTTCTTTATATGATGTGAATTTATCCTTTAGTTATGTTATGTGCTAACATCGTTATATGATGTGGTTAGGTCATTTATTTATATTATGACAATGTAACATCATAGGGTGTGGTTCGGTTTACATCTTTATATGGTGTCAGAACATCATTATGATGATGTCGAAACATCATTATGATGATGTGCATTCATCGTCCTGATGGTCAATGAACATGATTACGATTAAAGCGATTACTCACTACGTCAGAACTGATTCCGATCTGCTTCTGCGGAGTAACAATTTATCAGGCTCAAACTTTTAGCTGCATGTCGTTTGGAAAATGGTTGAGATTTAAAAAGAGATAAACCTTGGCATGTTAGTACCTCTTTTTAAGATGTAAAAAAATCACATCTGATATTGTTGGAAAAATGTTAAAGTATATGAATTGCAACGTTTTGATTTAATCGACTGGTCTAAAATAATAAACATACGGAGTCTGCGATAATGGACAATACGGTTAAAATTATTAAATTTAAGAAATAATTCTTTTATTTCATGCTCTTTGCTAGCTCATTTTAACAAGGGAGGGCATTATATTTGTCAATTTATGTACACCATAAAAAAAATCTATAAGAAGTTAATACACGAATTTCTAGTATGTACATTAATGTAAATTTTGTCTTGATGATTATTTTAGCTGTTCGATCGAGTTTCTCTTTATATATTCTCAAGATAGACACAAAAGAATGGGAAAAAACAGACTTTATAGGGTAATTGCTCATATAAAGGACCAGTCATTTGTAAACCCAAAAAGGGGGGATAGGAAGAAATAAAAGGGGCCTTTAATTTCATAATTGTTTTTAATGGAAAGGTGCATTCAATATTATATAGTTATAGATTTGCGGCGTACAATGTAATGTTATGGCGATGTATTCAAAATCCGTAGTCATCAATTTTTACGCCTCGTTCCGCTCGCCTCAATTGTTAAAACCTTAATCCTTAGTTTCAACAATTTCACTAGCAGAAAATTTTTCATCTGAAGCTAATATCGAATGTAGGTGTGGTAAATATTAATGAGACCATAACCGGCAAATCCAAATTAAGTTCGTGAAGTTGCAAACAACTTCCACACTTGAAGGAGGGGCCCCCCTTGAAGATCTAGATCACTACTGACGCAATATTTTAAACTTATAATGAATGCATTTAGGAACTTTTTTTGTTATTACGAACAAAAGTATTGGATATGTGTGTATGTGCGTTTGTGTGTAATTGTCAGGTGGTTGCTTTTTTTGGGGGAAGAGGAGGGGGGATTTGTAGGTCTTTGGAAAATGGGGTATTTATTGACTGTTTTTCCTTCTTCAAGGTGTAGACATGAAAAAAAAATATGAGAAAATCCTCTGTTTCCTCACACGTCCCCACCCCCAATGAAAGAAAATTACCATAATTATTACTTATTTATTTATTTTAACATTCCGATGTATTGTTACAAAAGAGATGTCTTCTTACGTAGCTTTCTGACTGGTAACCGATTTATAAATACGGACATTATAGAGTGCAAAATAACATTCCTTATCGCTTGTTATATAATTTTTTCTTGAATAAATACTCATAGACAAATTTTTTTTTAGATCACAGATTAATAATATATAATTTGTTACTATACTATATATAAAAATATTAATTTTCGCGAACCATTTAGGTCACGGAAATTCCAAAATATGGCATCAGTAAGGAGAGTTGTGCAAATAATGTGAATACACAGAACCCCCATCCAAATTATCTCTAGCTAAAAGTATTCATCTTTTTCTATTTTATATGTACTAACAATATTCAATTTTTCTATAATTTCGATTAAAATATTCCAAAATCTGAGTAAAAATAAATCGAATGCCCCAAATAAACATTGTCTGATTGGTTGAAGTACTGTGGCGTCGATGCTTAGCATAATAAGCCTCGATGTAAAGCACACGCTTCACAGGAATAAGGAGAGTTTTACGAATAATGTGAATACACAGATCCTCCATCCTATTTATATTTTGCTGGAAATGTTGCATTGTTCATCATTTCTGTTTTGATTCTGCTTACAACATTCCATTTTTTCTATAATTCCGATTTAAATATGTGGAACCCCCAATAAAAATAGATGGCCTTAATCACGTGGCCTCAATGATTTAATAGCAACGCAAAAAAATTCCATTAATCATGTTGTACTTTGTTACCAGTCGGAACTTCTCGGCCTTTCTCGTTGCACGAAGTGAATAGCCGAGTAGTTCCGATTGACGATGTTACATAAGCCGAATCACACATACAGATCTTTGCGCTCAAATGTAATTCTTGGTGAAGTATACAGGTAACTTCGTTTACGAAAATTTATACACACTTTTTCATTAACATATTACCAGACTTTTGCATATTCACGTTTTTTTATGCTGAACTGTAGTCGAATTCAATTCTATACATTTTTTTTTACGTGAAGCAATAGGAGTAAGAATATTTTTCGCGCCAATTTAAGCAGCTTCATCACCGTCAACAAAATTATTTATTGTTATTTTCGTGAAATTTTAGTCATATAGTTTATCAATTAGAGAATTTTTGGTAAGTATTACTTATTAATGTTAAGGTTCTACTGATGTGCTTCTCTAGACCGATTTGACGGTTCGTTTTATCCCATTTATCTCAATACTATCTCCGATCGACAGAAATGTCAACCCGACCTATTCGTGTCGAAAGTGAAAATCGCATCTATTTGATGAAATAATTTCTTCTTCAGCGGTTCATGCATTATTTCTGTATTGTTTGATAACCAATCACATTCACGTTACATGTTTGCGTGAAAATGGTTATGTATTAGTCAATTGTAAGGGCGATGCAACATGGGAGGTCAGTGCGCGATCACGTGACATTATTATTTGTAAACATACATGCTCCCCGTGTAACACGTGTCTGAATTATCCTTTCAAAGTGTTATGAATCTTTCAATCACTATTTTATGATATTTCTTTTTGTTTTTAGGTCTGCATATCAGTATAGTCCAAGTGAATTAGTAATAGTTCTGAGTTGTGTGTTTTTTTTTGTTTTTTTTATAGAATTAGAAGGTAACTATAAGTCTACATAAGTTATATTTAACTAATGTCTAAAAAGATAACTCCACTTTCCTCTATATTTAAAACCGCATACTAATTTAAACAGCATTTGCTCCCCTTGAACACTAATATGCCCCTTCCCCGTCATTTCCCTTTAAATTTGCGCAAAAGTCATACTTTTAGTCCATTTACATTAATGACCGATTTGTGATTTCACCATCTTAACTGCAATTTTCATATTGAACACATTTCACCATTCAGTTTCCCACGTTTTTTGTCTTATATGAAGGAGGTTAACTTTTTAGGTCATGTTTTCCTAAACACCTTATTGCTATTTGGTTAGAGAACACAATTAATTTGTAGTGCATTTCTTTTAGAACATATATGAAAACTAAAAAAATCCCACCCGCGCTTTCTCAATGAAACTTTTACAGTGTGTTGTACTACTTTTGGGACAAATTTTATCAAAATTAAAGAAAACTTCATCGTCTCTAACCCAAAATATGGACAATTTTATCTTTAGGGCGTCTTGAAATCTTTTGACAGCTTCCGAAGTCCTATATTTCAACCTTTTTCACCTGGACCAAATCACTACTTTCCTTTAAAATTCTGGACCCAAATTTGTTTACAGTGTAATTTCACCCCCCTACTTACAATTTGAGGCATTAAACATGGAGAAATTAATATGGAAGGGGTATTAAAATTAGTGGCAAGTAACCCACTATTAGCACTAGGGGCTGTATTCATGAACAATGAAAATCAAGGGACGACAATTGTGGTCTCGGACCTAATAGGATAGAAAGAGTTGACAAATCTTAAAAAAAACTTAGTATGACCAAAGCTTAATAAATTATAACACTGCTTGCAAAGTTTCACAACAATAGGATATACATTATAGACAATATGTTAAATTCTATACTCATCTTTGCGTGTTAAATTTTGACGTGAAAATTGGAAAATTTCAACTATCAACATGTTTGGCTTTAAAAATTAAAATATTGCAAAAAACTTCCATTGAAATGTCTTAATATATCATTTATTATGTTCATAAAGCAATAGAGTACTCATTTGATTTATCAGACTTAGCATAATTATTCAAAAGTCAAATTTATATCATACTGGGCCTGAAAATTGATGTTTTTCAATGAAAGAGGGCCTTTCATGAAGATGTAATATTTTCAGCAATTTTAAATTTGTGAAGCTTTTTGGTTATAAATAATCCTTACATATCTATGTATTGCATGTACTTAAAATGGAAAGAAAAGTTACAAATATCATATCATATTAGTTTAAAAGGGTCTTACATGTAAGCCAAGTAAGACTCGAAAAAAATAAGGGTCAATTTAGGCTGTGCCACATATTTCCATTAAAAAACGCATATTGAGGCTATAAGAAATAAAAAATTGTGTCTTTTTTTTTCATTTCTATACTCATGTGACATGATACAACAAATCTGAGCACAAAAAGGCTCTTGCAATTAACTTTTCTTGCAGAGAGAATGGTCTGATACAAAGATTTTTGGCTTTTTAGTGAAAAACTTGAATGCAATTTTAGTGTCAACAGGCTTATATTTAAACCACTTGCTATCCTACAGAAGAAAAGAAAGATATGTGAAATGGAACAGGTACAATAGACATTGTAAAGTGCTTTTGGTTCAAATTTAGTGAGGTCTTTATTGTGGACTTCAAATTTTATGTACCAAGAACCCACTTTTGACTTCATCCAAACAAGGGCGTTAGACAAGGGTCATTTATACAACACATTTTGCACATATTGTCTGAGATAATCTTCTTTTCTGTAGATCCCGAGTTCATAAACAAGTAAAGGAACTAGATAAAGGCATAGAAACACAAGTATTGACACATGAAAACCTGTCCGATAGAAAGTCAGGATGCCATGTATGCATTAATATTGAAAAAGCCTTAAAATGCCTATTTTGACCATAAAATGCCAAAATTGGTAATTTTTGTAGAAATTATATAGAATAAAAGTTTGAATCCTTTAGTTTCATGCTATTTGACAAATTGACACCACCAAATCATTTAAGGAAGTTGCCCAAGTACAGATTCTATATTGACAGACTTCACCTCTTAGGTCCAAGAACACAATTAATTGGTAGCGCATGCATTTCTTTTAGAACATAAATGAGAATAAAAAAAATCCCACCTGCGCTTTCTCAATGAAACTTTTACAGTGTGTTGTACTACTTTTTGGACAAATTATATCAAAATTGTAGAAAACTTCATCGTCTCTAACTCAAAATATGAACAATTTTATCTTTAGGGCGTCTTGAAATCTTTTGACAGCTTCCGAAGTCCTATATTTCAACCTTTTTCACCTGGACCAAATCACTACTTTCCTTTTAAATTCGGGACCCAAATTTTTTTACAGTGTAATTTCACCCCCTTACTTACAATTTGAGGCATTAAACATGGATAAATTAATTTGGAAGGGGTATTAAAATTAATGGCAAGTAACACACTATTAACACTAGGGACTTTATTCGTGAACAACGAAAATCAAGGGACAACAATTGTGGTCTCGAACCATTTGTCTGCCTGGATTGTTAAAACCACAAAATCAGATAGTGATGAATATGCAAGTTTTCAACAATCCCGGAAAATACGAAAAATACACCTTATCGCTATTTAATCCAATCTCGAAAAGACAGTCAAATGTACAACTCCCTGTTTGGGTCAAGTGGCTGAAAATAGAGTTTTTTTAGTAGAGAGCTGAGGGAGTAAAAATTTTAGAAAGCGATCATCAAGAAACTTTAAGGGGGTGGCGGGTCTAAATCATTTATATAGGATTTCTCTATATTTTTCTATAAATGAACTTTATATTATTATAGTTAATAGAAAAATAAAATAAAAAAAGTGGGGTCACCCTTCATTTGCGCTCATAATCAGTCTTCCAAAGAAGCATACATTTATGTAAAAGTGTTTTTTTTTCTGTTGAAGTAATAGGAGAAATAAAGTTAATATCGAAATAAAAAAAGAAATTTATTACAGAAATATAGGTCACAGATGAGTTGAAAAAGATATTTCAATTTTAAAGCAAGAAAATGACATTTACCCACCAAAGGGAGATCATTTGGAACTTTTTCAATGATGAATACATTCTAAAACAGGGACAAAACTTAAAGGGGGCCCAGTCGCCCATGGCTCCTAGATTTTGAGCTGGGCCCCTAAACTTTCAGTTAAATTTTAGTTGAACATATACAAACTAATTATGAAATATCTGGTCTGGGCTCCTAGCTTGAAATTCCCAAGTTTAGTCCCTGTAAAAGTCATCTGGGGCCAACACAAATTTATTGTTTTGAATGATTTTTGTACCATATGATAAAGTAACAACTACAAAAGGTAACAAATAAAATTTGTAATGAAAAACAAATGTTTATTTTTTTTCTGAAAATTTTATACCCTCGAGGCTCCTTAATCATGTTAATATAGTATGATCCACTTTTTTCGAAATTAAAATTGAAGTAAAAAATTATTTTGTTTAAAGTTTTTACGGTAAGGGACGACATCAAAAGATCAATGTAAGATAAAAAACTTAATTCAAATAGTTTGGGGGTTGGACTGCGGCAAAATATATCCATATGGGTCAATCAGTTTTTCCCAAATTAAGTTAAGAAGGGGGTAGGGGGGTCAGTGAAAAAACTATGTGAATTAAGTTTTTTATCCTTCATTGAACTTTTGGTGTCGTCCTTAAGTTAAAACAGGTCTCATAAAAAAGTATTGTGCATCAGTTTAAATTTCATGAATTCTTAAATCACATGTATATGAATCATGGACTATAATTCTTTATAGCAATGTCTGTTAGCCATTTAGGGGTCTTTTGCATTTAAAGTTCAGATTAAGTGGGTTTATTTTGCGAAAAATGACCTCAATATAAAGGACAATATATATATATATATACATTATATAGACTCAAAAAATGGTATATCAAACAGAAGACAAAAAAGGGAAAATATAGTGAATTTTGGAGAATTTATATTATTAAATGTACATGCATTTGAAATATTTAAGATCCATGGTGACCTACAAATGTAGCTACCAGTTTAGAAAACAGTGATTTAAATGCTAGTCTATTAGAGGGATATTTCATTTTCATTGGTAGTAGATATAGAATCTTATTTTATCATGAAGTACAATTTGAAAATGACTTTGGGGAGGGTTGGGATCCCGCTAACATGTTTAACCCCGCCACATTATTTATGTACGTGTCTGTCCCAAGTCAGGAGCCTGTAATTCAGTGGTTGTCGTTTGTTTATGTGTTACATATGCTTCAGTGAGTGATTCCCTATATAATCAACCAAATTTTTCCCATAAAAGGGGGGGGGCGGCCCCCCTGGATCCACCTATGGTCTTAGATAACATTTTATAGTTATGAATATTTTGTCAGTTGACTAAAACTAGATGGAGGTGTGTGTGTTCTTATTTCCAACAGATGTACACTAAACCTATATCAATTTGTGCATAAAGCAAATTGATAGTTGCTAGATACTGAATGATTATACCACAAGAAAGTTTTAACCTGTGCATATATATACTTAAAATACGATAAAACAATCATGTCTTTTTCAGGACTTCTGAATACAACCATGTAGTATGGAATGTTCTTGAGATATGGTTTTGGTCGATGGATGTTCACGAAGGACCTGTAGTACAAAGTATATCACTGGATTTAGCTCTTTGTCTAAGTGTATTATTAAATTACTTTGCTTTGAGCTCAGTTCATTGTTATGCAATTCTTTCTTTGTAAAATAAAGATTTGACAGACAACTCTCATGTACAAGGATTTGTCAAAGTAGTATCACCTCTTATGTACAATGTAAGTACAATGTAATAGGGAGATAAAAGCATTCTATTTTAATTTGAACCAAACATATTATGTTTGTTCAATTATGTCAAAAAAATGATAAGCTCTATCTAGGCTTATCGATTTCTTAAACTATATTTCATTGTTCATGCTTGAAATTTTTATACAACCACAGAAATTTTTGCAGTCCTAAATAGGTATCCTGTCGTCGTCGTCCGAAGACAGATGGTTTCCATATAATAACTTAACTATAAGCAAAAAGAAATAAATAAAATTATAACACAATGTTTATAACCACAAAAGGAAGCTTGGGATTGATTTTGGGGGTTATAGTCCATAAGGTTTAGGTTCCAAAGGTGCCCAAAACAAGCATTAATTTAGTGTCAGTACAAAAAGTTGTGTATAAGTATTTCAATTGCTCTGAAATTGTACCATAATGTTTAATACCATAAGTAGAAGGTTGGGGTATATTTTAAGGGTTATTGGGGCAAACAGTCGAGGAATTGAGGGCCAAAAACAAGCATGTTTGTAGAGTCGAGACCATAAATTGTCCAGAATGGTTGTTGAATTACCTAAAACCAATGCTTTATGAAATCTTCTTTGAAAATTAGAGTTGTCTTTCTCTGTCCAGAATAGTAGTTTAATCATCTTAAATTAATGCTTTATACAATATACAATGCAAAATTCACTTTACTACCAACTGATAAATTAAAGCAGTCTTTAATAACCATTCAGTGATTACAAGCACTTTGATTATCATTCTAGGGTTATGCCCTTTTACAAATGGAAACATTGAAGAATTATTTAGTCTTAACTTAAGTTTGTTTTAACTAAATCTAGTGAACCATACCAATAGTAAGCAAATACATATGAAAAAGATGTGGTATGCTTTCCAATGAGACAGTTCTCCACAAGAGACCAAATGACACAGAAGTTAACAACTATAGGTCACTGTACGGACATAAACAATAGGTAAAGCCAATACCGCATAATCAGCTATAAAAGGCACCGAAATGACAATATAAAACAATTCAAACGAGAAAACTAATGGCCTTATTTATGTTAAAAAAAAAATAAACAAAAAACTTATATGTAACACATAAATAAACGACAATCACCGAGTTACAGGCTCCTTATATCATGTTCTCAAATCTAGATATCATCTCCCATATATAGAAAAAAAACGTGTGAAAAAATTAATCTATTATGTGTTGCTCTCCTAGATACAAAATGTATCCAAAATCAAAGATGTAGAACATATTCTATCATAATCCTTCGGTAACTAGTGTTATTACTGTCTCCTCCATGCCTGTCATGAACATAAAAAAAAATATTAAATAAATAACAGTTCTAATGCTCAGGTTGGTTGTCACCGTGCAACACAGTTAATAATATAAAAAACATATATGAGACAACTATCAACAAAAGACCAAAATGACACAAACATTAACAGTTATAGGTCACCATACGGCCTTCAATAATGAGCAAAGCCCATACCGCATATATAGTCAGCTATAAAAGGCCCCGATAAGACAATGTAAAACAATTCAAGCGAGAAAACTAATGGCCTCATTTATGTAAAAAAATGAACAAAAAACAAATATGTAACACATAAACAAACGACAACCACTGAATTACAGGCTCCTGACTTGGGACAGGCACATACAAAAATAATGTGGCGGGGTTAAACATGTTAGTGGGATCCCAAGCCTCCCCCTAACCTGGGACCCCTACAACATAAGAACAAACTATAAAAATCAGTTAAAAAGGCTTAACTCATCAGATAGACAAAAAAACACCATAAAGGAAAAACATAGAACTCCTTTTGTCATAAGACACTGTCAAACATCCAAACATACTATCCATACTCATCTGTGTCCACACTTGTATCACTACAATATAATAGTTATTACGGTGAGGTTGAATTCCCGATCATTTATTCATCATCCACGCACGAACTTGTCTCAGAAAAAAAATATATCTCTGTACATTAACATTACTTTCAGGTACACATATGATTTTTTTCTGAGACAAGTGCTTGTGACTTTCCACAAGAATCTGCGGTCATCCGATGATCAGTACTTCACTACTTTGATTATATCTGAGTGTTCTTGTCTATACCAGTTTTTAAGAAAAAGTTTCTCTACAGATAAGTTATCAAAATAATAGCCAATAAAACAAGAAATATCCGAAGAGCCAAAATTGCTCAAAAAAGGACCTTTACTATAGAGTATACTCAGACACATTGCACTATTTTAAAAAACAAATCTATTATAGTCCCAGGATAAACGCAAAATATTAAAAGCCGCTGCCGTAAATCTTCACTTTGAAAAAATCAAAACACAACTTTCTATCTGTAAGAGAACAACAGGTCTCAGCAAACAATAAATAAATGCAGTGTTTAAGTTCATTTAGACACCAATCTGATTAGATTACAGGTATTGTGTGTTCAAGCTTTGCTTACGACGATCTGAAAACGCTCAATTCAAGATCATTGAGATTCTCTGGTTTTGTCGGATTGATCCACACCTTCAAACATATGAAGGCTGAAATTTCATTGGCTGGTAATATTAACCAGGACAGAAAGTAAAACGAAGTGTTGTCAGATCCTTGTAACCAAGCTTAGACAGATGATATGTACATTATATATGCAGTGTGGGTAGGAGCACGTGTATTTCCTTGATGGACTTTAATAAAAAAAAAAAAAAAAAAGAACATGGTTATTGTTTCATTTTTCCCTGATTTTAAATGGAAACAAACTATTTCGCTTCTCTTCTGAAAATATAAAATCTCTTTCAAGAAATTTGGAATCAAACATTTACCAAAAATGTTGTCGCCCCCTTTCCACACCAAAAAATCAGCGGCTTCCCACAAAACCTTTTATATTGCGGGTTACTGCATGTGGTGGTGCATTCGTCGTAGCATGTTCACATAGAGTGGGAGAGGTCATGGGTTCGATCCCCGGCCGGGTCAAATCCAAAGACTTTTAAATTGATATTTGCTGCTTCCCTGCTAAGCATGCGAAATTAAGGAATAAGAGCAAAAGCTGGTCGGCTCGGAATCAGAAGAATTTGTTCGGGTAAGGTGACATGTCTTCCTTCGGAAAGTTACCTTGTGAACTAGCATGTTAAAAATCCGGCTCAGGGTGTCGGTTTAGTACAATGCATGGCTAATATTCATATCACATTACAGCTATTTTCCTAATCTATGTAGTTTAAAGGTTTGATTGGCTTGCTTGCTTTGTTTTTATAACTGTTTGCTCATGCATTTTAATTAAGTTTTACAATTCTAATCAACAGATAGGCTGAGTTTCCGCTTGTATGATGTTATTATAAAAAAGAAGATGTGGTATGATTGCCAATGAGACAACTATCCACAAAAGACCAAAATGACACAGACATTAACAACTATAGGTCACCGTACGGCCTTCAACAATGAGCAAAGCCCATACCGTATAGTCAGCTATAAAAGGCCCCGATAAGACAATGTAAAACTATTCAAACGAGAAAACCAACGGCATCATTTATGTAAAAAAAATGAACGAAAATTATTCTTGAACAAACATTTATATAGACAAAGAAAGCAAGCCAACCAAACCTTTAAACTACATACATTAGGAAAATAGCTGTAACATGTTTTTGTACGAATATGCTTATCAATTTGCCGCTGCACATCAAGCATCCATCCATAACCATCTATATTGAAGTTGTGAAATACATGCACGAAAACATAATAAAAAGCTGAAAGCAAATGAAATACACCGAGTTGAAGTTCATTCCATATCTCCTTTAAACAATTTCGGATGAAAGAGATGGGCGCTCGCTGGTCGAGTGGTGTGAAAATTCTAAATACTGTATCACTAGTCTGTCGACACATAGGTGTGCGAGTTCGAATACCGCATGTGGCAGGTAAGCTCGACTCCTATCTTAATTGACCAGAATTGTCAGTTTTCCAAACGAAGGTCGGATGGTCTCACTGGGAACTGCGGCTTCCTCCACCAATATAAACTCACCGCCACGAAATAGCATGAAAGTGTTAAAAGTGGCGTTAAATATTAATCAATCAACAAATCAATCAAATCAATCATCCATACCGGTATAATTATGACCTCTAAATCTATATCTTTATTCTCATAACGTCTATGTATGACATCAGTAAAGAGATAACAATAATAACTTTACAGTATATACAAAACAAGAGAGAAAGGTTTCAAAAGTCTTTAGTCAGGAGTACTAACGCATGTCTTTATTTTTATTTTTTTTATAAATGAACAAAGCTTCTTCAGGACTGGTTTTCGAGTACTCGACACAAAAGTTACGATATATTTATAATTCTTTTTTCCAGATCTTCTGGTATAGTTCTGTTAAGTCCTGTAATATTTTAACTCACTAAGAATTTTTTTTAGTCAATCAAAAGTAAAGTCAATAGAAAAGGTGATAAGTTTTCTCCTTGTCGAACACCATTGGTCGTGGTCACCAAGCAAGCAATGTATTCCGAATTATAAAAGTTACTAAAAGATGCCAGCGAAATCGCGGAATAATTGGGCAAGTGTTGAAACAAAGAGTGTGGACACAGTAAAAATTTGGACACGGTTAATGCATTTAATTCTTTTTTTTTAAAGAGACGAAAACGAGGAACATAATGCAAAAGACGGGCATCACCCCATTCATCTCTGTCGGAAAATAAAAATATCAAATACCCTAAATTGAAAAAGTGTGGCAAAGTGTGATTTTCAGCGTTTTTTTCCTTTTAACTAAATAACCGTATGAACTACGTAAAATGGTCCGTGTAACATTTATCAATTCAAAGTTTTAAAAAGTTTTCAAATTTTAGATTTTTGGAAATTTGATCAAAGTTTTAAAATATCAAAATTTTAAATTGTGTAAAAGTTTTGAAATTTTGAAATTTTAAACAAATAATTAGAATATTAAAATTCTAAATATCGTTAGTTTAGAAATTTGATCAAACTTTAAACATATTAAACCTAACGTGCAATTTTGATTATTTTGCTTTTTGAAAGTTTGCTTTTTTAAATTTTTGATTAAAATATCAAAAATAGAAAAGGGGCGAAAACAGGGGTACCTGGTTATAATCAATCTTAGTTGGGAATAAATAGCATGAAATCATTTTTAATTACAAATAAATAATTAAAAGAAGATGTCGTTTTTTATAAAACATATTAGACATCACATGGCATAACAGTGTCCAAAAATTTTAAGGTTGTGCATCTATTAAAAAAATATCCAAACCAGCATCAAAAAAGTTGATTTAAATCTCTTATATAAGGTAAGAGTTTGAGATGAATAATTCAGAGCTATTAGGTGTCCCCAGTGCCAATCATTTAGAAGTAATAGTGAAAACTGATCAACTCGCAGAAGGCCAAAAAGTATTATTCGCCTTTTTGACGTTCCTCATTAAGGTAGATCCAGAAAAAGCGTTTCGGTCGCATGCAACTTTAAACGTTTTGTTTTGTTTTTTATCAGTTGCATTGCCTTTTATGATTGATTTCAGTTCCAAGCAATGATACGGAAGGAAGACTAAATTTATTGTGTCGCAATGAACGTTGTGCTATGCATGCTTCAGCTGGTCCCTAGACAAATAAGTGTACTGGTTCAGTGATAATAGACGTCCCACTAAACTCCGAAATATAACAATAATCTAAAATTAAAATCATACAAGACAAAAAAGGCCAGAGGCTCATGAATTGGGACAGGCGCACAAATGCGTCGGGGCTAAACATGTTTGTTTATATCACAACCCTACCCCTCTAACTCTAGCCAATGTAGAATAAACAAACACACAGCAATACGCACTTTAAAAGAAATCCAAGTCCTATATCAGAATAGGAAACAGAAGAAACTAATCAAAATGACAATGATAATACATTAACAAAGGACCACTTTATATAAAGCTAGCAGTTACTGACATATGCCAGTTCCAGACCTCAATTAAACTAATTGAAAGATTACGTTTTCATCATATGAATAACAAGCACAATCCCTCCCTGTTGTATTTAATGCTAATTTGTTCCTGAACATTCATGAAATATTTGTCACTGGCAACCAAAAACCGATAATTTGAAATAGGTTGTTTACATACAAATCACAAAGAAACTTAGAATTCAACTCCCTCGGGAAAAGTAGCCCTTATAGATGGATAGATGTGTTTAACTTCACTTTGGCCAAACACCTCTTCAATTGTTTCGGTTCTTATATTTACTTGAGTTTTAAATATCCAGTTTTCAGCGTTCCAACATTTGTCCAAAGGTGAATGCTTTACTTAAAATCCCGCGTTTTACATTGTACAGGTTTCTCGAGAGCAACATTGGTGTATGGCAAAAAAAACGGAAAAATCCATCATGCAGCTGACAGCGTGGCACTCTTTGTACACGCCCCATTCTGACTGGAAGTACCTGTGTTCTTTCACTTTGCTCAAAGTTGATTGCCGTACGATAACTTAAAAACGCACACATAACATTACGGAACAATGATATCCCTTAATACAAAAAAAATCCCTTTTCCTTGTATTTGCTATTCAAAAACAGTGGTCGATTTAGGGCCCCAAATGGAGCTACGTATATGATAAATACATAATATAATTTTTACAAGCATCAGTCCAAACGTTGTCTAAAGGAGCAACCATTTAACTTCAAAAAATGGGATATGGTTATTATGTCGAAGACTCAGTGGAGAAAAAAAAAGAATTTCGCGCTGAGCGCTAACAATTTTATTAAGTTTTTCATCGCTATTAATCTAATGATTTAGTTCAAAATTTAACACTATAAGGCATAGGGAAAATCTGGATTCAGAATAATTTTTTTGTCCTCTGCTTGCGCAGAATATTTTTTGTCTTCAAATTGGGAGCAGAATATTTTTATGTACCATTATTGAAGCCCCTCGTGGAAGTATCCAAGTAAAAAAAAGTGTCACCTTAGTGACAACATTTATTTATCAGATTCCCCAAAAGATTACCATTTATCGTAGATAAAAACTTTTAAAATAATTTTCAAAATGCCAACACCTACAAATTGGTAGATGGGCGCTTAATGTACAGCGGCAACTATTACATAAGTCTTTTGTACACGAAACGCGCGTCTGGCGCAAATTCAAAATTTACATCCTGTTATCTATCAACACTGTGCGGGACAAATTTGCCATTCCGGTATCGGCAAATCTGACTTTGTCGGTTTACAAGATATCAAAAAATAATTTTGCCCAGCGATAGATTATTAAAAAATTTAAAAAATGCCATATGTCCCAACTTGTCACTGTTGTCACTGTTGTCACTGCAGCTGATTGAAAGTACATTTCCCATGGAAAATTTGATAATTCCCATGGGAATATTAGAATTTCCCATGGGAACATTGAAAGTTGATTAGTTTATGTGGATACCTTATAACAGTATCCTGGCTCCAAGCTACTAAAATTTGATCTTACTCTTAATTTCAGTGTAAAAAAGATATTAAAAACTTCCCACATTCCAGACTAGCACAACGTTCATTGCAACACCATGAATTCAGTGTTCCTACCGTACCAATACTCAAAACTGAAATCATTGATACAAGACAATATATGATCGTCATGCAATCGATAAAAAATGAAAAAAACGTTAAAAGTTACGAACGAAGCGCTGTTCTTGATCTACCTTCTTCAGGAACGCTCAAAGTTGAATATTTAGGGCCAACAATTTATATAGAACATAAATAGTTTATCAAAAACGTTAAAGATGAGATCGTTCAAAATGCACACGGAAGGATATATTCATCTGCCGACGTGATTGTAGAAAGTAAGAAGTCGTAGAGCAAAACAGAAAAAAATGAAATCAAATGATATAATACAAAGTGTATTGAACCATTTTATTGCTTAAAGTTCAGTAGAAAATGTATAAAAAGATACTCAACCTAACCATACTATTTGACCTACTGCGAGTTGATCAGTTTTTACTGTTACTCCTAAAATATTGGTGCTGGCAAAAACCAGCAAGTAAAATGGTCATTATCAGAGCCGTTCGTCTTGTTTTAAAATGAATTCTCTTCTTTTGAGACATATTTATTTTGTCATCCAATTTTTCACCGCTTACAACTGTCTGCCTGTGGTTTTATTTTACATTAAGTATCAGTATGTTTTCATTTCATTTCATTTTGTTTCGTTTCGCAGATTACAGGTACCCCTCTTTCGCCCCTTTTCTATTTTTGATATCTATAATCAAAAAATTTTAAAATCAAACTTTCAAAAAGTGAAATAATCAAAATTGCACGTTAGGTTTAGTATTTTTAAATTTTGATCAAATTTCTAAACCAACAGATTTAAAAACGATATTTAGAATTTTAATATTTTAAATATTTGGTTAAAATTTCAAAATTTCAAAACTTTTACACAATTTGGAAATTTGATATTTTAAAACTTTGATCAAATTTCCAAAAATCTAAAATTTCAAAACTTTTTTAAACTTTGAATTGATAAGTGTTACACGGACCTAAAATCCTTTGACATTACCGAAAAGGATCAAAATGAGTACACAATGAAACAAATCTCATCTAATCGGATAAAAAATAAAATCAAAAACACTTCACCAGGAATCAACCCCTCTGTATCTCAGAAACCGTTGACGCCACTCCAAATCTGTTGACATACTCAAGTTGCAGAATTTTATTAGCAATTAAAAAATCTCCATTAAAATAAGTTGAAAATAAACAATCTGTATATACAAATATGTGAACATGCCAAACCTCATCATTTCGCATTTCGCGGGCAGTACGTGGACTAAGCACGCGGTCTCTGAATTTGAATATTTTGGCTTATTCTGTGGAAAAAAGATTGCTTCAAAGACAAATTAAGGAAGTACAAAACACTACATGTATACGTCATATCACAAATATATCCGACTTTGTATGGTTTTGGAGGAGTAACACTACATTATACATCTAACCATTTATATTATTCAATAATAATTTTATAAAACAAACCATCTTGTCATATTATGCATGAGTAGATAATTCTATAGCTATTGTTGTAAAATATTTTTAAAACTGACTGTGAGTTCAATGTTGTATTTTGCAATGAATAGAAATAAGAAGATGTGGTATGAGAGCCAATGACAAAACTCTCCATCCAAGTCATAATTTGTAAGAGTAAACAATCATAGGTCAAAGTACGACCTTCAACACAAAAAGCCTCAAAATTTGTTTTATCATATTTTCGCTACAGCCGCAAATTTCTCCAATTAGCTCCTGTATTAATTGATCTTAAAATCCCTCCGAAATGTTTGAAACGTTGATTTTGTTAAATTGCATTGTCTCATTTTTCCTATTAATTGCACTCTCGCTAGCGATAGACACATATTTGAGCCGGGTTTATAGTTTACAGAAGCAGATCGGAATCAGTTATGTCGTAGACAGTAATCATTCTAATCGTAATCATGACCAATGACCATAACGACGATGAAAGCACATCATATAATGACGTTTCGACATCATATAATGAAGTAAACCAACCCACATCATATAAGATTACAAGCACATAATATAATGACACAACCACATCATATAAAGATATTTGCACATAATATAATGGTAACTGCACATCATATAATGATATATACACATCATATAATGATATGGACACATCATATAAGGATATTTGCACATACATGTAATATAAGTATATTTGCACATCATATAAGGATATTTGCACATCATATAAGAATGTTTGCACATCATATAAGTACATTAGCACATCATATAAGTACATTTGCACATCATATAAGTATATTTGCACATCATATAAGTATATATGCACATCATATAAGTATGTTTGCACATCATATAATGATGTTCGCACATCATATAAGGATGTTTACACATCATATAAGGATATTTGCACATCATATAAAGGTGTTTACACATCATATAATGACAAGTGTACATCATATAAAGGTAAATGCACATCATATAATGAAAATGGTCATAACAAGACAGTGTTGGCGTTCCATAATATAACATTGTATGGCTGATGTTTAGACGAATTATGTTATAGTGGTTGGTCAAATGAAATACGGATTGTAGGAGGGTCTTTCTTTTGGGCAATCCTGACACCCCGCGGTGTGTTATACGACAAGAAAAACATTAAAATATGCATTATCTGATTTATATACCGTCAACAAATATTATTTTGTGCCAGAATTTACAGTATTTCCATCCCATTTTACCGACCACACTAAAGTGGGATATTCATTGCAGATTATTTTTTCAACAATGTTTGAAACTGATAACTCTGAATAACTGTTTTCTCTCTATTGTCTGGTAATACCATTTTTGTTTTATATAAAACTCAAGAATCAGGATAGAATATTAAAATCCCCTCCCCTTTTTAAAGTACGTGTGTCTGATTCTATAGAAAACGAAAATATGTGTCCATTAGTTTTCAACCTTGTATCACCATCACTGGTTCAGACGTACTTATTATACCGGGTTATTATTTCTGTGACTGCCTCCTGCATTAATTTGTATGATCCTGTACGATAGATAATTCAGCTAATCTGAAAGAATTTCATCTTGCTGCCTTATATATCATGTACTGTGATACGACGCTAGATAAAAAGCTTTTTTTTTTTAGAATATCACAGATCAGCTGAATTATCTATGGTGAAGGCTCTTACGAGTAAATGTAGTTTACAGCCACAGAAATAATTATATCATTTTAAAATACGTCTGAACCAGTGACAACTGCGCGACATATATTCTGTATATATTTCGTCTTAATAACAACCCACCAATGTTATATATATAAATTTGCGGAAGCAAAGTTAACGTTAATTTGCAGAAGTCAATTTTTGTTCTTCCGTTGTCGGGATTCGAACTCGTGCTACTGAGATATCAGTTGAAAATCAACATTTTTTTATTTGTTTTGTACATGTTTTCTATGAAACTTAACTAAAGATGGATATCGATTACCATGCTTTATTAATCGATGTGTAAAGTAATAAACGTTTTATGAACACTTACTGCCAGCTGAACAATTAGGGGAACAGTTCTTTATTTCACACCTGGTACCACTACACGTACCAGTGCATTGTCTTTCACGAACACATTGTGACCATTGTGACCATTCGCTCCAGATGTCTACAAATCATTTCATAAATAAATTGTATTGTTTCTTCTGTACAATATGAATTGCAATATATTGTGGTTTTATAAATATCTATATTAAATGTAGATGTTAGAGAGCACATTGAGCCCATTAGAGAATTACTTTATGTCTATTAAGTATACAGATTTTAGCTAGATTTGTCTTAATTAGGATAATAAATAATTATTGAATCTCATTACTTGAATGAATTGTGTATGCAAAAGGAAATAATAACACATTTGTTTGTATATATATTCATATTAAATGACTGGTTATCAATACATCTTGTAGCAGAATAAGTTTGGTCTTAACATGTACATGTACATATGCACTTCTTAAACACAAAACATGTTGGTGCTATGTGTTAGTTGAAAAACATCATAAAAAAGAACAGTAATATAACATTTTTGAATGTTTTGTACATATATTTTTTGAAATCTTAACAAAAGATCAAAATCGACCACAACCCTTCAGTGGCCGAGGTATAAAGTAAAAAAATGTTTTTTGAACACTTACTGTTAAGTGGACACTTAGTGAAACATTGTCCTGTTTGGCGAGTACTACCATTACATGTACCAGTGCTGCATTGTCTTTGACGTACTCTGTTTCCAGATCCACAAGTCACAGTGCATCGTGACCATTGTGACCATTCGCTCAAAATTCCAATGTCTACAACAATATTCATATATAAATTGTCTTGTATTTGCCTGTACCATATGCATTGCAATATATAGTGTTTTTATAAATGTACACACAAAATGTAGATTAGATATGGCAGGCGGTTACCAATGAACGATAAACTACTTTACGCTCGCTTAACGTTTCTTCGAATTAAATCCTCCAAAACATGACTCAGTGTTTTATTTAGATGAGTAATGGACGAACTTTTTTTTTACATTATAACATAAGACGAGAATGTATAAAGGAGGGAATAGAATCATGTTAGAGAAATCAAATTGACAATACCATATTAGCAGAAAAAAGCAATGCACAAGGTACATTGTAAACATTGCGGATTTCTTTTTACACTACAAACTGTTTGTATTGTACATAATTCTGTGAAGAGGACTAGAATAGAAACTTAAAAAGAAAAGCTTTGACTGCATGTACAGTTTTTTAAACTAAAGAGCAATTATTTTTGTGACATGATTTAAGATTTAACAAAGCTGTTACATGTGAAATGAGTTGACAAAAGTTGAAAATTGACCGAACAACCAAAAGACACATTGGTATATAAATATATATATTTCTATTGTGTCGTATACTCCAATTTTAGAATTTTAAATTTTGTTTGGATCTCGAGGTTTGGATATCACAATTACACAACTGACTTCACCTAGAAATATAAATGAAAGGAACAACGCGAGGAGGAATTTATATAATAACAATAATAATAAAGAAGTTCATTTATTTAATCTGGATATTAATAAGAAGTTTTATGCAATACAAAAGCAGTGAATATTATTTAATTTTCTTGTGATATAGAAATTCATTAGTTTCCAGTAAATAACTTCATATAAATATATCACTCAACTGAATTCATATTAAGAAATTGAAGCAGTACGAAAAAACATTTATAAATATATACCTGATTCAGTACTAGCTGTGTGTGTTGTTGTTGCATGACTTTCAACAGGTATAGTGATTAAACTATCTGAAATAATGTGTATTCAGATATATGTGCTTATTAACGTTAAGTTATATTAAATAGTTAAATGATAATCTACAATAGATTATTACAAAATTCAATTTTAAATTGATTTTTGCTTTTATTATCAATTGACGTATGAATGCTTTTTAATTATTATAATAACTACATTCGATAGGAAGTCGGTGCTTTCCAAAATGGCATCATTTATAAAGTATGTCTATTTTAAAACAATCAAGTAGAACATTAAAAAAAAATTCAACACCTCCGGCAGGAACCAATGTTTACATTAGAACAAAAAATGCCGGTCTACAGTTGTTTAAAGTAAACCGATTCACTTACATAAACACAAACCGAACACATCATCTACCATGTTTAATTGGAATACTTTCTACGAAGCGTTATTATTATGGCACCCTTTAAATGATTTTGGTGACATACTGTTATTCTTCGTTTCTTTTTTTCTGTTTTATAACGTTTTTATTATTTTTCTTCCAGCTTATATATTAGAATTTTATTAATTCATCCAATAATTCTAAATTCAATGATCTGCATCAACGAATACCATTAAAGGCAATATTAACGAGTTACAAGAATGGTGTCACTAGTAACCCAGGAATTGCAATTCCTTTCAGGGTGCTTCAAATCACGTAAATATACCTGCACAGGCGCTTCTACATGTTTTACTTTCATATGATTCATTGTGACTACATAACCCTGTAATATTCATATGTAGCCTTAGTCTGACTTGTGTTCCGTTACCACATTTAATATTGCATTTGGACCAAGAACTCCAGGATGACCAGTAACAATTAGTATCCTCTGCATCTAGAACTTAGAATAAGCAAATTGTAGAATGATTGAACATACATCTTGATTGTGAAGGCTATACATATATATCAGATCTATACCTAGTGTCTTTTTGTTTTTGGTATGTACAAGTACCCGTCCACGTCCACTTGTATTTTTATCCATCTGATGAGTTAAGCTTTTTTCAACTGATTTTTATAGTTTTTGCTTATGTTGTACTGTAAACCACTGTCCCATGTTAGGTGAGGGTTGAGATTCCGCTAACATGTTTAACCCCGCCACGTTATGTATGTATGTGCCTGTCCCAAGTCAGGAGCCTGTAATTCAGTGGTTGTCGTTTGTTTATGTGTTACAATTTTTTTTTCGTTCATTTTTTATACATACATTATGCCTTTAGTTTTTACTTATGAATTGTTCAACATTGTCATTTCGGTGCCTTTTATAGCTGATTATGCGGTTTTGGTTTTGTTCATTGTTAAAGGCCGTATGGTGACCTATAGTTGTTAATTTCTGTGTCAGTTTGGTATCTTGTTGAGAGTTGTCTTATTGGCAATCATACCACATCTTCTTTTTACATGAGTTAATTCTTAAATTAAACCTGTATGTTAAATAAACATATCTTTCACATTTAGTGTACACGAACAATGTTATTAAAAAACATCAAGTCGAGAACACTGTCATCAATTTAATGTTTTTAAATCTTGCCGAAAATCAAATAGTATGTGTAAGGTTAAAGTGCAATCGACCAAATTAAACATGTGTACAAGTTTATACTCACACTGTGTTTTGGGTAATGTTTCTTTTGTAATAAAGAATGTGGTAACACCTGTTAGAACAATTGCAATCAAAGCAAAAATAATAATAAGACACACACGAGTATTTGCTCGTCTTGGAGCAGTATTCGTTAGTGCAATCAGCACATCGCTAGAAGGATCTTCTCTCTGCACTGAATTAATTTCATCGTACTTATGGTATTCTGTGTTCAATTCGTCATATTCTGAATCCTGTCGGAAAATGCTGTTGGTATGAACTTGTTTTGTGGACGTTGACATCGTGATTTGACATCAACGGCAACCTGAACAAAATAATGCGTGCGTTAAATTATAATAATGTTGCGTGTGGTAGATGTTAATCTAGTTATTCTGTCTTGACACACTTCAATCCTTTAATTTATGGGTTGATTTAACAAGAATAAATAGAATACAAAAAAATAGTAAGCAATGAACGTTGTTGTTAAGTTTGATGTATGCTTTTTTGTGCTTTTTTGTTAAATAGTTGTTTGTTTTTGTTCTGATTGAGATGGTGACACGGTGATGACTGCTGTACCCCTATTTTGACAATTTTACCTTTTATGTCTGTTTTGTTCACGCATCGTTGTCAATATAATGAAATTTGATGCCACTGGCATACAAGTGGGAAGTTTAGCGCTATAGAACCAGGTTCAATTTAAGAAAATGCCATTACCAAGTCAGGAATATGACAGTTGTCCATTCGTTTGATGGGACTTCTCTTTTGATTTTGTCGTATGATAAGGGAATTTCCGTCTGTGTGATTTTCCTTTTCTTATATAACTATTAATCTACGCAAGGAGATGACAAAGAATCAGGTCTAGATATCTGATATGAAATCAATATTGGTGTTCAGGTTTGCTGAGCGTTTGTCGTAATGGTTTAAATCAGATGATAGATATTGGAAAAATGTTTCGATGTTAATAAAACACACATCTGTTAGATTTGAACATTCTACTGGATATGAAGTACTGCAAAGGCTATCGGTTTGATTGTTTACATGGTAGCCAAGCCCCATAAAAAAAAAAAAAAAAAAAAAATTCCACTATATTTCAAGCATATAAAATATGGTTTGACATCCTGCTACATCTAACTTCAACGATCCAAATGTTGAATGATAGCTGTCTTACCTCCATAATAAATATGTTTTTCCAGCAGACAACACCACAAACAATATCGTTTAAGCGTATGATTTATATCACGTGTATATTATGTAAACTGCTTGAGAAGGGATTAATTATATATAATATCAATAATAATTGACAATTAACATTATAGATACATATTAGAATCGGAAAGATAAATAAAATGGCCCTTTGTGTTGAGATGCCATGATCTGTTCCGAAAGTCTATTCCGCAGTCTTGTTTTGTGCAATTTTCCCAACCCAGATTATTTTGTTTGTAGAACAAACGTGCATTTGGTCTTTTTTTGGGTTGTCTCATTGGCAATCATACCACATCTTCTTTGTTTTATAAAAACTGAAGGGTTTGTTACTCGTGTTGTGTGGATGCAGTAGAATGTGTCCCCGTGTCTGTAGTGTATGCCCTTATTGTTTTACAGTTAGGGTTTTTTGCTTATGAGAGAGCTGTCTATATGTTCCATTATCATGATTAATGTTCTATAGTTATTTTGGTCTTTTGTGGAGAGTTGTCTCATTGACAATCATACCACATCTTTTGGGTTTACCACATCTTATGTGGTTATTTAAGGGCATACGATACAGTTACAGGGGAGGTAATGACGTTGCTAACGTAAAATTTTATTTTCGCGACGACAAATTATGACATATCGGGAAAAGATGCATTTTTCTTCTGATTTTTAGCATTCAAACTGATTTATTTTGAAAACGAGTGCATGGACCCTATTTTTTAAACCGGCAATTTGTTTCATTTTGCAAGGAGATTATGTGACCCAAATTTTATAAAACTGTAAATTAATTTTGATGCAGCAAAAAATGACGTTTGTTCCTCTTATCATGAACATTTGATAAATATGAGTAATTTCTGAATAAAAATTGCATAATTTTTAATGATACTTATAAAATACAGAAATTACCGATTATTGAACAAAAAACCATTTGTGTTTATCTTTTAAAACAAAAAAGTTATGTCTTTCTTTCGAAAAGAAAATACGGACACAAATCTGAATTTTGAGCAAATATACAAAATTTCGACCTCATTTTACACAAAAAGTAGCACATGAAGGTATATTTTTTATTACATATTTGATTTAATCAGGTAAAAAATAGCCTATATGCAAATTGTCATCAACTTGTAAATACAGGTTCAAAACTGTATCGTATGCCCTTAAACACATTCGCTGACTCGTTGAAGTATACCCCATATAGTTTTAATTGCTTATTATAATCGTTTAAATGTTGATGACTTGTTCATAGAAAACATAAGAAACTTAGCGCAAATCAAACCTTACTTTAAATGATAGAAGCGACATGCGTATAAGACAGACCACAGTATACAGCTAAGCAATAAGAGAGAAGTGACAAAATATTACAACTTACCCCAACTGTAAAATCTTTATGAATGACCAACATTTGTTGAGATAGAGGATACGAGGAATATGAAACCTAACAAAGGATGACACTACTTATTACGGTAGGATTAAAAGCATGCCTATATCCATTTGAATACAAAATGGCAATAAACCAATTAAGTATGTTAAAACAGAAAGTTATATATATATTTGATTGTTGTAACAAAAAAAAACATTTTCAAATAAAAGGATATTAAAGTTAAACTGTTACAATTTCAGAATTGTATTGAGACAAAAGGACATTAGAAAAAAATTATAACTCAAAACAGAAATCGTCATAATTTTTTGTCTACAGTGCACGATTATTAAATCATCAACTATGTTTACTAATATATTCTACTTGTCATGCTTTAACAACTAGTCTACTTGTGAAGTAGTAACTGGTCATTTGTCGTTTTTTTTTCAAGCTACGGTACTTTGAGTTTCCACACTTTTCCATATAAGAAAATGCTAGCACCCAACCAGGAATTTGACAGTTGATTTCAATTCGTTTGATGTGTTTAAGCTTTTGTTTATGTCATGTGATAAGCGACTTTTTGAGTTTTCCTTTTGATTTGGTATTTTTGTTATTTTACTTTTTTAGGACTGCTTGTCGTCTTTCCGTCTGTTTTTCTTGTTCTTAATAATTTCTTTCTCCTTTTTATGATCACTTTCTTAGTATTATCTATCGTACGATGCCATAGAGTTTTGAAAAATTTACAGTTCAAAGCAAGATAGACAAGACTGTTTAGTGATAAGTGGTAAACAAGAATCAGATAATTTTATATTCAATCATATCATATCCTTTCATCAATCAATATTAATTGAAGCGGAATATGAAACCTTAAATAGATACCCTTTCTCGTTGAGGGTTTTGACGGGGTTTACAGAATAGAGATTAGTTAGCAAAATAAAAGCAACCTTGTTATACTGCTGTTCAAATGTCATATTTCGATTGAGAGAAAACAAATCCATGTTACAAACTGAAGCCGAGGGAACCGCATCAGCCATACGAGAAAGTAAAAACTAAACAACATTACCTTGAAGTACAACACAAATTTAACAAAGAAAATAAATTTAACATAACTCTTACACAGAGGACTTAATCCAGTATTATTTTGTAATATTGGCCATAAACTGTTTTGATAAACAATTTTGTAATCAAACTTAATGCAGATTAGCAAAAGAACTGTAATAAATTCTAAATTGATATTGATACTAAATTATTTTGATCGATTTGCAGTGTTATCGCCACTTTCAGTACATTGACGATTTGCGGCTGCTATATTATTGTTGGTTAAAGAAGCCGTAGTGCCTAAAAATAACAACCAAATGTACACCAAGTGCTTACTATGACGCTCATTTTAGAACATGAACTGATGGAACACTTTAAATAGTAAATTTGATTTGTACCTACTCCAGTTTTGAAGTGGACCATTTTTTATATATAAAGCAGATGGTTACTATTTTTTATTCTAACTTTAGGGAGAAGACTAATGCTGAAAGTTTTTCATTAAACACAAGAAAGGAGGATTAAAGATACGTGTAATCAATTTATTGCTCTCATTGGTTCTTCGTTGTCATTCATAAAAGAGTAGAACAGTCTTATGTTTGAACAATGTATATCAGTTAAAACGGATTTTAAGAAGAGGGAGGAAAGATACCAAAGGGACAGTCGAACTCATGAATCGGAAATAAACTGACAACACCATGGCTAAAAATGAAAAGGACAAACAGACAAACAATAGTACACATAACACAGAAGTCAGCACTTCGGTGTTCACATGAATATCAATTATATGGTCATTTTTATAAATTTTCTGTTACAAAACTTTGATTTTTTCAACAACAAAAAACGAGGATTTTCTTATCCCAGGAATACATTACCTTATCCGTATTTGGCACAGCGTTTTGTAATCTAGAGTCCACAATGCTCTTCAACTTTGTACTTGTTTGGCAGTAAACCTATTTTGATTTGAGTGTCACTGATGAGTCTTATAAATTGAGATATAATTCGGGTACCTTTCATAACCATTTATATAATATATGGGGTGTTATCACATACGTTTTTGTAAGACGGATATATACAGTTATTATTATCCATTTTTTCTCTTCAAAGTAATTTTGTAAGACGGGCATACACTGTTATTATTATTCATTTCTGTAAACGACATATTACTCATTCCACTTATAAATTATTTATAAATTCATATGATTATCTAATCAGTTCATGAAGAAACTATAATAATCATAATGGCACGGAAATAATTCACATTAGGCAGTAGTGAATTTTAAGAGTATTATAAATTTATTACATATGCATTTTTTTATAAATACTCAGTATGTACACTTAGTTTAATTGAATGACTGCATCTTAGTAACAACGATATTATAGATTATCTCATATCGTTTCATGCTACAATTTTGCATGTAATTTAGGGATATTGCCTATATCATTTTCATCGAACCTACCTTTTCCCATTTTAAGTAAATTCAACAAAACGATAATGTTTTTACTGTATTTTAGTTATTTTAGTTATTAACGAAAATCCCGTTTATACTAGGAATCAATTTTTACAAGTGTGACCACTTGATATAAACCAAAACGATCAAACATTCGGAAATGTGTTTCTCCCGCTTACGTCCGTTTCTTAATACTAGATGATTAGGTGAATGGATATAGGAAGGTGTGGTGTGATTGCCAATGAGAGAACTCTCCATCCAAATAACAATTTATAAATATACATGTTTAAATTTATTAAGTCACCTACTGTTATAAACTGGTTGTCGTTTGTTGCTGTATATTTTTTGTTTATTGTTTTGTGCATTAATCATGCAATTAGTTCACCAGAAATTTTTGTTTTACAATTTGTCAGGTTGTGGTCTTTTGTAAATTAGAATGCGGTTTGTGTTTTGATCGTGGTTGAAAAACGCTTATTGACCAGGTTTCTGATGGATAGTTGTCTCTATAAAATTGAGACAACAACCTGACCATAGAAAAGACAACAACAGATGGTCACCAACAGGTCTTCAATGTAGCGAGAAATTACCGCATCCGAAGGCGTCCCTCAGCTGACCCTAAACGAATATATACTAGTTCGGTGATTATGAACGCCATACTAAACTCCAAATTGTACACAAGAAACTAAAATTAAAACAATACAAGACTATCAAAGGCCAGAGGCTCCTGACTAAGGACAGGCGCAAAAATGCGGCGGGGTTAAATATGTTTATGAGATCTCAACCCTCCCCCTATACCTCTAGCCAATGTAGAAAAGTAAACGCATAACAATAAGCACATTAAAATTCAATTCAAGAGAAGTCCAAGTCTGATGTCAGAAGATGCATATGTAACCAAAGAAAATAAAGAAAATGACAATAATACATAAATAACAACAGACTACTAGCAGTTAACTGACATGCCAGCTCCAGACTTCAATTAAACTGATTGAAAGATTATGTCTTCATCATATGAATATCAGGCACAATCCTTCCCGTAAGGGGTTTAGTATCATACCATCATAAAATATATGAGAAGAACATAACCCGTGTCATGCCAACAACTGGTTATTAAATAAATGTGTTTGGTTCCGATGCAAAGACCCTATAAGTGAATCAATATTAACGCCAAAATATGCAATCTTTAATGACCTGACAACAGTATCGTAACTATATCCCTTCTTAATAAGTCTATTTAAATGTTTTGTTAGTTTCCGAGGCGAAAACTGACATTTTTGTGCTCTATAAAGAATATTTCCATAAAAAATTGAATGTGAAATACCTGAACGTATAAGAAGTCTGCATGTTGATCTATATTTTCGAATGATGTCCTTATATCGATGATAAAATTTACTAAATGTTTTGACAAGTTTGTGATATCGAAAACCCTGGTGTTATAATTTTTCAGTAATACATAAATTTCTCTCGTTAAAATCTAAAACATTGTTACATACACGAGCGAATCGTACGAGTTGAGATATGTAATCACCGTAAGATGGTGACAAGGGAACTTCACCATCTAAAAATGGATAATTACCGATAGGAAATGAAAAAATCATCTCTTTTATCATAAATCTTAGTATTAAGCTTTCCGTTAGGTATATAGATATCAAGATCGAGCAAAGGGCAGTGATCATTGTTAGTATTAGCTTTATTTAAAGATTTCATACTAAACATACTAAAGTCGTCATTTTTGAGAGCCAAAATATCATCCAAATATCTAAAAGTATTATCAAATTTGTATATCAGATGTTGTTTCGATGGGTCTGTGCTTATTTTTGTCATAAATTGTAACTCATAGCAATACAAAAAAAGGTCCGCAATAAGTGGTCCACAGTTAGTCCTCATTTGAATTCTGATAACCTGACGATATACGGAATCTCCAAAGCGAACAAAAATGTTATCTTGTAAAAATTCAAGGGCAGATATAGTATCAAAGCATGTCTAATTGACATAGTTTTTTGGTTATTGCTACTAAAAAATGACCTAGATGAGTTTAAACATTTATATTCAAATTCTGACTTTTTAAATGCCAATTCAACTAGGTGTGTGATTTTTTTTCTTAATGAGAGTGTGAGGCAATGTGGTATATAGGGTAGACGAATCAAAACTTTGAACAGATTCAAAATCACCAATATACGCATGGAATTTATCAAGTACTTCCAACGAGTTCTTAACACTTCAAAAGTAATTAATTCTGCTATTTTTGAAGGCATTATTTTTATATTTTTTATTATCAGGTTTTTGAATGTACCAAGTGTACTGGTAAGAAGAATAGACAATTAAGTAGTGGAACAATGACTTGAAGACGAAATAAATCTATATTGGTAAGGTGTTTTGTGTAGCCTCGGAAGCCAATACATAGTTGGGACTTTCATTGTATTTGGTTCTGCTTTTAAAGCGGTAGCTAAAAGTTTATGTTTATAACAGATGTCATTTTCTGAAAATGGAGTAAGTTGGAATGTTGGTGAATTTGTGATTTCTTTTTTCAGAACCTCAATGTAACACTGTAATAATATTATTAGCAACTTTATCGGCCGGGAAAAAAACAAATTCCTTTGCTAGTTCTTTTAGTTTATGTTTGATACGTGGAATAGATTTATTGTGGTTATTGTTAATAGTAAAATGTTCTTTAAAATGTTGAATACGTATATCAACTAGGATCATTACTGAATTAAAAAAAGAGTCCAAAGATTTTTTGTCAGCTTTTTCCCGTTTTATCCATTCCAAACAGTAAGTACTGAGTGAGTCGTGGATGATATTACAACACTCATTCCAAATAATAATTGACGGGGGAGTGGCGATCTTTAGGTCCTTTACTGAGGAATGGTTTTAACTCTCGGTCTTGAACGATGTGAAGATATCCGGCAATCACACTACATCTTCTTATTCCAGGTCTGAACATAAATGTTTGTATTAGGGGTTCGTGTTGTTTTTTCTTTAGTTTTCTATGTTGTGTCATGTGTACTGTTGTTTGTCTGTTTGTCCTTTTCATTTTTAGCCATGGCGTTGTCACTTTATTTTCGATTTATGAGTTAGACTGTACCTCTTTTTAAGACAAAATGGTGGGTTGAACCAGGTTTTGTGGCTAGCCAAACCTCCCGCTGTAATGTCAATGTTGAATATAACACAAAATGACAACATTAGATGACAGGACTACAAAAAAAAAATTAAAGGAAGAACATAAAGGACAATGAAACACATAAATAAGCAATCCAATAGAACATTACGACAAGCTACTAGTTAATAAAGTTACCAGGCTTATAATTTGATACGTCCGAAACGTGTTTCGTCTACATAAGACTCATCAGTGAGTCATAATACATTGGTCTACCTATAGTGCTGTAGATTCCGAAACTGGAAATTGATATGTATGAATGTTGACCTTTAAGCTAGCAATTGTTTAATATTTTATGGATACTTTTTTCAAACCGGTTTATATTCAATTAATTTTCAAGAAAACATTGTAATAGTGATATATGTCGTCGACAGATTACATACTCTTTGGTTAAACATCATGGTTCTCGGTCAAGTAAGAAATACAAACAGAAGTAGAACCACACATCTAATTTTAGAGAAAAAATAATAAACGTTTTCCGATTAGTTCTAGGAATAAGTAAAAAATTAATTACAAAAACAACAAAAAAGACCTCACAAAAACACCATCAATAGTTTGTGATCAATTAATGTTACGATACCATTAAACTAGTATTTGGCCTGGGGTCAACCATTATATAGACTTCACATTGTTTGTCAACTTCAAGATTTCCGTCCATGGAAAATAAAAGAAAAGCACAAAAAAAGCATCCATAAAATATAAACCGTACTCTTCTAAACAAGCGAAAAGCTGTTGACATAAACGCAGAGAACGATAAAAAAGAAACAAAAACAAAACTCTTGATCTTACGATAAGAGAAAGGCGAGATATCCTTAAAGCGACATTCCCACTCATGAACGAAAATAAAAAGACCTTACTGTACCATTGTAAAAACCGAACACGACATACTGAAAATAATTCTAGGGCAATTCAAGATACTTTTTGCCCGAATTAAACAGACCTTAGGACACTTATGATAATGCCCATATGTTATGAGGTGTAGTATGAAAAGCATACTAAGAAAAACCTATTTTTATTATCTGTAAAAGTTGCCATCACATAATTGAATACCACATAATCAATTTGATATACACGTTACTCAACATCACATGATACTTATAAAGTCTATGTAAAACTAAGTTCTATGTTCACACAAAACGCTATGTACAGTTAACATGTTTATAATTAGTTAAATGTAATATACACTGGTTTCACATTAAATTTGTTCACACCTATACACCTGGTTTAGTTTCCTGTGCATACGTTGTGTTCACACTTATAAACTATTTGTCATTTACATGTGCATTACATAGAATCGAATGAAAATGTCTTGGATAATTTTTCTAGCAGTGATGAAAGCCATTTTGATAATTTGCACCTACTTTAAAGATATTAAAGATGTCTCGATTAACAGAGGCGATTAGAGGCATTTTTAAAATACATGGGGTTCCAGTCATTGATCGTTCTACCCCCGGAATCCGCTCCCATCTGAATCCGCCACTACTTACGCAATACATCACGTAGGCTACAAACAAAGAAGAATAATTGAGTTGTTAAGGGTGTTTTAGTAATACATTTATGAGTGAATCAGTGGCAAATATTTCTGTGTACGTCCAGTCAATTCGGGAAGACATTTTCTAATGAATTTTGTGTTTGGCAGTGATGATGCTTTGAGTCTGGATTAGGGGTTTAGGGAATGACCATTCAACTAAACTAAAAAGGTTTTTTTTCCATAAAAATATTCTGATTCTACAATTGATGAAACAATATTCTGTTCTATGAGGGAAAAAATCTGAATCCAGATTATCCCTATACCCTATAGTATTAAATTTTGAATAACATTATTTGATTGATAGCTTTGAAAACTAAATAAAAATGTTCGTGCTATGCGTTAAAAAAACGTCGAACGTAAAAAACGTAACCCCTTTCCCACCTGTAGTTAAATTGTTGCTCCCTATTAAGGCTTCTGAAAAAAAAAATGTTTATAACAAACCAATTAATATATCGAGTTTAGACAAATAATTTCGGTAAAAAAAATACATAAAAAATGTTATAAATGTTAATTGTATTAAAAATAATATTTCTTCTTTAAGTATGAATGGTAAACTGCATGTTCTAAATACCTTGTTTTGTGTACACTGAACCACACAAGTTCTACATTGACTATCGACTGCATGTAGACAAAACATGACTTTAACTACATGTAAACATTGAGTTTCATTAATGGAAACGTAATTGTGATAAGTTTACGTGTGAATTACACTAACACAACACCGAGTTTAGGTAAATGAGAACACGGCCTAACTAATATACAATTATTTAAACTGTCAAGGTGTTCTGTTTTTCTGTTTAATTTTCATATTCTGAAAAAGAGACAAAAAAGAAGTTTATATGCTATACATTTTTGGCTAATTTGGATATAGACATTTTTTTTTTATATTTGATATACTTATTGTAATTGTTATATTGTTACTTTAATTGCATAATGTTTTTACAAGTTCTCATAGGCTTATGAATCTCTCAACACAATTGGAAAATACAGAGCTTATGTTAATAATTGAAAACAACACGTTAAAAAATGTCGTGCGTCCGAAGCGCTTTTCTTGGTTTATCTTCATCAGGAACGTTCAAAGCCCAACATTTTTAATCCGAAGATGTATAAGTACCGAAACCGTTGAAGAGCTATATGTCATAAATATCTAAAACGGGAAAATTAAGTAAAACAGTAGTACTGACTACTGAACTGAAGATTCCCTCGGGAACTGTAAGTCCACCAGCAGAGGTATCGACCCAGTAATGTAAAAAATTGAAAACAAGACGGTTAATACATTTTTAAGTTTCTGCGTCGGAAGCGCTTTTCTGGATTTACCTTCATCAGGAAGGTTCAAAGCCCAACATTTGAAATCCGAAGATGTTTAAGCACCGAAACCGTTCAAGAGCTATATGTAAAAAAAAATACCTACAATAAATAGCCCAAATTTATCCAAAGTCATCTTTGCCTGAGGGAGTTGAAACCATAGTTACAGTTTCATACATAACACAGAGTTTATATAAGAATACTAATACTTTTCTAGACATGGTATAGATGAACAAAATAAAATAAAAATCATTTGGGTGTCTTCATTTCAAATATAAAAACATTCAATGAGAAAAAGAAAAACACATAAACTCACGAACGCGTAGCGCATGAGTTAATTACCAGTCCTGTTTCTTAACGCGTGTATTTTTTTTCTTTCAAAACTACAAACAGTGGGACATGACTAAATTGTGAAATTTGTTTTATATGTTTTAACAAATCTTTTTTTTTGTGAATACCACAAACAGCAATTGCAGTACAAGTTCTAATTTGTTCGTCAGAGATGAAACTGTCTTTTAGCACATTGTACCATTCGCCTATTATAATGGATCTTTTTTTCTGTCTATTAGTTTTAACTTTAATGTAAGTTCTATAACAAATGTAATGAAATGGAAATGTAACGTACTACAAGATACACTATTTTAAAAAATAAAATGCACATTTATGTTATATATACATTGACTTTGCTTTTGTCAATATATGATAAGTAATTATTTTATTAGTAGAAATTAGTAGAAATTAGGTCCTATGTCGAAAGTTAATGGGTGTTCATACCTATGATTTATTCCCCATTTCAAAATAAAATGCTTTCTGAGTATAATCTTGATCTCGCTATCCCATCGAATTTAGAAAAAAAGTAACATGTTCCTTTTTTTTTTATCATACGTGTGACGTTCAGTTTCAACCTTTGTTCTAAATTCAAATTTGTATTTCCCTGTAAATTGAGGAAATTAAAATAGAAGATACCTGTTTATGTTCCGCACATGTGGATAACGTTAAAAACTGAGAGTTGAATAATATGGTTTTCACTTATTCTTAGAGGATTGTTAGAGTGTTCCGCTCTTCGCGTCTATGCTATGTTTTGACTGATCTAATAATTTTTGTTGTTGTCTTTGTTCTTAGTTTGTTAGTTTTGCACAAGTGGTGGACTACCCCTTTGCTTCTGACCTTTTCATAAGAATATAAATCATGTCTTAACATTTTCAAATGCATAAAAACGTTTCCATTACTTTGCACACCACTGAGGTTAGGCTGACAAGTCTGTAGTTACCAACAATACATTTTTCCTTTTTGAAAAATAGTGCTTATTTGTGCTTCTTTCCATCTACTTGGAACATTACTTGTTCTAATTATTTGGTTGAATACTATGCATAATGGTATTGATATTGTTTCTGCTAACTCCTTGCGTATTATTGGGTGTATCCTATCCGGTCCCGGAGATTTTTCAACCTTCAGTCCCTTAAGTATCTAAGCTTTTTTTTCCTTATTTATAGTCATTTGTCGCCTTTCATTTTTAGTGTTTTTTATTGATAAAGTAGGTACTTCTCCTTCTGGTTCTTTTGTAATTGCTGCCTAATTTTCTTATTATTTGTCATACAAAATACAAAAACAATGATAATGGTTTTGTTTTTTATCCTGCAATTAGCCTACTCATGTACAAATCACAGGTAAAACCATAAATTGTTGCTTTATTTGTTCTTGTACAAATAAAGTCTCCTATTACCCCACTTCCATGTTGAGGAAGTGGTTATATGAATATTTTGTTTCAAATCCAGTTCATTTTGGGGTCCTCTTCGCGGTCCGCGTTTCAATAATTTACCGCGTTGTCCTTTGATAACTATTTCAACTCGTATGTCGATTGCTTTTAGAAATCTTAGACAATGATTTAGATTTTAATAACTAAATTCAAGTGTTGGGAGTAATTTCAGAAGAAACACAATATATGTTCATTGCCGGAAAATATAAAATGTATTTGTACTCTCTGCGAAACAAGAGAAAAGCTCGGCAAAGCCTCGCCTTTTGTCCTGCTTCAAAAAAGCTCATAAAAATAAATTCAAAATTTTCCGACAACATAAATATATTGCATATATACAGGGTGAGCACATATGGTAATTGACAGATTTTTGGGGCTTTTCACATTATGTCCTATCATGCAAATTGCAGATACATATTACTGGTTTCTTTATATTTTACAGACATTATATATAATATATTATTATATAATTCATCCCTACTGTACAGGACAGAGATGAAATCCTCAGGCAAACTTGGTATTTGGCTATTTTGTGATCCTTTTGGTCATATAACTCTTCCGGATTTTTACATTCTTCGCTTACAAATATAACATTTGGCTTTGTGCATTCTTGATGAATGTTAATCATGAAAAGCAGTTCGAACGCAAGAATGATTACCGTGTAATTTTAATTTGTTTAGAGCTAAATCTGACAAAAGTCCTAGCTTTAATAGGTCATGGGAACTAGATGATGGTCCTGTTTTCAATTCAGACCTTGTTATGAATATATTAGGAAACTAAAGTTATAAATGCATAGTGTGTTTTCTTTCGAAACCTACAGCCCCTCCGTAAGGAAAGCAATCCCTAAAGAAGGACCTACAATGTGTTTAGTTATCTTAACTTGGAAACTAAAAGTAGTGGAGATTCTTCACCCCCGGAAAAGCAAATCAAAGACTGAATTTTAAGGGAGATATCAAAATAACATGTGACAATTTACAGTTTAAAATCAATAAGAAATACATAGAATTACATAACACACTTATCAACCACACAGAGGAACTCAAAGTTTAAAATATTCATTTTTTTATAAGAAACGGATCGTATTATTGCTTATAAATAAAATTGGACAACTATCCACCATGAACCACAAGCAGATCATGTAAGGATCTACAGAGTGGTAAAAACCAAACCACAAACCTAATTCATACCAAAATGATATAGGAAACGTTTTTAGCAGACAGCACCTTACGGGAATCACTAGAGTACAGGATCCTGATTTTGAACTGTGCATTGTTTGAAACAAAAGTCTTTGATCAAATGTTATTTTTTCGTATACCCTACTTATATCATATTCCTTAAGTCAACAAATGTAATGCCACAACAGAAACAAATTGAGTCATTTTCAACTTTTGTGTATGATCAGTTGAAAGAAAGTACGTTAGTGAACACTTTTTGAATTCGTGTACTTCGCTATTAGAATGTTTCGGGATATTATATCGTTAATGGGTTTCCAGTTTCGTATACTAATGAAATTAGTTAGACTTGGAAGATTGAAATTGGAATTTTTAACATTGTCGCCTTACGGTTCACATATTTTGTTTTAGAACATTGCTGTGATCAAGTGAAGGTAATTATTGATTGCATTTAATATATCCTCCACAAATAGAACACACAAAAAACACGGATTTCCCCGTCTCATTTTTAGACGTTAAGTTTAAAGGGATTTTAAGAACACTTGACAGATAATCCATTTGAAGTATTCGTAGTATAATTCCTTCAATCGTATTGGCCCTTAAGAAGACTTAAGAACATTTCCGATCTCTCGATAGTTGTGTTAAACTAATATTCAGTAGTTGTTGTATATCATAAGGGAGGCGGCTTTAAACAACACCGAGTATCGAACTTATGGACAGAAAAGGGGGCCTTAGTCAATATAAACAATTGTATATACTTTTTCCGTTTAACGGTTGCAATGACCAGTGTAAATACCTTGAAAACTATGATATATTAATTGTTAATAGCAATTTAAATGGTGTTATTCAATTCGTCAATAAAGAGAATATAGTATTCATAAAAAGTTGCGACCACCGCCACTAAAATCATTACATTAAGCAAAAGAGAATTATAAGTTTTATTAAACAATTACTGTAAATAACTGATAATTTGAAACAATTTATACAAAAAGTCAATTTGTACGCATACTACATGTATAAGTAGTTTAAATTAATAACAATAATTTAGTAATAGATAATCTTATATCGCTTTAGTCTGCTATTGTGGCACGTTATTCAAACTAAAGATTATGGGATATAACAAATCATCCTTTTCCACGAACCTACATTTCCCATGTAAAGTCATATTAAAAAGAAAGATAATTATGACACAATTTTATAGTTATTAATGTAATTCATAGTTCATACCAGGAACCAATTTTCTGAAGTTTTCCCACTTCGTACAAGGACCAAAACGTTCAAATGTCATTATCCTCGACACTTCCGTGTGTGAATGACAATAAGAAACTCCCCTTCAACAAACTTGTAATACAAAACAAGAAGGGCAAATATTTAATGTATTATTTTGATTATTAAATTCTTTCATTTGATCATCATCGAACAATGCAAACACATGTATCGTTGATTATTAATTTTTTTCAATTGGTACAATTATATCTTGTATCTTTTTCTAATAAAAACGATTATTCAATAACACAGAAATAAAAAAATAACTCTTGATTTAGTTCAAGGAGATACATTAATATTGCTAGTGAAAGCAATGCCCACTTACGATCAACTGATGTTACGGTAGATGTGACCATGTGTATTGCACGGTATCCAGAAATGATAACAAAATTCATACCGCATAGAAAGCAGCATCTTTGCTATCCAAGGTTATGATCCACTCCCCTCCTCTCCACCCTTGGTGGATTGAGATAGAATTTCGGAGACACAAGGTTATGATTTACATTGGTTGCAGTCGTAACTGGCTGCATCCAAATAAAAAGCACAGTAAATTAAACGTGATCACGTGTAAATAAAGAAAATATAGGTAAACATTTGATACGTGCTGATTGTGCAACTTGTCTATACACCCCAAAACACACGACGATATTTAGTGACAATTTAAATGTTTTTAATCAACTAATAGAAGTTCCTGTGTATGTTTCTTGCACAAATGTTAGAATGTCAATGCTTATTTTCGTTTCCTGCTTCACCAAGTTTGTAGACTCTTGCCTCTATCGTGTTTTTACTCCACACTAAAGAGCATTCAAGTGCTACCATTGTTCAAGCATAATGTATTCGGAATGGGCGTGACTTTAATCAACCGATAGATGCCACACCATTGTTATCACAAATTTTGGCTCAATCTGCCAAGGATGAAGAAGAGGGGAGTGGATCGTAATCATTGGCTAGCGAAGATGAGAAAGCTATAAAAGGCCTTCATATGTAAAACGTAAATTCATTAAAACAAAAACCAGTCTGATTAATGTATTTAAGGAATGACTGTAATATTTTTTTGTCTATGAAGAAGTAACATACAAAATGTGGTGCACACTGAATAGCCCGCGTACCGTGTTATTTTAAAGTGTGCACCACATTTTTCATGTTATTTCGTCATAGACAGAAAAAATATGACAGGCATTACTTATAATTTAATGATCAATTCCATTTTAAACCGGAGTAAACCATAAAAAAACGTGGATGACGTCAGGGTCACATGACAAAAATATGTCTATGAGCTGATAAACATAACAACGTCAGCTAATCAGAAGACGCGTTACATACAAAATTAAATTAATAAACAATAAACGAAAAAACACTACTGGTTCCAGGCAGTGCTTCCATAATTCCAATCTTTCGTATCACCTTGTACTCTAATGTAACAGCTCAACAAAAGAACAAAAAAAGATCGTTTAAAAAGAGTAAATAACAAACATCGATACAAAGCACAAACTCAACTAATACAACAATAAATAAACATAGACTGATTCATATCTTGACTCTATATATTTCGTCAACTTAAGGTTTTTGATTGTCCTCTTGGTTGTCCCTTCCGTTTATTTGGTGTCGAGGTCATTTATAAAAAAAAATACATTTTAAAGTCATATGAAACGAGTGACTGGTGAAAAAAAAAATGCTTATCCAAATGTTGAACCAATGCGTGTATAATTCATAAACTATGTCTTCTGTGCACGATTTTATCCTTTTTTACGCAAAAATATCGTATACTCGTCATTTTTTTTTCTCTCTGTCCGTTATGAATTGAAAATATGGTTTAAACATATTGTTAAAAGAAGCAAATGGGATTGATCAAAATTTATAACAGCATTATAAAATTCACTTGATAATTTAATATTAAAATGTTCAAGTAGTTAAAGTGAAAAGACGTCGTTGTATTCCCGGAACACTTATGGTCCGATACAAAATTAGTAACTTACATTTGTTTGTATATATTGTCCTCTGACAAGTAAGTACGTTTATCATTTACTATTCGACATTACTTTCTATGTACTAATTATATTCAATTATTGAATTCTACAATTTGTTTAAACTCAAATTATGTCGCTTTTTTTTTCTTTAAATTGTTTTTGTTTTAAATGTGTGTAATGTCATTGTTGGTCCGTAATACCATATGTTATACTTATCCAAGTAAGGAATATGCCAGTTGTGATCCGATCGTTTGAGGTGTATGAGCTTTTGATTTTGCCATTCGATTACGGACTTTCCGTTTTGAATTTTCTTCGGAGTTCCGGATTTTTTTTTTTATTTAGGTCATTTAAGAGGACAATTCAATTATAAATCAATCAGAATATGACTTATATGACCTGTTATCTTTCTACCTAAGCTTTCCAGTTAGTGTTTTATACAATAATCACAATAGTCTTCTGTCCATGCACGATACCGCTGGACTACGATTGATTATACAATAACTACTAGTTGTACTCTTTTAATCAACAACATGCATACATATAAAGTTATGCACCCGTCTTATTTGACATTGAGTTCATTTGTATCCAATGTGTATGAAGGCTGTTTTTTTTATTGTTTTCTTTTTTTGAGTCATTTGTTTGGGGGGGGAAAGGGTTTTAACATTATCGTTTTACATTTTTCATATCTAAATTAGACAGCAATACAATATAAGATAATGTTTGGCTTTGAGCGTTCCTGATGAAGGTTAATCCAGAAAATCGCTTCAGACGCAATAAATTATTGAACGTGTTGTTTTCCATTTTTTGAACGAGATGTAAAATTAACGTTATTTATACCAATATCAAGTGTCGCGTCTTTCGAACAAAACTTAAGATTATCTTTCCATCGTAACAAACGATACCTTACGTTATGGTCTTCAATATTATGTTTTCAATCATCTTGTCTTTGTTGCATCATTGACGTTTCAAATTAACATCACGTCAACATTAAAAGAGGGACGAAAGATACCAAAGGGACAGTCAAACTCATAAATCTAAAACAAACTGACAACGCCATGGCTAAAAATAAAAAAGACAAACAGAAAAACGGACTCTATATTAAATTAAATATAACCTTTTTTTGCTATTCCTTATTCTAATTGCCAAAAACGTAAAATAGCCAGTCGTTTTACTAGAAGTGCGTATAGCTAGAAATATTATAAAAGAATTAGTAGATCGGAAAAGATAATTAACTTGCGACTTATGTCCTATATCTTTTGTAAAAACTAATACCCAGTAATGAGTTATGCAAAAATTGTTGAAAATTTAACCTGATTATAATTATAATGGTTCTTTTTTTAGATACTGTTTCTTCCTTCGACGATGATCTCCAAACAATCTTTAGCAATCACTTTGATTTGGTAAGTTTCTGTAATAATGAGTAGTGCAAACATCGCGACAGCTGGTGATCCTATAAAACGAATTACCAAAAATTATTACAGACATAAGGCTTCAAATGTCAGGATGCCGTTGCATAGATAAAGGCAACAGTAGTATACCGCTGTTAAAAATTCACAAATCGATAGAGAAAAAACAAATTCGGGTTCCAAACTGAAACTGAGGGAAACGTATCAATTATAAGAGAACTACGACACAATAGAGACAAACACCGAAATGTAACACACACAGGAACGAACTATAATGTAACAATGGCCATTTTGGGCGTTTTGTCTATACAATGCACGTCAGTGGCAATCATGTCAAATCAATTTGTGAGTCCACACGAAGAGCAGTAAAACCCATAGTTTTCAAAAAGAGTTTCCTTATCTAAATCAAGCTATGTATGCATGAAGATAGCACATTCTTAGTAAGGTTTGTGAAACCCTGGTGAAGAAACTTCACTCATCAGTGTCATTAAGCAAGCCGATTGTAAAATTATATAACCAGATAGATACCATACCTACTTGTACAAACCCATATTGCGTAGAAAGCTATTAAAGACCAATATTTTTCGAACGTAAAACAATTCAAACGAGAAAACTAACAGCTCGATTTATGTTATAAGACAAGAAAAAGAAAAATATAAGTAAATAACAAAACGATCAACTCTGGATTTCAAGCTCATGACTTTGGAATTAACCTATTGAAATAAGTTTGCGGATGCCTAACCATCTTCTATATATCCTGTGGCAGTGGTTTAAAAGAAAAACATAAGAACAAACTTTAAGCAAATCAGTTGAAAAGGATTTTAATTCATCGGACAGATCAAAATGACAAAAACAAAAAAAGAACACACGAAGTATCGATGTGAGAGTACTAGATTATAAACACTAAAGTCGGAACTTGGAATATCTATAGTATGCAATTTATATCATACTTATTTTTAATACATATTTTTAGTAAAACAAATTTCTAAAAAAATAAATTAGGGTATCACGTGTTTTAAAATTTGACTTTATGATTGTTGAATGGAAATGTCCGAATTTCTTTAATAATTGGTGATATGTGATTAATCGGTTGATACTGCATTGGCATGGTGTCTTCGAAGATTGGAGAAGGCTTTTGAGTGGATAGCTACCTTATATATATTTGTTTATCATTAAAAGTTCTAGTACAATTACTTGTCATGATAATATGTTTTTTTTATAATACTAGTATACTGTCAAATATTTTTCAGGGTCTCCAAGTTTCTGTTGGTAAGAAATTGCAATATATAATATATGATGAAAAAAAAAAAATACAAACTCAACTAAAAACACAGGTTTTTGTACATGTTCGTAACACATTACCAAATTTTGGATTCAAGAATTCGAAGGAAATATGTATTAGACGCCTTGTCTATGAAACCCCTTGTCCTAACCCGGCTATTATATATAAGAATAATACATAAAACGTACACACAATAGCATACTAATGTAGTATGACACAGTTTTCTCATGAATTCACCTTTTGATGTCCCAAATCGAACATTTGACGTTTTATCGATGTATAGTACTCCTTTTGGCGTAACATAGTGGACTGTATCCCCAGCACTTCTGTCTCCTTCTTTTGAGCCAATCAAAGGTGCCAGTAAACCATTGAGTGTAAGATAGATTCGATTTGCCATTTGTAAAGACTTGCATAACACTTCAAACAAAGCATAGTAAATGTTTACACTCCTTATAGAACTAAAGAAAATCAAACCTTATGTAGTATTTGACTCTTAACCCTTGATATTTGACCTAGAGCATCACTGAAGAGTCATTGATTGACGAATTTCGCATCTGGTGCAGACAAATTGGGGCCGTTTATTTTATCAAAAAGATATCAATTATATAAAAACAAAAATCAAAATATATTTTATGAAGTTTACACAAGGAAAAAGGCTTGTGCGTCTAAATGCTAACCACTTTTTATAAAATAAATTAAATTCACCAAACAGATAATCAAAAGAACCCAAAAAGAACCACAACCACTAGTTCATTACGTCGGCGTATTGATAAATATCATAAAATATAAGTTAAATGTGCCATCGTTTAATCGTTTAAAATCATATTAACTTTCCATACATTAACTGTCGTATGAATTACACACTTTTGATTATACTGTTTCTTTTCAAGTTTGTAGAATGTCAAAACTGCAACTTGAGCATTGAAGATCCTGAATGGAAAAAAATGTGGTATCTTGTAAGTAAACCAGTAAGAAATTATCATTTGATACTTGTTTAGTGTTGACAATGCAATACACATGAAAATACGGATTTTTTGTGTTATTAAAATTTGCTGTTACAGAATTATTATGAATTAAAAAATGTATCTCCCTCATGCAAAGCTCTGATTCCTTTCACGGATTTGACTATACTTTTTGGCACTTTTGAAATATAGCTCTTCATCTTTTTTGAAAGCTTTGGATTTCAAATAATTTGGCAACGAGCATCACTGAAGCGAGTGAAGATACATGTATTGTCGAAATGCGCATCTGGTGCAGAAAAATTGGTACCATTAATGTTATAACTACCACTGGGTCGATGCCTCTACTTGTGGACTGTAAGTCCCCGAGGGTATCACCAGCCCAGTAGCCAGTACTTCGGACTTGGCCTTAGAGGCATAAAACTTTGCTCAGTGCTCGGAGCACAAACATCATGCTCGAAAAATGAAATCCAGCAATTTGATTGGTTGATTTCCGAGTCTGAGTACAAAAATCATGCTCGAAAGTTTTATGACCGTGAGGCCTGGCATGAAAATACAGATTTGTTGTGTTATTAAAATTTGCTGTTATAAAATGTTAGAAATTGTTATAAATTAAGGAATGTATCTCCCTCATGCAAACCTCTGATTCCTTTCACGGATGTGGTTATACTTTTTGGACCTTTTGGTTTAAAGCTCTTCATCTTTTTTGTAAGCTTTGGATTTCAAAATTTGTTGATGAACTGTGCCATATTGTTTACTTTTTTTAAAATATTTCAAGCATAACACAAATTCAGGATTTTTTCCTCAATGATGTATTTTTAATGTTTTACCACTATCTTTTAGCACAATCCCAGGACAAAAAGATATGACATGAACGTACTAACAGCTTGGGAAAGCTGTGTAAATGGTACTGGTGTAACTGTGGGTGTAGTCGACAATGGCATACAGGACCACACAGACCTTAACATTGTGAGTAGATTTTCTTGTTATCTGTCCACTGCTGTACATGTTGTTCTAATTTTGTAAATCATGAATGTGACATTATATCATCATGTCATTACGAGCAATTTTTGTTCTCTATTTTATTGGACATTTACGAAAATCGGGTTTCATCCAAGTTTCACTCCATCGGTATTTCGAATAAAGCCGACACGTTTATATTGATTGATTGATTGACTTTTGCTTAATATTCTGATGAAAATATATCATAGTTTTTCAAAACAATTGTACAAACAATCTAATACATAAGTTCTCCGACGGTCGTCGACTATAATAATGAGAGGGAGTTCAAGGATGGCACAATAACTCGAAAAAGAAAATACTTTTGATAAAGAAAGTTTTTGTGTCTATTTACATGCCATGAAAAAAATTCAACTCAAAGAGATGTTCAAAACATACAGGTAAAATGATCAAACTGCAATCAGCATTAGAAAAATTAAGAAACTGTAGGAAATGTCAATAGAAATATTCTATTTGTGATTTCAAGTGTCATTGCTTTTCCAGATAAAAAGAGTTATTCAAATGTGTTATTGCATTAGAGCAATAATTGTATTCTAATTTCTTCTCTATCTAATCTGGCATTGTTTAGCCTTTATTGCATAACTATTTCTGTTAGTACAAGGCATTTACCCTCATATATCCTCATGTGTAACTGCAGCTTAATGATTATAAACACTAAAGTATGCATCTCGTGTGGCACTGCGAATGTCTTACTTACGGCCGTCTTCTTTGTCAAATAAAAGAAGCAGGCACAACATTAATGGCAACTTATAGCGTTTCGTAAACTGATGAAGAATATAGTGTCTTAATCGTAAGATACAAGCAGCATTATTCTTCTATCATAACATCTGGTACAATCTATATTGTTTGTTCCGTCAATATCACTTTCACACAATAATTCTTTTTTTTTAGGATAGGAATCTGAATGCTGGGTATACAAACAAAAGTAAACTAGCAAATCCATCTCGGTAAGTCAACATGCATAATTATAATAAAATTGAGAATGGAAATGAGGAATGTGTTAAAAAGACAACAACCCGACCATAGAACAGACAACAGCAGAATGTCACCAATAGGTCTTTAAAGTTAGTTTAAAAATATGTTCATTAAAATAAAAGGGCTATTAGTTGATAACAAAGTTTGAGACTTTGTTTTATTTGTTTAAATTAGAAATGGTAAGATATGAGACGTTGGAAAGTTTGTGAGAAAAACGATAAACATTAAATAAAATGGTACTGGTATGACAAAAATGTTGTGTTTTTTTTTATATCATGATTAAAGGTAGATAACTAGTATATAAAATGCGTGCTTTGTGACTAATATTCAAATGTGTGCATTTGTTTCAGGTCACGACAGTCATTTTGGGTAAGCATTCAAAGTTTATCTCAAGTAATTGAATTTGTTTAAGAATTTGTTCTTCCAAGTGTTCCACTTAACCCCTATATAAAGTTCTTACTGCCATACTCAATGCTGTTAAAGAAGGACTTAAGAAATATTCTGAAACGGCATATTCAAGAAGTGGTGTTAATCAAATGTGGATACTGAAAAATTCAAAAAAGTTATTGGTGAATTTACAATCTCAATCATTAACAAATTATACCAACATTAAAACCTTTGATTTTTCAACTCTTTATACCACTATTCCACATACTAAACTTAAAGCTCGACTAAAAAAGAACTCGTCAGCTTATATTTCCTTAACAAAAAGGGCACTAGATGTTTTAAATATTTAGTTTTTGCCAGGAATTTGTGAAAAATCATACAGAGTCAAGCAAAAAATACACCAAAGCAGATATCACTGCCATGCTGGACTTTTGAATTGACAACATATTTGTTGAATTTGGAGGTTTGGTTTTCCAACAGACTATTAGACTCCCAAATGGGTACATATTGCGCTCCTCTACTTGCACATTTGTTTTTGTATTCCTATGAAGCAGAATTTATCCAAGGGCTTGTACAGAAAGGAGAAAAGAAATTAGCCCAGTATTTTAATTTCACCTTTCGCTATATTGATGATGTACTGTCTCTTAATAATACTAGATTCAGTGATCACTTACATTTAATATATCCAAGTGAACTTGAAATTAAAGATACTACCAACACAGATAAATCTGCTTCATATTTAGTCCTTTTTCTCGAAATGACTACTGATGGTAGGTTAAATACCAAAATTTATGACAAACGCGATGATTCTAACTTTCCCTTTCTGTGTAGCAACATCCCAGCGGCACCAGCAATTGGGGTATATGTGTCTCAAATGATACGTTACTCTAGAGCTAGCTCAAAGTACGTTGATTTTGTTGAACGAGGAATACTGCTTTCTCAAAAGTTGCTAAACAGGGCTATGAATCAATAAAATTACGGTAGCCATCATGAGATGATTGGCCATCATGACAAAAGTGTGTCAGAAATCATATCTGATATTCTTCCTCAGTCACTATAACCTTCCAACATTACCGAACTGTTCAAAGAAATAACAGGACGGGTACCGTATACGGTGCAGGAAATGCTTACCCTTCCGGAGCACCTGGTTTCACTCACGGATTTTAGTGGAGTTCGTGTTGTTTCTTATTTATTATTTATAACTGTTGATGTAAATGTCCTTTGGTTTTGTGAGTCTTTGTTTACTCCTTGGTTTTGATTGTTATTGTCTTCGTAAGGTCATATTATTATTACTTCACCAATTGCCATAAAAATCTTTGAACGTAGTATTAGTATATTTTGCTACTTGAAAATTAAACAATTAAACACACCTCATCTGAAAATCAATGAGTCTTTGAAATCTAGAAATAACAAAAAAAATCGAAGATAAGAAAAAATAAATCGAGAATATTTATTAAATTAAAAGATGTTATGTCAAGCGTCACACTTAAGCTGTTAAACTTGTTAGTGTTTGATGTACCTACAATAAATAACCAAATTTTCCAGAAATAAAATAATTGAGATGTGTTCTTAGTGCACTAATCGAAACACGCCTGAGATGTTATTTGTTATCAGTAGCACCGCTGCCTTATTCAACTATTAAAACATGGACAATGTTTGTTCATCAGCTTTTCAATATGAATAGTTCTGATGCATATAACATAGAAATTCTGCTGATATGTATTCTAATCCCTTTACATTTACTTTTGATCTCTTTAAACAATTTACTTTTCTATGTTAAGAGCAAACACTATAATGCAAGTACCTAAAATGTTATTACAATAGCTAATACTGTCTTCTTTTCCTTCGTAGGGGTCATCACTGGCATCTTCACATCATCACGATCATCACTTCAAATAAATAGTATTCATATGTATTATAAATAAACACAAATATACCGTATACCGAGAAAACATATGTATATGTAGGACTTAGATCGACGTCCATTCATCAAATCGACGTCCAAATCGGACGTCACAATAAAATAACATTCCAAATTGACGGCCAAGTTTTGGCTTCTTTAATCGATGTCCAATTTTTAGCTTTTCTATTTGACTTTCGTTTTGCCGGGAAACAAAATACAGAATTGACCTAAACCGATATCAGCTGAAACCTTAAAACTTTTAAATGTATAATGTGTGACAAATAAAATTTATCTAAAAAAAAAGTTTTATATTCATTCACTATAAGTATGTAAACAGGTTTTGATATTAATTTGTAGATTTTAAAGATTTGATTTAAATAAAAATAAGAAGAAAGGTTATGATTTCCAATGGTTAAACTATTCAACAGAGTAAAAATAAAGTGAATGTGAGCAATTAAAGGCGATCGTACGGCTTTCAACAATGATAAAAACCAATACGGCAAAGGCTATAAAAGACCAATTCATGAGTAATGTAAATTCAAATAAGAAAACTAACGGTCTAATTTACAACAAAACAATTTCGAAAAACAAATATGACAGACATAAACCAACGACAACCACTGGACTATAGGCACACATTGAATATGGCTGGGATTAACATGCGTGTGCGCACTTAACCCTTCCGGACAGATCTGGAACAGCGATGTAACAGCACAATATAAAAACATTATGCCAATTTCTTGCATATATGTTTCTGAACAGGTCCGACTGGTAATACTCTCAAAACAATTGGCTGAAGTTCTTTATTTTGTGTTTTGCTGAACACTGACTTATGCTCTCTAGGTGTCATTTGGTTTGTCGTTGGGTTGTTTTCTCAGTGGCATGCATGTCATTTATAAATATGAATAGGAAAGATTGTAGATCGATTGGCTTAACTTTTTATCAAGATAAATATTAATTTGCATGTAACCTTTTTCGGGTTGAAAAAATCTATATGGAAAGTATGTAGAAATGTAGAAAAAGATGCCATAAGAAACCTACATAACATGTTAATAGTGTATTGATTTTGGACCTCGATTAGAGACGAATATACTCAATCGGAAGTCGTTTTGGCACTACATGAAGTCACATTGGACCTCGATTAGAGACGACTACACTCAATCGGACGTCGTTTTGGCACTACAGGAAGTCACATTGGACCTCGATTTGAGAATGAAACGTCAAATTAAGACGTCGATTTGAGGAATGGACGTCGATTAGAGGCCGGACGTCGATTCGAGTCTAACATATATATATATATATAACTCGTCTAAACATCAACCCAACAATGTTAGATCTGTAAATTTGCTTTCGCAAATTTTTGGTTCTTCCCTCGCCGGGATTCGAACCCATGCTATATATATATATATATATACAACTCGTCTAAACATCAACCCAACAATGTTAGATCTGTAAATTTGCTTTAGCAAATTTTTGGTTCTTCTCTCGCCGGGATTCGAACCCATGCTACTGTGATATCGTGACACCAAATCGCCTGCACTGCAGCCGTCCCGCTAGACCACACGACCACCTGAGCTCTCAAAACAGAGCTTTCGCTGGCCGTGTGTTACCTTTCTTCGTCAGTTTTAATCTAGCGGCGTACTACAGTACATGATATATAAGGCATGAAGATGTTATTGTTACAGATCAGCTAAATTATCTATAGTAAAGGATCCTACCAATTAATGTAATATACAGTCAATATAATACAGTAATATATATATATGTTCAAATTCGATGAACCAGATCATACTAAATAAACAAGAACAATTCCTATGCATCTCATTTGGTTCGAAACCTTTTCAAGTCAAACCGAATAGTTTGCCATTAATTACAGTTTGCACTTTTTTACGCATCATGATTGTGGTATAGTGAGTTCTCAAATATTTTTTATCAAACTATGAGATTATAGACAATGATACAATTTATCTAGTTGCAGTAGTTGTCCATCTGCAACTGATTTATTTTTAATTTCACTCCTTGTTAATCTGAATCTTCATGTGCTCAGTCTTTAGTGTTCTATGTTGTGTTTTGTGTATTGTTGTTTGTCTGTAGGTCTTTTTCGTTTTTACCCATTGCGATGTCAGTTTATTTTCGACTTGGATTGGATGTCCTTTTGTTATCCTTTAGCTCTTATTTCCATAAGCATATATTGCCGTTGGATTAGTTATCAATACATAATTATTTCCTTCTTTAAGACGAGACCCATATCTCCTGATACACGGAGAAGACAATATCAAGCATCACTTAAGTAAGTAAATACGTTGTTTATATCATTTCGAACATACATTTTAGTTTATATTATATTGTCACGTGGCTTCTGATTTTCAAAATAACACAGCAAAAAATATATCAGTGTTGAATAATTAATAATTCATTGTACATTATAAAAAAAACTGATCACATTTGATATCAATATCTATTATATTCCTCGTTGTTTAATATAATCAATGACAATAGGACTGCACTAGCTATCCATGATGATATCGATATCATTTACCGCAACAACAAAATTATTAGACTTTTTAATACATAGGGTTACTATCACGAGGAAATCCTCTCCATATGGACCAATAATATTTCTTTGAAATGTAAAAAAAACATGAGAAAAGTAAACAGTGTTACTTTCTAAAAATATTTCGCTTTAATTTTAGTCGAAAATTGTCATCAGAAATATGTTGAGTTGAAATTTTGCACTGTCTGTAGATTTTCATTTGAATTATAAAGGTTCTGTAGCCCTGGAAAATAGAAATAATATAAAACAACAAAGATTTAATCGCTCTTGTTTTTTTATTTAATTTCAAGAAATTCTGACCAAAAGGTATAGTCCAATTTCTCGGATTAGGCGAAAAACTACTCATAGCAAGATTTTAGGTAGTCTGAAGTGTATTGCAAATCATTCGAAGATCTCTTATGCTTACAAATTCCTTACAATTTAGTGATAGTTCTGTGGACATTATCAGCAGCACATAACTATTCTAAAGTCGAACTCGTAAATATAAAGGAGGTTGTACAAACTTGGTACTATCTTTTTTACAATAATTTATTCATGTAACATTGTTAAACTATCACATGGTTATTATGGATGATTTTGAACGTATCAAGCAATTTATTACTATGTAAATGATTGTATAAACAGATATAATAATCAATTGCTTTGGCACTGATAATTGTATCTAATACTAAGTTAACTAATTTCCGCTTGTTTTTTTTTAAATTATTTTTGAAGACATGGAACACGAGTAGCCGGCATTGTAGCAGCGAAGAAGAATGACCAGGGCATAATAGGAATTGCATTTGGAGCTACACTTGTTGGCAAGTTAATGTATCGTACTATTTTCTGACATAAGAAACACATAGAGTGTCACAATTTCAGACTGCATATGTACAGGTTTTAAATTCTCACAAGATATTCCCTTTATTTCCCTTTTCGTACCATCCTTTCAACATTATGTCCTTAACCACTGTTATTTTGTTCTATAAAAAATTTAAATGTAACTGAATAATTAGAAAAGTATACAATCTTATCGGTAGTATTTCACCATTCGGAAGATTGATAATATATATAAAGGGTACCAGGGTTATAATTTAATACGCAAAATGCGCGTTTCGTCTACACACGAATCATCAGTGACGCTCATATCAAAATAATTATTAATCCAGACAAGTTAAAAGTTGAAGAACATTGAGGACCAAAAACTTCAAAAAGTTGGGCGAAATAAGTCTAAATAAATCAGTTTATATTTTTTTTCTAGTTCGATGGAGTAGATACGATGAATACAGTCACACAATTTTGCATTATTTATTAACGAGACAGATATCAAAGTAAAAGGATAATATTCACTTCTTGTAGTTTCTTCAGAAAAAGGTCCAGCATTATCATGTCTTTTTTGACATTAACAAATATGTTTTCAATCAAACAATCCATTCTATGAGTATTGGTCTTGTATTCGTCTAATTCAATGAATGCTCTCTAATAAACATTGATGTTCTACTGTATAGAATTTGTCGGATAAATTTGAGAATGCATGAGGTAAAAAAAGACAAACACTAACTAAGATTAATTGCAATGATTGATGCAAAATTCCAAGAACATAATAGAAGAATAACATGTGCATGCGCAAATAATCGTGGAGATAATATCTCACACAATTTAATTTCCATTGAACTGCAAGTAACACATTTCCCCAGGAGTTTTATGTTTAATAATTTTAGATGTTTGTAAGTTTATGACAAGGACAACGAGAGCACCCACGTACGTACGACTTTTTTTTACAGCAGATTTTAAATTCGTGGATCTATGGATATGGAAATTAAACAAACCAAAATTCTAATAATTTATGATTTATCTATTTTTTACAGATGTAAGGATAGCATCAAGTTCTGTTTTTGAAACATTCAATGCGAGTCTACTAACACACCAATCTGATGTAATAGATGTATACAGCTGTAGTTTTGCCAATTTCCATACTGGTACGAAAACATATCCGTTGACCTCAAGTCAAGAAATTGCCTTACAAGAAGGAACAACTAATGTAATTATGTAGTAACCTGTCATTATATATTGATTGCTGTTAATCACCATTCAACTTTTTCTGCGAAATGATATTTTTAACAACATTAAATGTAGTGGCCGAAACAAAACAAGGCATATACGTGAGAGTTGAGTTTCGCTTTCATTAATATGTTTTATAGTCATTTATGTTCATGAATCACGTATTCAAACAGGTTAGGTATTTACTTTATTTGTGTCACTATTAGTGAAAGTTCAAACGTTTTCAAAGACAATATGATTAAAATGAAACTCATGTAGATCAGTTTGATGATAATTTAGAAAAAAACATTCAAACGAAGCAACTGTTGTGATTTTATTATTTGAGGAGGATATCGTAATGCATTAAATTGTTCTATCATGATTAAAAAAAATCAATAGCTATACAATTTATACACATAGATTTAAATAACTTTTGCTGTCAAAATTTAATTTTGAAATGGATTAGAACTATAAATAATGATGCTGACTTCACGGTTAAGAATAACATTTAGAATCAGAACTTACATATTTTCAAAAGGAATAAAACAGGAATGCATGTACAGCTTTTTCTATTGAAACATTGGCCTGAAAAATAAGACAACATTTGTATATTAAAGGATTTAAAATAAGAATTATATATCTAAAAGTAACTAGTTTGTACAACATTTTTTTTCAAATGCAAAGTTGAAATATCTAAAATACTAAATGGAATCATAACAAATGGAACATTATCAGACTGAAAACAAGTAACAAAGAAATACGAAAAGCTATCTAAAACGTCTGCACTGTAACAACAAATTTGGAATCATGAACCATTGTTAAAGGCCGTATAGTTGTTAATTTCTGTATAATTTAGTCTCTTTTGATGAGTTGTCTCATTGTCAAGCATACTACATCATTTTTTTTAAAACTAAGTCTTTATGAATAAATTTTGTGTTGAACAAAAGTGAACACAAAGTTGGATTATAAAAAAATTATAATGCTGAGAAGTAATGAAATCTAACGGTAAAAAACTGTTGTTCAAACTTTTATCTTCCCAGATATGACACATTTACAACAGTATCAAACTTAGGCAAAGAACATGTAACACAATTTGACATAGTTTATACATGATTTCATTTGAAATTATCAAATCGAAAAGTGTAAATAGAAATATCATGTGTACGTTTATGACCCATCTGTAGCCAGTTTCAAACTGCATTTGTATCAAAAGAACAAATATAATGAATAATAGAGATAGGCCATTTTTTACATATACTAAGGGAAACTTCGTGCAAAGCACTATTATTTACTGTTTCATTGCATTTAAGGTAGCACAATACAAAGATTTTATAACTCCAACTCCCAAGTTTTAAAATGCTGTAACTTTCTTAATAATGCTTGAAAATTTATAAAAGTGGTAGTTTTGGATAGCTAACAGATTACTCTTTCGAATTAATGCAATGTTAGTATCATGCAACAATTATGTAACCAATTATAATGTTAACTGTGTCTAAAATATTTTTCACCAAATTTTCACTTTCAAATGAAATTAGCTTCTACATAGGTATCCCTAGAGGATTGATTTTATTATATGTTGTTCCTATGGCCATTATCTACAAAAGGGTGTCTCAGATTTCAGATAGAATGTATAGTACAAATTTTACACCTAATTAAACATTATCTTCTTTTATGTGGTTAGGATGTTTACACTAATTAGAGATTTATGAGAGAAAAGAATACCATAGAGACAATCTGAGACACCCTTTTGAAGCCCATGATGTGTTGATTAAGATTTCGTTAAAATTTTCTGTATAGTTAAAGAGATGATAGAGCTAAATTCATTCAAGTGAACTTACCCAGATTTTGCCACTAATTACATAATAATTGATTACATAATGATTGCATAATAAAAATATCGCATTCATTTAAAAGATTAATCTTTTATCTATCTATGTATACCTCTTTTATTATTTTCTATGCATTCATAAGAAAGTTACAGCATTTCAAAGGTTAGTGATTGGAAGTAAAAAAATCTTTGTATTGTGCTACCTTAATAGAAAAAGTAAACTTTGTGGCAAATAAACTAAGATTTTTATAGAACATCCACAGTCTTCAATACAGAAATATTTGATATAAAATTTTAAACATAGATTACTCACTTGTTTTTCTATGACGTGCTAGTTGTTATCTTTTAGAAAAAGTTTTATTAAACAACCTGTAAATTGCAAAAAAAACTTGTGTTGAGTCACTAAAGTCGAGTGCACCCTAAAAGGTGAACTTGATTTCATCCATATTTATATTTGTTTTTCATCCACAATAAATTAAATAATAAACTTGTGTTAAGGAAATCATTGCTAGCACTGTATGCAATAATCCTCTATCTATCAAGTACCAAATTGCCATTTTTTTATTATCAGGGTAGACAAGGTCGTGGTTCTGTGTATGTTTTTGCTACAGGAAATAGTGGTGGTAGGAGAACGAACCTTTTCCGTGATAGCTGTGCTTATGACAGATTAGTAACCAATAGATACGTCATTTCTGTGGCAGGTACTCATTAAAAGATTTCTACATATATTGTTTCATCCATGTGATAGCAGTATAGCATTCAAGAAAAGATAAACATAGAAAACCAAAGAAAAACATAGGCTTTAAGATAAAATGCTACCTTCGGTTCATATGATAGATAACTTCACGCTGATTGAAAATTATACAGTTTTCAAGTTTTTTAACATCAAATGATGTAAATTGACTACCTCCAGTTAACAAATTGTTTTTTTTTCTTATTGTGCTTTACAATGTCATACCGGTATAGCTTCCAAATTAATGTTTAATACCAAATGAATTTGAAATTGATCACTTTTTTATTCATAGCAAATGTAAAATATCTATAAAGTACTGTTTAAGTATTGAACTGAATTTAACGTATGTTTTGAAAACAGAAACTTTGATATTTATATTTGGTAGGTATTCAGCACAATCTTAGAAAACTTCCTAACGGAGAAGCTTGCAGTGCTATGATGGTAGCAGCTTTTACCACAAGACCAGGTGTAAAGAAGAGTCGTGGAACTAAAGTGGTTAGTATATTTTAATCCCGTATGCTGGGTAAATTATCGATGAACAAATAATTTGTATTGTGTGACTCTCAGTATAGATATAAAGTTAAGGATAAACTCTTGTTGGCTTTACCTTGACTTTTTCTATATATTTGCTTAACCTGATGATAAAAACTTGGACACAGGTTTGCTTAAAATAAAACTTATGTCAATTAAAATAATTCTACTTATTTAAATGAAATGTTGTCTTCCATATGAAAGTTGTTTATCATCCACACTGTTTTTTTAGAAAGAAATGTTGCATGACTTTTCTATGTACATCGTTAGTTCTCAACAAAATTTTAATTAACTAAACACGACTCATAGTATTACAAAGTACAAAATTACAAAACATCAAAATCTACCGGAGCAATTATACCTTTAAATACATTGAATTCCTCGACAATTTTTTTCTTTCAGATAACAACAGATATTGGCAACAACACGACATTGCATTTTAACCAGAATTCCGCAGCAGCACCTATGGTATCCGGTGCAGTAGCTCTTGCTCTGAGTGCAAAGTAATTAGTTAATAACAAAGGGGTCTTTTTTATGTTTAACTAATCACATTCAAAGCTTTGTAAATTATTATACAAATGTCAGTTCATAACACAAGCAAAACCAATTTGACTAAAACAGCTAAACAACCTTTGATCTAAACAGTTCACAAAAGACACAGCAATGCAACATTTATTCATTGTCAGTATTTATACATTTTTTAAGTAAAGAAATTCGCTTGTCATGTTTTTGGATTTTTGTCAGATTTTCGGAATACTTTGGTTTTATCATTTTGAATGCCTAAATAAAATTTGCCCACTTTCCTTTTTATAAATCTCTTACATGTATAACGATAAGCCATCTATTAAAGTCTTATAAAATTTTAATTTATTTTTCAATAGTTTGTGAGAACTTTGAATTATCAATTTTAATGCTATGAAAAGTCAAGAGAGAATATTTTCCCGCCAATATCTCGAAAACAAGCACATTGACCTATATATATCTTTATTGCTCTTTTAATTCCGTTATCAATCCCCATATCACTATAAAATAGTGTTGTGAAAAGTTAATATTTTGAAACTGAGAATCGAACTCCCTTAAGTAACTGAGAGCAAATGCTTGCACTTGATTAAGATATGTCATTTTATTTCAGACTGGTGGAAGATTTTACTAATATGTAGTTATGTTACTTGGTTGACTCCAATACTAAAACATACTTTATATTTTGTATTGACAAAATGTACATTGTGCCATAACACTTTGTACTTTTATAGGAATATATTATACATGCAGGGGTTATTCTAAAATACCCAAAACGAAACCAATGTTAGATGGAGGCTTAAGGGCATACGATACAGTTTTGATCCCGTATTTACAGTTCGATAAAACATTTCCTTATAGGCTATTTTTTGCCTGACTTAATCAAATATGTTATAAAAAATATACCTTCATGTCCTACTTTTTGAGTTAAATGAGGTCGAAATTTTGTATATTTGCTCAAAATTCGGATTTGTGGCCGTATTTTCCCTTTCGAAAGAAAGCCATAACTTTTTTTTTTTTAAAAGATAAACACATATTGTTTTTTATTAAATAATTTGTAATTTCTTTATTTTATAAGTATCCTAAAATTTTATGCATTTTTTATTCAGAAATAACTCATATTTATCAAATGGTCATGAATTGAGAAAAAAACGTATTTTTTTGCTGTATATTTATCAAAACTAAAAAAATTGCACTATTTACAGCTTTAAAAAATTTGGTCCACATAATCTCCCTACAAAATGAAACAAAATGTCGTTTTAAAAAAATAGGGGTCCATGCACTCGTTTTCAAATTAAATCAGTTTGAATGATAAAAATCAGTCGAAAAATGCATCTTTTCTCGATATGTCATAGTTTGACGTCGCGAAAATAACATTTTACGTTAGCAACGTCACTACCTCCCCTGTTACTGTATCGTATGCCCTTAAGAAAGACAATAGTAATAGATTCACCTACAGTATTAGTTTGAAAACTAACCTTGTTGATTAAAAAAAAGAAAAGAAATAATACATACATGAACCCTATTTTAAAATACTGAGTGTAGTATATATAAACATTGATGATGTCATGGTCAAATTACTAAATTATACATATGAGCTAATAGACAAAACACTTCAGCTAACCAGGAGATGCGTTACATTTAAATTTTAATTATTGAGGTAGAGTCCTTTTTCTAATTAATCAATGGTAAAGTCGATAAATTCAAAATGCAAAACACTGTATCATAACAATTCGAACAAATGTCAAAGCAACCTTAACTAATCAAAGAGCCAACGAATATTCATTTTAAATAAATAAGGCCGATAGTTTTCTCGATTGGATTGTTTACCTTGTCATTTCGGGACCTTTTATAGCTGACTATGCGGTATTTTCTTTGCTGACTGTTTAAGGCCGTACGGTGACCTGTAGTTCGAAATTTCTGTGTCATTTTGGTCTCTTGTAGAGAGTTATCTCATTTGACAACCATACCACATTTTCTGTTTTTATAATTCCTAATGCATATAAACCAGACCTACAATATACTGCTGTTTTGTCATAAAAATTCACATTCCGATTCATAACATTTGTTTTTAAATGATTGTAATTAATAACTTGTTTCAGTCCATCTTTAACTTATCGTGACATTATGCATTTGCTGGTAAACACTGCAAGAGGTGATCTTCTACAAAATAAAAACAAAACGAAGTTCGTTACAAATGCTGCTGGATTTTTAGGTAAGTATTAAGATAAATAGAAAGTTTTCCAAAATAAAACAAATTTATTCTAGCTTTCAGAAATGTATCTGTTATATAACATAAACCTCACAAAATATACATGCCTCTGACACATTTTATTATTCGTTTGTGGTGTACAGGTGTGTTGTTTGAATTTATGGGAGGTGTCCGTTGTGATTGATTATGTGGTTTACATGTTTATATTACTATTATATCATTGAAGGAATGACTGTAAAATGTTTCTGTCTGTGACGAAATAGCTTAAACAATGTGTTGCACACTGAAAAATCCGTGTCTCCTTTCTTTATAAGTCTTTAAAAGGTTGTGTTAGCTTCTGAAGTAAATTCTGCTATTTTTGTGCATTGTGAAGAATATTCCAATAAAAAAATTGAATGTGAAATACTTTAACGTATAAGATAACTGCGTGTTGAATTATATTTACGATTGATGTCTTTAAACCGATGATAAAATTTTGTAAATATGTTTACTAGTTTGTCTATCGAAAAACCTGGTGTAATAATTTTTCAATACTATACAAGTTTCTTTCGCTAGAATATAATAATTGGCAATCATATACATATCCTTATTTGCAATATGAATTAGGTTTTATGGAAATGCTGCTATTCAATAAAAAAAAAAACCTGTTGGTTTTTTTATTTATCTAAATTGAAAACTATTTTGACCTAGATACATAATTGATTTAATAAATCAAACATAGTACTACAACCATTTATTATTGAAGAAAACAAGAAATAATGCAGTGTTTAATTAATCATGCTTATTGAATGTATGTACCATTTTACATTCCAATTCGAACTTTATTTAATAACTAGTCCCCTACTATCAGTACTAACGAATGATTTTTACTTGTTTTTGTGTTTACAAACATATTATGTGATTCAATTTTTAATTTCATCGTCAAAATTATTCAAACATTCTATACAATTTTTCGTTATCATTTTATTCAATATGTCCTTATGTATTTTCTATTTATTATTTGTCTATACTATATTGGAAATTGTTTCTCATTTTGAACTGTATGGCAAGACTTAAATTAAATATGTTTGCTTGTTTTGAGAGATACTTTATAATTTATTAATGCATCGTGATCACTTATTGTATAACGTCTATCTTAGAATATGTTTGAATTTAAAACTAAATTCTGTTGTACTCGAACTTCTTACTTTTCTCACAAATTGATTTTTTAAAAACTTTCATATTTATGTAAAAGCTCCAATTTATCAATTTTTAAATTGTTTTATGATAATCAAGGACTCTTGCCATACATTTTAGTTTTGGGGTCTAAGAAAATATACCAGGATAATAATGGTGTCACCATATTCAGCAATGATAGGCACTTTTTTAAAAATATTTTGTGATTTTTTTTGGGTATAAAATTTAACACGGATTTCCTGAATAAGCCAGTTATTTTTATTGTGTTTTTTGTACTATTGTTTATCTGTTTGTCTTTTTTCTTTTTATTCATGGCGTTCCCGAGGGTATCACCAGCCTAGTAGTCAGCGCTGCTGTGTTGACATGAATATCAATTATATGGTCATGTTTTTATAAATTTCCTGTTTAGAAACATTTGAAATTTCCGAAAAACTAAGGATTTTCATATCCCAGGAGTAGATTACCTTAGCCGTATTTGGCACAACTTTTTTGGAATTTTGGGTCCTCAATGCTCTTTGTACTTGTTCTACTTCATAACTATTTGATCTGATCATCAATAATGAGTCTTATGTAGACGAAATGCACATCTGGCGTATTAAATTATAATCCTGGTACCTTTTGATAACTTTTATCAGTTTTTTTTTTCGATTTATATGTTTTTATGTCCCTCTGATATCGTTTGTCCCTCTTTTGTAACTTTAGGCTTAATGAACAACAATTATCAACCAGTTATTCAATAATAAAAGTTTTTCAAGCACAAGTAGGTTGAAAGCTTTAAACATTAATTTAAATTGAATTTCTAATTCAGTATCATCATACTTTGGGTTTGGATTGCTTGATATTGGCGCCCTTGTCGAAAGAAGTAAAACCTGGGAACTAGTTCCTGACAGACAAAGTTGTCATTCAACAGAAATTATTGACAATCCGTAAGTTACAGTATACATAAATAAATACAGGAACATCATTTATCAAGAACGACAGGGCACCTTGTTTATAGACAGATACCAAAAGCAAACTCTTGGATAACATTAAAGATAAACTCTTGAATAACATTAAAGATAAACTCTTGAATTACATTAAAGATAAACTCTTGAATAACATTAAAGATAAACTCTTGAATTAAATTAAAGATAAACTCTTGGATAACATTAAAGATAAACTCTTGGATAACATTAAAGATAAACTCTTGGATAACATTAAAGATAAACTATTGCCGTATAACAGTTTTTTTTACTGAAAAACAGAACCTTCTAGAATTGAACATTTAATAAAGTAATAGTCGTTAGTTGCAAGTGACGATCACATTTTAATATTCTAAACTATACCTTAGAAAACCATTACATTTGTTTTCACCTTACTAACTTTATTGCGTTATATGTTTGTTGCGTGATATTATAAATAACATATGTTACTCTGGTTAAATTGTGTAAATTGTTTGCTCGTTTTTCATGCAAAACCGTTTTCGACTTTTCCAACTCAGACAAGACTCGACACTTTTTGTAAATGTGTTTAGAATTAATATATGGTGATAACTGTAAACTGAAGTATATATATGGTCAATATTTTTTTTTATAGACTGAACCAACGCTCCAAATATTTCGTGGTTAAGGTCAGTGGATGCAATGTTACTTATGTAGAACATGTTGAAGTATCATTAATTGTCACCCATCAAAATGCAGGACAGATACAGTGGACTCTGGTATCGCCGAATCGAACAAATTCTATTATCCTTCCCGGCAGAAAACTCGATCAGACGACAACTATGAACTTAACTGTTTTGACCGTTCAAATGTGGGGAGAAAATCCTGAAGGATACTGGAAATTAAAACCCAAACTTATGTTTGGTAAAACTCTAAGTAAATTTAAGCTTTTTGAATTACAATATATGATAAATGTTGCGTCTGAAAGATCAATATCTTCAACTAATTTTAAGATACTACAAAATACGGGACAATTATGCATCCATAACTAGAAATCTTTATGTATTGTCCATAAATTAAGGTTACCAGTTCACCAATCACCAAATGCCTACGCACATTTCCTACCCCAAAGACAAATAATTATAGTTTCATCCTCGCCAATACTGCACAAAATATCATCGTAATTTTATTTACAACACTTTATATTAATTGTTTGATAACGGAATTAGGAATTTACCACTCACTTGAAATCTTATCATATACCCCAAACGTCCTCTTTTTACTAATTTTACTTGCTGTATATGAACTATCATTAGATTTGCACTAATATGAATTACCCGACCGTGCTACACAGTATCTAATTTGTTTTCATAGCACATGAGATCCCGCCATTTTCTTCTTTTTGTCTTGCCACGGCTTTGCCAGTTTATTTTCGACTTAATTTTTTGGTATCATCCGCCTTTTTAATAAATTTTATCAGTATTGTTCTGTTTATCTTTTTACAAAAAGTCTATAGCGAGAACTTTTCTACATTGGCTAAAGGTATAGGGGGAGGGTTGAGATCTCATAAACATGTTTAACCCCGCCGCACTTTTGCACTTTTGCGCCGGTCCTAATTCAGGAGCCTCCGGCCTTAGTTCGTCTTGTATTATTTTTAATTTGGAGTTTAGTATGGCGTGTATTATCACCGAACTAGTATGTATATTTGTTTAGAGGCCAGCTGAAGAACGTCTCCGTGTGCGGGAATTTCACACTGCATTGAAGACCTATTGGTGACCTTCTGTTGTTGTCTGTTCTATGGTCGGTTGTTGTCTCATTGACACATTACCCATTTCCATTCTCAATTTTATATAGCTAAGAAAAAGCCCCACAAACATGAGGTAATGTATAGAACACTTTCAAATAAATGTAACATATTAAGTTAAGTAATATCAATCGTTTTTTCATACAAATGGAATGGTTTTCCAAATACACCTTTCTTCTAGTCAGTTCACTTGAAATTATAGATTTTATTACATTTTCTGATGTGTAATACATTTTAGATAAAGGCACTGTAAAATCAGTGAAACTGTTGATTCATGGACATAGTTGTGGAAATAAATGTAAACTAAACCCTGCACGACAAGGTAAAAAATCTTTATTTACTTAGTTAATGTTAGCAGACATGTGGTTGTGGTTTTGTTGTAAAGTTGATTAGAACCTGTGCAGATTGAGATAGAAGTTATTTTTATTAAGGTAGATCATAAGTATAGACTTTTTAAGACATAATTTTCTTATAATTTGCCAAAATGAAGATTTAACTATGCTTTTTTCAAAAATATAATAAAAAGTATGGGTCACCGTGCTATTTTCAAGCACTGAGTCGTTCAAAATTGGCCAAATTGGGTAAGTTTGTTCCTGAAAAACCACATAGGTGATCATTAAAAAAATTCTATGAGGTAGAATTTTGATTTAATTGTGAGAAAATAGGTTTGATCATACTTTTTAAGAAAATAAAAAGAAAAAAATGATGTCACCGAACTTGTTTTCTTGCTACAAGTAAAAATTAAAAAAAAACTATTAGTCTAGTATAATTTGTTTACTAAAAGAATTATCTCCCCTTAAAAGGTACATTTTCAAGGATATTTCTGTTTTAAGCTCCAGGAAATTGGAAAAAATGGTCCCGATGGTCAGAGTGTACAGTATCATGTGGAAATAAAACCAGAAGTAGACAATGTAAAGACAACAATAATCTAAAATATTGTTCTGGCAAAAATTTTGAGACAGTCCCATGCGACCAAAGTGAATGTCAACTTAAAAGAATACCTGGTAAGAATATTATATTACGTATTGGTCCATAATTAACACTGATTTTGGCCATTTGAGGAATCTGTTTGGTCATATAACTCATCAACTGTTTCGGTTCTTTTATATTCTTGGCTTTCAAATATTAGGCTTTTGGCTTTCCTGATGATTGCAATTTTGTGAAACACCTGTCTTTTCTCAACCAGTAGCTATGTCGATTTCGATCGATTATTTGTCTAGTTTTTTTTCCTTCCTATTTAAATCATTAAGACACAGATAAACGCCTTGCGTCTTCATTTATCAACCACATTGATATATGACTTTTGATAAGCGATGTGCTACTGTTGCTTTTGTTCATAAAATATATTGATGATTAAAAGTGACAGCCACGTTAATAAAAAATATAATACTTAATTTATATATACAATTAACCTTAAGCTTTACATCAGGTTTGAAATATAAATACTAGTAAACAAATGTTTCAACTCCCTTAAGGAAAATTGACCTAACTTGGGTTTGATTATTTGCTAACGTTATTTTTGGTCATATAGCTCTCCAATTGTTTCGGTTTTTATACATCCTCGGCTTTCAAATATTTGGCTACGTTGAGTGTTCAAGATGAAAGTAAAACCAGAAATTATAAAGAAACTGATATATGATGTTTCAATTCCCTCAGGCAAAGTTGGCCTGATATGGATTTTGCTATTTTTAAAAAATTCGGTTACTTTTGGTCGTTAAGCTCCCTAATTTTTTGCATTCTTGGCATTCAAATACTTGGCGTTAAAGTTCCAGATGAAGGTAAATCCAGCAAACGCTTCGGACGCATGCTGTTTATATTACTTAGTTATCAAAGGTACCAGGATAATAATTAAGTACGCCAGACGCGCGTTTCGTCTACATAAGACTCATCAGTGACGCTCAAATCAAAATATTTATAAAGCCAATCAAGTACAAAGTTGAAGAGCATTGATGATCCAAAATTCAAAAAAGACAAGAAAATCCTTAGTTTTTCGAAAAATCCAAAGTTTTGTAAACAGGAAAGGAGTAGGTCCGGTAAGGACCGATTTTGGCCTCAAATTTCAGGTTCATCTGACGAAAGATTTTGACCACTTTTTAAACACTTAAGTGTCTATTTTATTTGAATTAATTAGTTTATGTGAAAGATTTTAACAGATTTAGTCATAAAAAACGATCCGATTGAAGCTCAAATATGAAAAATCTACCTAATATGCCGAAAAATGTCACTTTTCAGATGGTTTTTGGTAAAAATGAAAGTGGCCGCATCCGTGTTCATCCTCAACCTTTATATATGTTATGTATTATCATAAAATACAACTTACATTTCAATATTAAGGATGAACACGAATGCGGCCACTTTCGTTTTACACGAAAACCGTCTAAAATTTAACTAAAATGCTAGAATTATCAGGATTTCAGTAATTTAGCATGACTTAATGGTGCTAGTACCGGATATATGTGCATTGTATTGTCAAAAACAGCCCATATTTATGTAGCAGAAGCATTCTACTGTCCAATAAATAACTAAAGGTTTACATTTTAACAATTTTGTAAAACTGCTATATTTTGGGGCCAAAAAGGGGTCTTACTGAACCTACTCCTTTATAAAAATGACCACATTATTGATATTCATGTTAACACCGATGTGTTGACTACTGGGCTGGTGATCACTCGGGGGCGAAACGTCCACCAGCAGTGGCATCAAGCCAGTGGTGTAAATAGTTATCAAAGGTACCAGGATTATAATTTAGTTACATGTTTTTATTTTTATTTTATATGCTTTTTCCTTGTTATGCAATTTTTTAAAAACTATAAAAAGAAAATTATTTCAATATTTTTATCAATATCGACCAAATTCAACGAAATGTAGTTGACGCATAGTTGAATGATATCTTGTGTTACATTACTGTTGTATTTTTTACAGAAGTTCAATCTGGCGAATGTCCATTGACCACTTTTTTGATAAGCAGGTGTGTAGAACAGTGTTCAAGTGACAGCGATTGTTCTGTAAATCAAAAGTGTTGTTACAATGGATGTGGGCACTCATGTGAGATGTCAAAAGCAAGTAAGTATATATCAAATATCCAAACAACAAGTTGCGAAACAAAAGAATGTACATTAGGTTTACTCTAAGTCACTTTTTTCTTTGAGCGTAGGTTTCTTCAAACTGATCCAATACATCTTTGGTGTCTTTATACATCTGACTATTATAAAGTAGATATAATGCTACATCCGGTTTACTAAAATGGCACTCCCGTCTTATATGACAGCTTTACTCACTATGCTTACACAAACATATGACTTTTATTAATTGTTGTCGGATTTTAGGGAGATAATAAAAAGTCAGAATTATAATTTAGTACACCAGACGCGCGTTTCGTCTACATAAGACTCATCAGTGAGATCAGATCAAACCAGTTATAAAGCCAAACAAGTACAAGGACGAAGAGCATTGAGGATCCAAAATTCCAAAAAGTTATTCCAAATACAGCCAAGGTAATCTATTCCTGGGATAAAAAATCCTAAGTTTTTCCATAAAATTCAAAGTTTTATGAATTATATATAATTGTCAATTTCTGGTTTATATAATATATATTCAGGTGTCATATGATAGCAGCATTAACAATGATTTAAAAAATATTTGGTTTCTATATATAAAGGTATTTCATTAACCAGGGTCGAGTAAAAGTATTTTTTTAACTATGGTCAATTGCAAACCCGCATACACTGTTCAATATCATATACCAAACATCTAAGATATACCAATGATTACCAATGGGACAAACTCTCTGTTTTCAAAACCTAATCTGACTATAAATGAATGTGAGTCACAAACAAGACTTTTATCCATGCTTCTAACAGTTTACGGAGTACTTCAGCAGGTTCAGATATGCACCACGTATAGGTGATATCATTTGTGTGTAATATATGAAGAAAAAAAACAATATGGTTATATTTGATTATCCGACTTTCATGTAGATTACCGTAATCTTTTAAAAATTAAAAGGTTTGTATGGTTTAAGTTCCTTTGAACATAAACATCAATTATTGTGTCACTTTTTTTTTTGCATGTAACGACCAAATTCTTGCTGTTACATGATATTTGGAAATCGAAATAGTGCACATCATATAAAAGTTACGTACACTGATATTTTCTGAAATTTGACATTGAAGATTTCGATATTGTTCGAAAAATTGTTGACGCAAGGTTGAGTGGTATCATAAGTTACATTGATGTTGTATTATATTTTTTTACAGAAGTTCAATCTGGAGAATGTCCAGTGCCATCTCTTTTAATAAGTAGATGTGTAGAACAGTGTTCAACTGACAGTGATTGTTCTGTAAAACAAAAATGTTGTGATAATGGATGTGGGCACTCATGTGAGAATTCTACAACATGTAAGTACAAAGAAAAACATGAATTAATAAAAGCTATCTCTCTCTTATTTCTTTCACTCAATAACCATCATATCTGTGTATGTGAATATTTCATACATCCTAGTAAAATTACGAATAAGGAAACAAGTTAAGATCTGACAACACCATGATCATTTCATCATTATTAACACATATGGACGACTTCAAATTAGAATCTTTGACAAAAATTTCAACATTCCTAATGTTAAATTCCAGTTTCAGTAACATTCACTCTATTCAATCGTATGGCATTCGTGGGTTTCTTTGTCCTATATGATTTCCCATTTATTTGTAATGTAGTTCTGTCATATAATGTTGTCTTTAAATGGCATATCTAACATTACCATAAAAATCGTCTTCACATCTATAATTTTAAAGAAATATTCTTAAGTTTTGACTGATTGTAGTTTTGTATCGGGTTGGTGTAGAAACAACAGGAGATACTTATCCTTTTTGGACTTATGCGACTTCACCACTCTGTGTTCGTTAACTTGATTATCTTGATTTGTGTTCTTTTTATAATTAGTGTAGCCTAATCTTTACATTTATACCAACAACAAAAACCTCTAGAATACATTAAGGACAATCAGCACCTAATTACAATTAACTATATCACAGGTTTCTAGATTAGATCCCCCTTTTCACTTGAACAGTGGTGCAACAACATACTATTAGAACAAACTGGTAAAGACAATAAGAAGAGACATTTTTTAAGTACTTCGGTTATAATAAATAATGGGTATTATTAGCTTATCATAACTTTTACATTCTCAAAAACTGTTCTATAGTTCTGAACTTTATAAACAGCATTATAGTCGTAAACTCGGATGTTGTTTAAAATAGTCATTGGCCTATTATTGATCTCAATCAAGATGTCGAGGTTTACATAAACTGTGCTGAACTTTTGTTGTCGATTAAAACTGTTCATAAGACCACATTAAATCGCTTTTTATAGTAATATTTTCTATAAAAAACAGCCACTTCTTTTAAATTCCACAAGTACAATGTAATAAGCTATATACACGATTTTAAACTTTAGAATAGATAAAATAACTTCTTGTTCAAGACGATGACTTTCTAATTATTCATCCAGCAAAAAGTAATATACACTTTTTTTATACTATAGAAATAGATGTTCTGCTCAGTTATCAAAATCCCTAATAATCTAATATAACGCTTCGCCAAATTTGATCTTTCCACTGCTCGTTATCAGGGTATGCCGGCGTCAAACATTAGCGCATAGACCGGCGTGCACCAGACGTACAGACAAAATTTACAAAGTCGGTATACGTTAGTTGCACGCCACAGGAACGCTAAGCAATCGTTAAACGCGCGTTTCATAAGTTTGAAGTACATCGAAATGCAAAGTTATACGTTTGGTGAACGCTATAACTCCAGAAAATTTTTATGCAGCATAACAATTTTCATTCAGCTCAAGCGTTTGTCTACTTGTACGCTACACGCACGTGATAAATACGCTACAAGCGCGTTGAAAACATTACAGATAAGTTGGAGACACGTTTAGATCACGTTAACGTTGTATACGCTGCAAGATCGTTGAACTTTAACTAAAACGTATGCGTGTGTGTTTGAAACAAACACCCCATAATAAAACGTGAAAGCACGTATTATCGTTCCAGCTACGACCGGGACACGTCTTAAATACGTTCTTTCGTAGCGTGCATTCCATCTACTCTACGTTAGACAAACGCCAGGCATACGCCAACACACATTACTTGAACGCCCGATAAACGTTAAGGTAAGCTTCTCGTACGCCCCTACAGGCTTAAAGCTCGTTGTGCACACGATACAGATATGATTGACATGTTGAATGCATCCACAACTACTAGGTTATTGGCAGCGTGCATATTTTGTTACCACGCCCGCTATACGTCGGAGCTATACGCTGATGTGTGACGCCGGTATAATATATCTAAATGGTGAATAGATGATAGAACATTTCGTAAGAGCAATTCACCTCCATTTTCACCACAAATGTGACCTACCGAATTACACTTTTTACCGGGTTTGTAATAACATGACAACACGACGGGTGCCAAATGTGGAACAGGATCTGCTTACCTTTCCGGAGCACCTGAGATCACCCCATGATTTTGTTGGGGTTCGTGTTGCTTAGTTTTTAGTTTTCTATGCTGTGTCTAGTGTACTATTATTTGTCTGTTTGTCTTTTTATTTTATACCCATGGTGTTTTAAGTTTATTTTTGATCTATGAGACTCACTGTCCCTCTAGTATCTTTCGCCCCTCTTTTCTCAAGATAGATTTTCTATTATGTTGGAATTCTGCTTAGATATCACATTTTCAATTATATGTATTTAACACTGTTACAAAACGCATAACTAAACGACAAATTATGTTTTTAACTTGCATATGATGATGACCATTTTGAGATATTTTACATGGTTGAAATGCATAACTATAATCTGAGAGTTTATGATGCAATACCAAATATTTTTTTGTGTCAAATTTACCATGCTGTGAAATTTGTAAATTTTTTATTTTTCGCAGTTTTAAGAACAAAATGCATAACATTGCAACTTTTTTAGCTCACCTGGCCCACAGGGCCAAGTGCGCGTTTCTCATCACTTGGCGTCCGTCGTCCGTTGTCGTCCGTCGTCGTCGTCGTCCGTCGTCGTTAGCTTTTACAAAAATCTTATCCTCTGAAACTACTGGGCCAAATTGAACCAAACTTGGCCACAATCATCATTGGGGTATCTAGTTTGAAAAATGTGTGGCATGACCCGGTCAACCAACCAAGATGGCCGCCACGGCTAAAAATAGAACATAGTGGTAAAATGCAGTTTTTGGCTTATAACTCAAAAACCAAAGCATTTAGAGGAAATCTGACAGGGGGTAAAAATGTTTATCAGGTCAAGATCTATCTGCCCTGAAATTTTCAGATGAATCGGTCAACCCGTTGTTGGATTGTTGCCCCTGAATTAGTAATTTTGAGGAAATTTTGCTGTTTTTGGTTATTATCTTGAATATTATTATAGATAGAGATAAACTGTAAACAGCAATAATGTTCAGCAAAGTTAAATTTACAAATAAGTTACATGACCGAAATGGTCAGTTGACCCCTTTAGGAGCTATTGCCCTTTATAGTCAATTTTTAATCATTTTTCGTAAATCTTAGTAATCTTTTCCAAAAATCTTCTCCTCTGAAACTACTGGGCCAAATTAATTCAAACTTGGCCACAATCATCATTGGGGTATCTAGTTTAAAAAATGTGTGGCGTGACCCGGTCAACCAACCAAGATGACCGCCAAGGCTAAAAATAGAACATAGGGGTAAAATGCAGTTTATGGCTTATAACTCAAAACCCAAAACATTTAGAGGAAATCTGATATGGGTTAAATGTTTATCAGGTCAAGATCTATCTGCCCTAACATTTTCAGATGAATCCGTCAACCCGTTGTTGGGTTGCTGCCCCTGAATTGGTAATTTTGAGGAAATTTTGCTGTTTTTGGATATTATCTTGAATATTATTATAGATAGAGATAAACTGTGAACAGCAATAATGTTCATCAAAGTAAGATTTACAAATAAGTCAACATTACCGAAATGGTCAGTTGACCCCTTTAGGAGTTATTGCCCTTTATAGTCAATTTTTAATCATTTTTCGTAAATCTTAGTTATCTTTTACAAAATTTCTCCTCTGAAACTAATTGGCCAAATTAATTCAAACTTGGCCACAATCATCTTTGGGGTATCTTGTTTGAAAAATGTGTCCGATGACCTGGCCATCCAACCAAGATGGCCACCACGGCTAAAAAAAGAACAGGGGTAAAATGTAGATTTTGGCTTATAACTCTGAAACCAAATCATTTAGAGCAAATCTGACAAGGAGTTAAATTGTTAATCAAGTCAATATATATCTGCCCTGAAATATTCAAATGAATTTGACAACCGGTTGTTGGGTTGCTGCCCTCCAATTGGTAATTTTTAAAGAAATTTTGCCGTTTTTGGTTATTATCTTGAATACTATTATAGATAGTGATAAACTGTAAACAGCGATAATGTTCAGCAAAGTAAGATCTACAAATAAGTCAACATGACCTAAATGGTCAATTGACCCCTTAAGGAGTTATTGCCCTTTATAGTTAATTTTTAACAATTTTCATTAATTTGGTAAATTTATGTAAATTTTTACCAAATATTTTTCTCTGTTACTAATGGGCAAAGTTCATTATAGATATAATTGTAAGAAGCAAGAACGTTCAGTAAAGTAAGAACTTCAAACACATCACCATCACCAAAATACAATTTTGTCATGAATCCACATTTGTGTCCTTTGTTTAATATGCAGCATGATAGACCAAGGTGAGCGACACAAGCTCTTTAGAGCCTCTAGTTGGTCATTACAACTTTTTGGAATTTTGGGTCCTCAATGCTCTTCAACTTTGTATTTGTTTGGCTTTTTAACTATTTTGATCTGAGCGTCACTGATGAGTCTTATGTAGACGAAACGCGCGTCTGGCGTATAAAATTATAATCCTGGTACTTTTGATAACTATTTACACCACTGGGTGGATGCCACTGCTGGTGGACGTTTCGTCCCCGAGGGTATCACCAGCCCAGTAGTCAACACTTCGGTGTTGACATGAATATCAATTATATGGTCATTTTTATAAATTTTCTGTTTACAAAACTTTGAATTATTCGAAAAACTAAGGATTTTCTTACCCAGGAGTAGATTACCTTAGCCGTATTTGGCACAACTTTTTGGAATTTTGGGTCCTCAATGCTCTTCAACTTTGTATTTGTTTGGCTTTTTAACTATTTTGATCTGAGCGTCACTGATGAGTCTTATGTAGACGAAACGCGCGTCTGGCGTATAAAATTATAATCCTGGTACTTTTGATAACTAATTATGTCATGTGACATTTTCATGAAATAATTTGTGGAGTATTTCTTCAAATAGAATTATTGGTCTCCTAAAACAATACCAGTAAATGAAAAAAACTATTATTATCATTACAGTGGATGGTTATTGGACAGCATGGAAAAGTTGGTCTGAATGTTCTGCCACCTGTGGATATGGAAATCGTAACCGTTCCAGAACTTGTATTGAACCACTTTATGAAGGTGCTCCATGTCCTGGGCCAGACTCTGAAATTGAAGCTTGTAACTCTTTCTCCTGTCCAAGTAAGTAACATTTATTTCATTTTGTATACATGTATCTTCTTTGTTCAAAGAGGACAGAATAAAAAGGGGAAAAGGGGTAAAAAAAATAGGCTTAAGGAAACAGAACATCATAGTAAATAAAGATAGTCAATAACACACTACAAAGGAAATAAAGATAGTCAATAACACACTACAAAGGAAATAAAGATAGTCAATAACACACTACAAAGGAAATAAAGATTGAGTTGCATGAACTCAACTAAAATAGATAATGAACTCAAGGGCGGTTACAGGATAAGCTGTTCCTCACATACATCAGTTATACTTTCCTATTTGGCCACCCTTATGACATGAATATGCCTTTTAAAAGGGTGTTTAAGGTCAGGTTACAGTAAATGGGCTGTGTCACACATTTTTAAGAAGTTTTGCTTGTTTAACTTTAACTACAAAATCAAAAAAATAATGCATTTATCTCTTTTATTGATGAAATATAACTGATTGAATTTTTTCAAAATAGATGAGTAAACATTTGTGTAGAAAGCACATAAAATTAGCAAAACAGTACTAGTTCTTACCAAATGAAGTAGGCCGGTATAAGCACTGAAATATGCGTATACTGTAACTTACAGCTTATTTTTATGATGAAAATTAAACAATGTATTATAAATCTAAGTCTGCTACCAATAATTATGCACTCTTTAGAATGTCGTACATTTTTTGTTTTTGTACCTTTTTACATGAATATTTTTGTAATACAGTTGATGGATCATGGAAACTTTGGGAGACCTGGGGTGATTGTAGCACGACATGTGGGGGTGGGGGTCGTAACAGAACAAGAGAATGCAATGAAGCAATGCATGGAGGTGGTGATTGTATTGGTGTTTCCATGGAAACAGAGAGTTGTAACACCCATAATTGTCCAGGTAACATTTTTTATGAAACCCAGATTCCTAGTGTTGCACATGCTTTTTCCCTTCCTATCCCATTTTAATTGCTTATTTTGCATAATCAGAAAATAAACAGTCACACTTGACGCAAAAATAATATGACTGAAGTTGAAAGATTTGTATCCTTTCAAAAATTATCTTAAATCAAGTTTTTTAAGGTTTGTCACAAATATTTCTGCATTTAGGTTTATCTTTGGTAGAACTCAATTAGCTATTGATAAAATATGAATTTAGTTGACCAATTGAAAGATCATATGGAGGGGGTTATGGCAAATTTTTCTAGTAAAATACTTAGATAACATCTACTTGTCAAGTTTGGCTGTCCAAGCCATTAACTTGAAGCTTATATTTTTATTTATTTTAAACCAATTTAAATGCTGGTATGCTAAAATTGCTTTAATATTAAAGAAAAACCTGCAGTTTCTTTGGTAAGAAATTAACCAGCAATTTAATTGGTAATTGGATCACACAAAATAATGTATACATTAACATTAACATGCATATCAACCATAAATTTTGGCTTCAGTTGACGGTGTGTGGTTAGAATGGGCAGTGTGGAGCCATTGTTCGTTATCCTGTGCAATTGGTTGGCAGTCCAGGAACAGAACTTGTCTTGGACCTTTCTATGACGGTCACAGCTGTACAGGAGATATATCTGAAGTACAAGACTGTATGTTAGTAGAATGTCCTGGTAAGTCTTATTTTAAAAATGTATTTACTATCAATTATCTCCCTTTACAGAATTACCAGAAAATAAGTCCTGATTATAGCCAATCATCTCCCTTTACAGAATTACCAGAAAATAAGTCCTGATTATAGCCAATTATCTCCCTTTACAGGATTAAAGCCAGTTATCTCCCTTTACTGAATAACCATAAAAAAGTCCTGATTATAGCCAGTTATCACCCTTTACAGAATTACAAGAAAATAAGTCCTGATTATAGCCAGTAATTACAAGAAAATAAGTCCTGATTATAGCCAGTAATTACAAGAAAATAAGTCCTGATTATAGCCAGTTATCTTCTTTTACAGAATAACCAGAAAATAAGTCCTGATTATAGCCAGTTATCTCCCTTTACAGAACTACCAGAAAATAAGTCCTGATTATAGCCAGTTATCTCTCTTACGGAATTACCAGAAAATAAGTCCTGATTATAGCCCGTTATCTCCCTTTACAGAATTACCAGAAAATAAGTCCTGATTATAGCCAGTTATCTCCCTTTACAGAATTGCCAGAAAATAAGTCCTGATTAAAGCCAGTTATCTCCCTTTACTGAATTACCAGAAAATAAGTCCTGAGTATAGCCAGTTATCTCCCTTTGCGGAATTACTAGAAAATAAGTCCTGATTATAGCCAGTTATCTCCCTTTACAGAATTACCAAAAAATAAGTCCTGATTATAGCCAGTTATCTCCCTTTACAGAATTGCCAGAAAATAAGTCCTGATTAAAGCCAGTTATCTCCCTTTACTGAATTACCAGAAAATAAGTCCTGAGTATAGCCAGTTATCTCCCTTTGCGGAATTACTAGAACATAAGTCATGATTATAGCCAGTTATCTCTCTTACGGAATTACCAGAAAATAAGTCCTGATTATAGCCCGTTATCTCCCTTTACAGAATTACCAGAAAATAAGTCCTGTTTGTAGCCAATTATCTCCCTTTACTGAATTACCTGAAAATGACCCTTTTTTTTTATCAGGTTGAAGATTGTATTCTCTTGAATTATCAAAATGACTTATGTCAAGACGAATCATTAAAAACATCATTAAAACTATTGATCCTTATTATTATCCTTACAACTTGCAGTTATGTGTACTGAAAAGTATGCATTAAAATTGCCTTGAAATTTTTAATTTTTGCTTACTTAATCACACCTATAATAAATAAACCTTATACACTATGTTTTCAAATTTTATTAACTCTTGATAACTTTGAAGTTTCAAGTTTGCATGTTAAGTCTGAGCAAATTTTATGAAAATATTTGTGTTTCTATGAGAGTCTCACAAGATTATAAGTCTAATCAAACATTTTTGAAATATGACATGTTTTTAGTTGATGGTGTGTGGCAGCCCTGGTCTCTGTGGGATAGCTGTAATATAACATGTGGTCGAGGAGGGCAGAATAGATATAGGACTTGTATACAACCTCAGTTTGGAGGTTCACCTTGCAACGGATCAGAGATCGATTACAAAGATTGTAATACACACCACTGCCCTGGTAATGCTTCTTATACCGAAACATATATTGCCAGAGATATCATAGATGGTCAACATTTTATATCATTTCACTCAAGGGGTCAAACATTGTTTTATTATATCTTTCCCCCTGTTTAAGCAGCTGAAGAACGATAAACAAATAAACAAGTACATTTGTACATACATTTAATGCACCAATTATATTAGAATTAGCAAATATTTTATTTTTTTAACATTTCTTATTGGGTTGCAGAGTGGTTCAATTTTGTAATATTATAAACACTCACTGACAAACATATATATATATATATATATATTTCTCTAATTCTTCGTCAATTTATCCCTTTCTGCACCCATTGTATAAAAAAATATAATCAACGTGTGGTTCGTTTGATCTCAGTTCTTCATTGGTTAAAATCCGATTATGACGTCGAATTTTTTAGTTTTCTTCTGAATTTCCTATTGTGACGGCATGAAAAAAGGCGACCATGCCTGATGACGTCGCATAGAATAAACACTTCTTTTTGCAGATCAGTCTCAAAAAAGGAATAAGTTTGCCCGTGTATTGTTTGAAAATCATTAGAGAAACAGATTCCACCACCAAATCTCGTGTAATACGATATTTATCCACTCTTGACAGTTAAATTTGACAATTTAACTGTCTCGAGTGGATAAATATCGTATCACACTCGATGCAGTGGTAGAATCTATATATATATACCAAAATCACAAAGCTAAATAGCAGTTCAAACATATATAGAAAAGATAATTTATTTTAGATATTAATATCAAACAAAATTACAAATTACTGTAAAGTGGTATTTTTTTTTAGGGATTCTGAATTTTCAGATAATAACCTAACCTGTTTAGAGGTTTAAATTTTGTGATTTTTTTTTTTTGCCTTATTTTGTTCTTCTTTAAGACTATTTCACACAAGAGAATATTTCAACAAAGTAACTTGGCCAAGAAATTAGCAATGCATGTAATAATAAACAATTAACGCTGTTAACCTTTTGTTCACATAAGTTTAGTTGCAAAAAAAATATTATATTTTTTTTTCTAATTTTGAAGTTGATGGTCAATGGGATCTTTAGACTGACTGGTCAGATTGTACATTAACTTGTGGGTCTGGTACACAGATGAGGAACCGTACCTGTGTAAATCCTAAGTTTGGAGGATCTTCTTGTATGGGGGATAGCACAGATGAACAATCTTGTAACAAACACCATTGCCCAGGTAAGTGGACCTGAGATTAGATGATAGATCTAAAGTAAGGGTTACATTAGAGTTCAAATGAGGGTATGAAGTTCTAACGAAACAGTGTAGTTCCATTGTTGCTTCATTTGGTTGTAATTCAGCCGTGCTATTTCAGTTACCCAAATGACACTTTATAAACAGTGCCTAAATATGATTAATATTTTTCTATCGCAGGGGAATAATATTTTGTGTTACTGTATATTGTATATCATGCTTAACATTCTACCTTTATATTATATTTATGCTATGCCACTGAGAATGTTGTTCAATCACCATTAATGAGAATATTTTGTGGCACTCATCTTTTGTAAATAACTAGAAAAAAGAAGATGTGGTAAGATTGCCAATGAGACAACTCTCCACTAGAGACCATAAGACAAAGAAATTAACAACTATAGGTCACTGTACAAAGTTCAAAAATGAGTTAAACCCATTCTGACCTCTTCTCTTGATTTAATAGTTTTTATTTCAATTTGGGGGCTCAAATAAGTACATAAAAACTTAATGTGAAATGTTTATTTTTCTACTATTTCTCTTGGATGACAATACTGTAATGTATTATGCAAAAAAAATGTGATTGCAGTTTCAAAAAAAAATCCTGCTTGTTCCTTATTCATATATTAGGAAAATTATGATTAAGTCAATATTATGCCAACATACCATTGAAAAATGCAACCTTGAATGCCTCTTATTTGAGTTTATACTTTTTTTCAAAATTAAAAATCTAAGATATTTGTTACAGTGGATGGATTTTGGCTAGAATGGTCAGAGTGGGATGAATGTTCTGCCTCTTGTGGTGATGGTGAACAGACAAGGAACAGAACCTGCATGGAGCCCCTGTATGGTGGTAAACCATGTGATGGAAACATAGATGAAACAAAACACTGTAACATTAAAAGCTGTGCAAGTAAGGAAGAAATAATCCTATCGTATACTATGGATTCATTTATTTTCATGGGTATCAATTTTCGTGGATTCAGTAATTTTTGGGGTTTCACCAAATTCTACATACAAGCCTATATAAATGTTTACTTTGTTTGAACATTTGAATCTGTGATTCGCCTGTAACCACAAAATTAACGTAAATTGGTATCCCATGAAAAATAATGAATTTACAGTTGTCATTTTGTTTAAACATCCTGTTATATGTATATTGGAAATCTGAATAGTATTTGTTGTATCAATTTATGTCATGTATTTTTCAAAGTATCTCACTATTTATAGACTTATATAACAATAAGTAATACAAGCTTTATAATCACATTTTATACAGGTATTTATCATAGTTTTCTATGTTTAGCTTGAACCTACCTGCTTTTCTGCTTAGTGTAAATGTTTTGTACATCACAAAGTGAAAATTCCTTGAAAATTGAAACCTGAAAAACCTTCTTATGTTCCTTTCAATTAACCTTTGTCTATCATTCCTCCCATCGGGACCCATCCATGTATTAATTTGAGTGACACACTCACAATAAAAAATTGTAAGTCTTTAACATTTCAGTATAACCTATGATTGTTTTTAGTCGTAAAATTTTTTGTGATAAAAAGACAGGGGTGCATTTTATATCTATTGTTGAACCTAGAGGTTAACTACTTGACCAGTTTCAAGAAAATTGTGATAAGGTCAGAAAAATTATACAGTAATAAAGTCTAAATCTTTTTTCATTTATTATTTGTTTCCCCAGTTATTTCTCATCACTTGGCGTACGGCGTCTGTTGTCCGGCGTCCGTCGTCCGTAAACTTTTACAAAAAAATCTTCTCCTCTGAAACTACTGGGCCAAATTTAACCAAACTTGGCCATTCTCCTCTGAAACTACTGGGCCAGATTTAACCAAACTTGGCCACAATCATCCTTGGGGTATCTAGTTTAAAAAAATGTGTCCGATGACCTGGCCATCCAACGAAGATGGCCGCCATGGCTAAAAATAAAACACAGGGGTAAAATGTATATTTTGGCTTATATCTTTGAAACCAAAGCATTTAGAGCAAATCTGATTAGGTAAAAGTGTTGATTAGGTCAAGATCTATCTGCCTTAAAATTTTCAGACGAATCGGACAACCTGTTGTTGGGTTGCTGCCCCTGAATTGGTAATTTTAAGTAAATTTTGCAGCTTTTGGTTATTATCTTGAATACTATTATAGATAGAGATAAACTGTAAACAGCAATAATGTTCAGCAAAATAAGACCTACAAATAAGTCAACATGACCAAAATTGTCAGTCAACCCCTTAAGGAGTTATTGCCCTTTATAGTCAATTTTTAACAACTTTTCGTGATTTTTTGTAAGTTGTACAAAAATCTTTTTCTCTGAAACTACTGAGCCAAATTTAACTAAACTTGGCCACAATCATCATTGTGGTATATAGTTTAAAAAATGTGTCTGATGACCCGCCTACCAAACAAAATGGCCGACATGGCTAAAATTAGAACATAGTGGTAAAATGCAGTTTTTGCTTTATATCTTTAAAACTAAGATATTTAGGGCAAATCTTTCAAGATTTAAATGTCCATCAGAATAAGATCTATCCCCTCACAAATTTTCAGATGAATCCGACAACCATTGACAACCTGTTGTTGGGTTGCTGCCCTAAATTTGGTAATATTAAGGAAATTTTGCAGTTTTTGATTATTATCGTGAATACCATTATAGATAGAGATAAACTGTAAAGAGCAATAATGTTCAGCAAAGTAAGATCTACAAATAAGTCAATATGACCAAAATTGTCAGAGAACCCCTTAAGGATTTAATGCCCTTTATAGTCAATTTTGAACAACTTTTTGTCATTTTTGTAACTTGTACAAAAATTTTCTTTTCTAAAACTATGGGCCAAATTTAACCAAACTTGGCCACAATCATTACTAGGGTATCTAATTAAAAAAAAGTGTCTAATGACCCCGCCTACTAACCAAGTTGGCCGGTGAGCGACAAAGGCTCTTGAGAGCCTCTAGTTGTTATAAATGATTGAAAAAATACATATCTAAGAAATTTGAAAAGACAAAAAATGATATGGAATGTATATGATTCTCGTAAAATCATTTTTTGAACCCCTCATCCATTTTCTCAAAATTTTGGCTAAAAAGACTGATTTAATTGGTTGTAAAATTAGAAAAATGGATTGCTCAAAAACTATTCATTGTAACAACACAAATATTTCACAGAGTTATGTTTGATTATAATATTTTCAAAATTCATTGATATTTTCCACTAGTATCACATGTTTGAAAATAATTCCATCTAGGGTTTGTGTTGCTCAGTCTTAATTTTTATATGACCAAATGATGACATGCTTTGTTATAATAATATATATTTTTGGAAAATGATATATTACAATTTTTCTAGTAGAAATAAATAAATCAGGGTTATTATAAAAGAAAATATTATCTGATTGATTGTTAAAATTTTATAAGAATATTTTTTTTCACTCGTCGCTCAGGTTTAGCAATCACTGCTAGTTATTTAGGTGTAATACCAACATTTGTTTTCCCCTATTAGTCTTTTTGAAATTTGCACTTTTCAAAACAAATGTGCAGAATTTATCTTTGTTTCAACTCTTGGTTTCGTATAATTTTCGAAGTGATGAATTGCAACACTTAGAACTCGTGGTAGTGCAATAACTGTTTTGTAAACATCAACCCTGTATCATTGAAATCATGATAGGAAATGAAACCCGTAACATATATAATCTGGAAGAATGGTGCAAAATAGACATGAAATTTTTCAATGGTGAAGCTAAAGACTTCTTTATTTTAAATTTATGTTCTCAACCGACTCACATTGTCAATTTGTAGGAGTAAATTAGAATATGAGGCAGACTCAACCTCTCAGTTTCATCCTTGACTTAAAGTTTGATGAAAAAAACGAGTCAAACATGGTCACCAAATAATATAGTGACAGGACATGATCTGTATCGTGTAGTTTGAAATTAAAGAGAAACATGCATGATATATTTATTTATATCTTTCTAAGAAGCTCCTGTGTGAAGGTATCTTTATATTAAGAGAGATTCATGCGCAAGATTTTTTGTGTTTATTATCATTAAAACCTATTACATTGCAAAGCATATGGTGATGAAGGAAGTATAATGATTATAATAATATAAATTCAATTAGTAGAAGTTACAATCTGGAGTGTATGGTCACAATGGTCAAATTGCAATACGAATATGACTTGTGGTCATGGATACAAAATCCGTGAAAGAACATGTGCTGGTACTTGTATTGGTGATAATCGTGAAGAAAACCACTGTTATATTAGGTGTCCAGATCACAGTAAGTGTTCACAGAATAATTTATTTTACGCATCTATCAATGACGCATTTTAATCAGTATTCATCTTCCATGTTCAAATATTGAAAGATAAAGATATATGAAGATGTGGTATGAGTTCCAATGAGAAAACTCTCCATCCAAGCAACAATTCATAAAAGTAAACCATTATACGTCAAGGTACGACCTTCAACACGGAGCCTTGGCTCACACCGAACAGCAAGCTATAAAGGGCCTCAAAAATTAATAATTATCAAGGTACCAGGATTATAATTTAGTTAGCCAGTAAAACCAGTAAAACCATTCAAACGGGAAAACCAACGGTCTAATCTATATAAAAACGAGAAATGAGAAACACCTATATTCAAAACGTATCAAATTGACGTTAACGTTTCTGTCAGAGATTTTTTTTTGGAATATGTACAGGTAGAAGTTAAAGAAGAACACTTGCATATTAATGTACACCAAATGAAGGTCGAAACTCATTTTTCTGGCATTATATACATTCATAACTAATAATCCAAATATGTTAGAAATCGAATAGATGTTATTTCCCTTAGCATGCATAATTAACTGTTAGTTATGAAATAATAAAGCATAGAACCGTGAACTTAAAAGATTTAAAGAGATAATGTAGCATGAACGTTCTAAAGTTATTTTGAACCATGAATAGTATGCAGGATTAAGATATTTGAATAAACTCATCATACATAATATGCTTGAATTTTTGTATTTGCGATGGACGCTCGTTCCGTCTGCAAAAGTAATACTCATCAGTGACGGTCGAATAAAAATAATAACGCTTAATAAAGTAGGAAGTTGAAGAGCATTTAAAACTAACACTTCCTACAAGTTTTGCCAAATATAGCTAAGGTAATCTATACCTGAGGTAGAAGATGCAGCACTTTTTATATAAAATGATACAATTTCTACGTAAAGTAATGTGAAAGCGGATATTTTATGATATCGAATACCTGAGATTGTCGCTCTAATGTCCTTAGACACTTTGTACAGTAACAAAGAAGAAGTAAAAAGCCATTCACACAATAATTTCAAAATTAAATGAATTATTACATATTTTATCATTTATGTTTCAGTTTGTATTGATACGTACAAAGGTTGCAGTGTTTACTTATGCTATGATAGAGACTATGCTTACGATTATTGTCGAAAATCATGTGGACTTTGCCAAAAAAATATATATAACATATAATTTATCAATAAATATTGGTTTTGTTATCAGTAAACTACAAGCAATCTGAATATTATTTGTGTATGCGTGTGTACTTTCATGGATCTACAAATTTCGATTCCTGTATCTTGCCATTGCACAAAGTTATGCTTTTGTCTGACTGTCTATGATTTGTTTTGCACTAAATCCATGAAATGTTAGTATGTACTGCTGATAATTCAGTCTTAGATGCATGATTTGTTTTTATTCGTTGTTATTGGCTTTGAAATAGCTGGCAGTAACTTCGAGTACTCTAATATATGTGTCATTTTGATGTTGGGATATTCTAGTACCCGGCCACGTTTACTCTTTTTTTTGTTAGATGAATTTCTATTTATTTTCATATGGAATTTGTCAACTGATTTGTTCGTTCTTTTAATTTGAACTGTTACACTACTGTCCAATGTGAGGGTTCGGGATCTCGGTTACAGATTCAACCCAGCCACCTTTGTATGCATGTGCCTACCCCTAAAGAGGTTTAAAAGATACAACAAGAAATCTAATAGATCGACGATAAACTGACACCACGCCATTGCTAAAAAGAAAAAAAGACAAACAGATAAATAATAATACATAAGAAACAACATGGAAAACAAAAGACTAAAAAACACGACCCCGACAAAAACTAAGTGTTATCGATGGATGCTCCAAGGATGATAAGCAGAAACTTCTACATATGTGGTACCTATCGTGTTGCTCGTATTATTACAAACCTGGTAAATAGTCTAATTATGTGGTTCACATTAGTGAAAAGGGAAAGGGATTGAAGTGACGATATCATTTGAGGAATGGATGTTCCATTACGTCAACCGATTCGCGATGGCGTCCTAAATTTACGAAAAGATTATTTTATCTTCATAATTTGGAACTCTTGATTTAATAGCTTTCTTGTGAACAGCAACCCTCTATCAAGGAAATCATGATAGGAAATGCAAACATTGGTATACCTTATCAATTGGGAGATGTATACCACTTATGCAGAATTAACTGTATCTGTTGTATCCTTTTCTCTCTAGTTCCATAAGATATATCTAAGAATTTCCTGTATGAAGTAAGCCTTGTGAGAATAAAGGAACAAGTCGATAAGAAGATTGCACAATTATTTCCCATAGGAATGCCAATCGTTTTGAACGTAACTTATGTGTTGTCAATCAAGAAATCAAGCATCTTGATAATATCAATTTCAAAGAATTTTGTGCTTGAATCAGTCTAAGAGTGATTCTTAACAAAGAAGAATTTATCCTTTCTTAATACAAGATTCGTGTTTCTACGTTTGTCATAAGTAAGTGATCTAGAATTCAGTGATTGTCGGTTGTTGCTGTTTTTCATTTTTTATTCTACCGGCCTTGGAACAAACAAAAAAAAAGGATAAAATGTGGTCTATCATGAACTCAAACATGTAATTCTGAGCTATCTAGAAACTTCAAAGACATTTTAAAAATGACTCATTTAGAAATCTCAGGATCTCATTGGGAGTTAGTCTGACTCTATTACTACTGTTTTTATTTTTCACCACAGGAGCAGGAACCTCTGGAAATTCTTATTCTAGTCGCGCATCAATCTCAATATAATCACACCAGATTTAACCCATAATATTTTTTCAAATGATAACAGTGACTGTGTATCGTAAAATAATGCATGTGAATTTGTTTGTTGAACTAGGTAGACATTGGCAAGACCCGTTTTTTAATAAGCATTTCTTAGAATAAATAAAAAATCTATGTCATCTAAATCTCAGATCTCGAGGTGAAGAAAATAAACAGTTGTTTTCTATTCCGTCCGTACTTTTTTGGAAAGTTAAATGTAATTACGGTGGAAGAATGAGGCCATGTAAGAAATATTTTTTAACTTGTTCCCACAACATAATGTTTTGTTCCCACAACATAATGTTTTGTTCCCACAAAATAATATCTTGTGCCCACAAGAAAGTGTTCTTGTTCCCACAAGATAAAATGTTGTTCCCACAATATAGTATGCTGTTCCACCAAGATAATATGCTGTTAAAAATATTTCTTGCGTCGCCTCATTCTGCCACATTAGGCAGTAGTGAATAATAAAAGTATTATAAATTTATTACGTTTGAAAAAATATTCAGTTTGTTCACATGTTCACATAGTTTGATTGAATGACTGCATCTCTGTAATATAGATATTGTAGATAATCTCATACCATTTCATGCTGCTATTGTGCATGTAATTTAGACAAAACCCTATGGGATATCGCATTATATCATTTTCCCATGTAAAGTTAATTTAACTAAAAGTTAACGTTTTTACTATACTTTAGTTATTAATGAAAACCCGTTTATACCAGGAATCAATTTTGTCAAGTGTGCCCACTTGATATAAACGAAAACGATCGAACGTTCGGAAATGTGTTTTTCCTGATGACGTCCGTTTCTTAATACTATGTGATTGACATGTTTAAGTCTGCCGTATAAATTTATTTACGTGTCCGTCAAAAGTCACCAGGCTGTTATAAACTGGTTGTCGTTTGTTGCTGTATATATTTTTGTTTATTGTTTTGTGCATGAATCATGCAGTTAGTTCCCCGGAAATTTTGGATTTACAATTTGTCAGGTTGTTGTAGTCTTGTAGATTGGAATGCAGATAGTGTTTTGATCGTGGTTGATAAACACTTATTGACCTGTAGTTACTCATATCTGTATTCGTCATTTGATTTCTGATGGATATTTGTCTCTATGTGAAATGAGCACCTTAACATCTGAAAATAGGGAAAATTTAATGTAAAAATGGGAAAATCTATTTAAAATGTCAACAATAGGAATTTCAACTTCTTTAACAGTTAAAACGTTCATTGAAGTTTTATGAATATGAACAGATCACTAGTAGTAAAATAAAAAGAAAACTCATACCGTTTTAGAAAAGTTCCCAAGTCCAATAAAAAAAGGGTAAATTTTGTCAAGTATATGTATTGGTGCAACTAAGCCACTTTAATATATGCATCCATTATGCAGATTGTCGAAGATATACAGAAGCCAGTTAGTGAAATTAACGAGGGTATCACCAGCCCAGTAGCCAGTACTTCGGTACTGGCAAGAAAAAACGGATTTTTTGTGTTATTAAAATTTGCTGTTACAAAATGTTAGAAATAATTATAAATGTAGGAATGTATCTCCCTCATGCAAAGCTCTGATTCCTTTTACGGATTTGGCTATACTTTTTGGACCTTTTGAATTGTAGCTCTTCATCTTTTATATAAGCTTTGGGTTTCAAATTTTGGCCACGAGCATCACTGAAGAGACATGTATTGTCGACATGCGCATCTGGTGCAGGAAAATTGGTACCGTTAATTTTATTAATTCGCTATAACGACTTAGCTGATATAACTTGTTAAACATGTAACATCATATGTAACACACTGTATTATAAAGACTTTGCTAACTCGTTTAAACAACTTAGCTAACTCGTTTAAACAACTTAGCTAACTCGTTTAAACAACTAAGCTTACTAGTTTAAATAACTTAGATAACTCGTTTAAACAACTAAGCTAACTCGTTTAAACAACTTATCTATTTCGATTAAACAACTCAACTGATTCGTTAAATTGACTCAGCTGACTCGTTATAACGACATAGATATTTTCCCAATTCCAGGACTTAACTTAAGCCTATAATGAAAGAAACAGTAGTATACCGCTGTTCGAAATTTATAAATCAATTGCAAAAAAAACAAATCCGGATTACAATCTAAAACTGAGGAAAACACATCAAATATAAGACAAAACGGAAACATTAAAATGCAACACACAGAAACGAACTATAAGATAATATATAGATAACATAGTCACTTTCCTGACTTTCTATTGGAAATTTTAAGAAAAAATGGTCGGTTGAACATGGTTTTGTGGCTAGCCAAACCTCCTGCTTTAATGGCAATGATAAATATAACACTAAAATGACAATAAAATTGAGAATGGAAATGGGGAATGTGCCAAAGAGACAACAACCCGACCATAGAAAAAAACAACAGCAGAAGGTCACCAACAGGTCTTCAATGTAGCGAGAAGTTCCCGCACCCGGAGGCGTCCTTCAACTGGCCCCTAAACAAATATATACTAGTTCAGTGATAATGAACGTCATACTAATTTCAAAATTGTACACAAGAAACTAAAATTAAAATAATACAAGACTAACAAAGGCCAGAGGCTCCTGACTTGGGACAGGCGCAAAAATGCGGCGGGGTTAAACATGTTTGTGAGATCTCAACCCTCCCCCTATACCTCTAGCCAATGTAGAAAAGTAAACGCATAACAATACGCACATTAAAATTCAGTTCAAGAGAAGTCCGAGTCTGATGTCAGAAGATGTAACCAAAGAAAATAAACAAAATGACAATAATACATAAATAACAACAGACTACTAGCAGTTAACTGACATGCCCGCTCCAGACTTCAATTTAACTGACTGAAAGATTATGATTTCATCATATGAACATCAGGCACAATCCTTCCCGTTAGGGGTTTAGTATCATACCATCATAACATATATGAGAAGAACATAACCCGTGTCATGCCAACAACTGGTTTTTGAATAAATGTGTTTAGTTCCGATGCAAAGACCCTATAAGTGAATCAATATTAACGCCAAAATATGCAATCTTTAATGACCTGACAACAGTATCGTAACTATGTCCCTTCTTAATAAGTCTATTCAAAGGTTTTGTTAGTTTTTGAGGTGAATACTGACACCTTTGTGCTTTATAAAGAATATTTCCATAAAAAATTGGATGTGAAATACCTGAACGTATAAGAAGTCTGCATGTTGAGCTATATTTACGAATGATGTCCTTATACCGATGATAAAGTTTAGTAAATGTTTTGACTAGTTTGTGATATCGAAAACCCTGGTGTAGTAATTTTTCAGTAATACATAAATTTCTCTCGTTAAAATCTAAAACATTGTTACATACACGAGCGAATTGTACAAGTTGAGAGATATAAACACCGTAAGATGGTGACAAGGGAACGTCACCATCTAAAAATGGATAATTAACGATAGGAAATGAAAAATCATCTCTTTTATCATAAATTTTAGTATTCAACATTACATGACAGGAATACAATACAAATAAAAGGAAGAACATACAGGGCATAGAAACACACAAATAAACAATACAATAGAACATTACGACAAGCTAATAGTTATTAAAGGTACCAGGCTTATAATTCAATACGCCAGACACTTGCTTCGTCTACATAAGACTCATTAGTGACTCATAATACATTAGTCTACCTATATAGTACTGTAGATTCCGAAACTGCAACTTGATATGTATGAATATTGACCTTTAAGCTAGTCATTGTTTAATTATTTAGGGATACCTTTTTTAAACCGGTTTATATTCAATTAATTTTCAAGAAAACATAAAATTAACCCAAAATCGTCCATTCTGAGCTTTATGTTTTATGACTAGATTTAAATATAGTGACAGTGTATTAATATACTTAAAGAACTAGTACTGCTTAAGTCGACGCTATGGACCATATTGACCTTGTTTTATGGTATTTATGATTCTTTCATTATTGAAGACCCTCCAGCAAATATCAAGACGAAGAACAGGAATAAAAACTTTGACCATTGATCATTTGTATTTGTTTCTATACATTGACATTGTGTGCGATTAGCTGCCGTGTACGTGTACTTCATATTCCTTTACCTTCTGTTAATGGGTCTGAACACGGCTTAATGCAAATTTAACCCTTTAATGTAAACGCTATGTCAACAAATGATTAAATACCGGGAAATTGGTGGTCTTACTTTGATTTTTAAAAAACCATGTCAGCTATCTTGTTTTATCCACAGGCGCTTGGATATATGATACAGATATTTCATTGTTTTGTTGATTAAGATCTTCAATTTTCTATATTTATAACCATACCCATCACTTCTGTGCATATCTCACCTAGTTTCGAGTGATTTTTTAACGACTCAGAGAAATTACCCAATTTTACAATCAATACTAAGAAAAATTGGGTATTTTCTCTGAGTCGTTTAAATCACTCGAAATTAGGCGAGACAAAAAACATTACCCTTACTAGCAATTATTGATCATGATATGCCAGCTCCAGACCTCAATTAAATTTATAGAAAGATTATGCCTGCATCATATGAATATTTTGAGGTCAAGGTCAAATAAAACATGCCAGACTGACATGTACTTCTTATATTATATTTATTCACCAAATATATTGGACCTATTTCATACAGTTTTAGAAAAACAGACCAAACCACAAAAACTTAACTTCAGCAACTAAACCATGAAAATAAGGTCGAGGTCAGATTACACCTGCCAGTTTGCCATGTGCATGTCAAAATCATTCCATACACCTAATATAGTAGGCCAATTGTTATAGTTATTGAGATATGGACTTAACATGAAAACGTAAACTTGTTCTGCAAATTAAGTGGCAGGCTAGACAAAAAGTTAAGGTAGTCTACTCAGCTACTAAAAAATACCTACACCTTGCCTTATTTAACACTAAGAAAGCATTTTCTTAAATAAATATTTATCTTTTTTATCATTTGAGAATGTCTCATGTAAATCTGTATAATAAATATCTTCTTTTCCGATGTGTTGTCCTCGGTTAACTGTTAACAATGTATGACATGAACATCTACTGTCTTCTCTGCTAGGACTGCTGTGGAATTCCATTGATACAGAACACATGCAAAGTGTCCATCATAATCTTCTTTTATTCCTGTAAATGGGGAAAATATTAAAATTTTAAACAATCGAACCCAATTGCAATGACATATGAAAATAATAAAATGTATAAAAATTTACACCAATGAGATGATACAGGACAAATAAATTCGACAGACGAAAACAGATCAAAAATCATAATACTTTAAACAATAATTATCCGACACACTTAAACCTTGACGAGAAAACATAATGCTTATCAGTAAACCTTGACAATAAGGTCAGATAAACTCTCCCACATGGCCATATGCACCTTACAATAGTTGATATCTTGCTTATAGTATCTTAGAAAGAGCGTCCTTACCCTGAAAACTTGATTTTGATAAAAGTTTGTCACTTGCGCATGCATATTTGGAATATAAAAAATCATTTCTACTACTAACCTTGCATCAAGCTTAAAGTAAATGACTGGGTAAAATCTGCAACATCTGGTTGTACATTATATTCTTGTTCGAGTCCTGCCTCTATATTGGCTAGCACTGATATAATAACATTAGAACCATCTCGTCCTCTTTTCTCCCACTTCAAAGGATTGGTTATCAGAAAGTTAGCATTCAGATTTACAGTGCATGTATACTTAGGTGAAGCACCAACCAAAACAAAATCCTCTTGTTTATTTAGAGTTAACTGATACCGCTGACCATTTGACACTGGAATGAAATATTATGACGTAATATGAAATACCTACCATAAGAACATAGCATAAGAACATTTAGAAATAATTCTAATGTCTGACAACATATCAATTTCCATATATTTTGGTGATATATTGTATACAATTATTTGATTAAAACTACATTTCACATTCTGCTTCCATTTTACAAGGTAATGTAAATGGATAGCAAGAGGCCATATGATAAAAGAATGACAAGAGGTCATAAAACTTGTGGATGGCTAGCACAATATTATTTTTAAATGGGCAAGAGACCATGAGGATTTTTTAACATGGCTAGGGCCAAGGAGATTACATCTATTTGGAAAAGGTATATCTTTTTTGAGAAAGCAAGAATTTTTGAGATATAATTGAAGAATAATGGCAAGGGGCATGATGTATAATTTGAAAAACAGAAAATGACCAGGGCCAAGAAGATATTATACAAATATAGCCTTTGTATGAGGTCGATACAAGGATATATTGACCTGAAAGAAGTATATTGACTGAGGACGAAGTCCGAGGTCGATATACTTCTTTGGGTCGATATATCCTGTATTGACCTCATACAAAGGCTATATTTGTTATATTATTAATTTCCGACCATGTTTGTATCAAAATTGTCATTTAGGTTTGTTGGAACTATATAGATATTACATTGTCTCCTTGACAATAACAACATATTAGTTGTTATTTCATTTACTTTTTTTTTTACATCTTATGTATTTGAAGATTTGTTTCGTCACAGATATCATTTGTTTCAAAACGTTAAACAATATCCTGAAATTCATTACATGACGTCACAAAGTATGTCGGTTTTTAGATATTCTAAAAATAACCGTGCAATATGCTTTTTGCCGGTCAATATGCCTTTTGCTATCCGCCGTTTTCTCTCCACCTTCGAAAATATAGTTTAACATGTGACTATCCCTAAACGAATCAAATTTGTTAAAATATACGAATTAATAATATAATAAATTATTATTATTAGACAGGAAAATCCCGACACGAGGTCGTGTGAAAATAAGAAAATAAGGGCAAATATTTATATTTTATATTGTATTACCAAACTAGTTGATATGATGTTTATTTATACAAGAAATTGACAGAGGTATTAAGAATTTTATGACAGTTCAATATTCCGTCATGGCGAAGGGTCTACTCGACACGTGTCATCAGCGACACGGATTTAATTATGGAGTCATTATGCTTAACTAAATTTTGAGATTTAAAAATGATATTTACAATTTTGAAGAAGAAAAAAATGTTTTGTCATTTTTTCTTTTAAGGAATTTATTGGAAAAGTACATTTGCCTTTTTGTTAGTTAGTTACGTAGCGGTACTCCAAATAGAGGAGGAAAGGTATATATGTTGCCTAAAGGAGAATATCCTCAGCAGGTGCGCGATGTCATGTGATGTCTAGACTAGTGTGTACAGTAGTTTAGATAGTTATGTTAATTAGGGGTAAAGGTATTGACACGGCTATTAAAAGAGGACAGCCACAGAGCTCAAAGGCGCTTGCCTGTTTTCAAAGGATAACAAATTTAATGATTTATCTTTGAATGAGTTGAGGCAACAGGTTTGTACTATTCATCTTTTTTGTTTGACATGATTTATCTTTCTAGTTAACGTAATATGTTTAAACTGTTACAGACATGCAATCATTAGTAACTAAGTCAAGTGTTTTGTAATAATATAAATGAGTTCTATTTAATGTCGGCAAGATTAGAACAACAAGTAAAATCAAAGCTCTGTTGAGTTTTTAACTGACGTTTTTGGTTTAAAGTGTTTAATAGGGTGGAGAACACCATGAGATATCTCAATTTTCTGATAGAGATGATACAGTTGAGGAATTCAGGTGGGCAACACATTGTTTTATACTGTATGCAAATGAATACGGGCAACCTAGTACAATAGACAAGATTTAACCAAATCGCAAGATCAAGTAAGTATTAATAAGTCTTGCATTTTGAATGTTTTGTCTTGGCTGTCAGTTAAAAGTTTTACCTGTTAAATTTTACGCATACACATTTCACATTCGTGATTGACTTGTATGACAAGCTTAGAAGTTAGAAGACAGAAACATGAACTAGAAATCATTTCTAAAGGGGAGAAGAAAGATGCGTTTATATATAGTATGTGCCAATGAGATTACAACATAAGGAAGTAATTGAATAATGCCCTCATCTTGGATCTTGTTATTGTGTATTGACACAGTATATCAAACATTGCACACGATGTTGGTACGAATTCCATTTTGTTGTATAGATTATCATAGATATAAATTATAGCAAAATTGAATTCCTACCAACATCGTGCGCAAAGTTTGACACCATGTGCAAATACGATAAATCATTGTGGGGGTCATGTTAACGTCGCTACCATTCTCTTTGATTAAAGATGAATTGTATGTGTTTTCATAAAGACCAATTGCGAATATTTCAACATAATCAAAAATGGAAGCAAAATTGTATTTGAATACTAATACGTTGTTTGGACATCCGATCCTACACTCTATTAACTCTAATTGCAAATTTTCTTTGTTTAAATTTTATGCATTATATGCAAGTAATGAAGTGTTTCATGTTTAATATACCTGCACAGTTCTGACTGTCATATGTTTCATTGTAACGACATAGCATTGTAGTATTTATTTGTTGTCTTATTCTGACTTGTTCTCCGTTGCCACAAGTCATACTGCATTTTGACCAAGAGCTCCAGATTGACCAGGAACAATATGTTGCCGCTGCATCTGGATTTGAGAATTAGCATGAATGAAAACCAATCAGGATTGCAAAGGCTATAATATGCAAACTAGTAATATTTTTTACTTATACTTGTCTTGTTGAATTAACACAAACCACTACATTTTGAAAAAAAGATGCAATTTAGCATTAACAACGTTTTGCTATACTTCTTGTCGAAAAATAAAAAGTATCAATATTGAATATGCAAATGTGTATTTTCCCTCTTTAGGGTACACAAACACTGTTAAGGTGAACGCACTGTCATCGGTTTGATATTTTAAATCAAAAGATGTGGGAGGTTCATGTTCAAATAATTTAAAAAAGTGTAAAAGGACATACTCACACTGTGTTTTGTGTAATGTTTCCTTTGTAATAAAGAATGTTGCAACGACTGTTAAAACAATTGCAATTAAAGAACAAATAATGATGAGACAAGTTCGCCTTGGCGTGGTATTCAGTAATGCAATGTGCAAATCGTTAGAAGGATCGTCCGTTTGCACTGAATTAAGTTCATCGTACACATGATTAGTTTCTGTGTTCACTTCTACTAAGTCTGAATAGGTTATAATATTTGAACTGAATCTGCTGTTGGAAAAAACTTGTTGTTGTGCGTTTGACATCCTGATTCGTCTTCAGCAGGAACCTGCACAAAACAATACGCTGTGTTATTTATTATATTGTAATTTTTGGTTTATAACTATTTGTTTGCTGAAGAAGAAGACGAAGAAAAAATTTGAATATCTGAGATGAAATTGTTATTGGTGTTGCCGTTTTGTTGAGCGTTCGTCATCATGGTTTTCATTAGATGAAAGCTATAACAAGAATGATTCGTAGATATTGAAACATGCCACGTTTAGATCCCATAGCAACAGGATATAAAGTAGAGCAATGTCTATATGGCTTATTACAAAGACGGTAGACAAACAAATGAAACTGTCCAATATTTTTTTCAAGCAACTAAATATTGTTGTTTGGTATCCTTATATATCTATCTAAAAAGAAGTAAGTGTTGCATGACAACTATCTTACATCAAGAACAATTTTGTTGTCCCCGCAGAAAAAGCAACAAACAATAAAATTTAAGGGAATGGTTTATACTTTATATTATGTAAACTGCTAAATAAGGGATTATGTATCATGTTTAAAAATTAACATTATCATTGATTATAGATTCGTATTAGAGTCTGAAAGATAAATACAATGGCCCGTTGTGAGGAGTATGATATGATATATTCAGCAACATAAAGATAAAAAGATGAGGCATGATTGCCAATGAGTTTTCTCTCAACAAGAGGGGACCACAAGACACAGAAAGTCACCATACGGCCTTCAACAATGAGTAAAACATATATATATATATATATATATATATATATATATATATATATATATATACAGCAAGAAATATGAAATAAAGCAAAAAAAAAAAAAAAAGACAACTGAATTACAGACTCTTTACTAAGGACAGACACATGCAATATTAGGCGGGAATGAATTAGTTTGGAACGCACCAACCCTCCCCTTACCTGGGATAGTGGTGTTACTGTACAACATACGAACAATCTATAAAAATCAGTTGAAAAGGGCTTAACTCATCAGATCGATACAAAGTAGAAATACTTCCAACATAAAACAGAGAGTGGACATGGCAGGGTACTTATACATTTCCACAACAAAAAGACACTATGTAAAAATCTTAGAGTACTCGCATTTACTGAGTAACAAGTCAATCCGGCAGTCATATTTGGTACTCTTTTCCCAGCGCGATCTCCTGTTGTCTGTTTATTTGTGATTAAAAATTTTCAATGAAGTCTGTCCATATGTTTGACTTGTCATTATTTGTAATACACGTGCTACTAGTGAAACAGGAACAGCGTATAACACCAATTTAAAGTTAAGTGATGAACAAGATATTAAAGTGATTATTCGTTAACTAGAAACAGATAATCAGATAGTCTGCATACGGAGTATATATCTCCCAATTGATACGATATACCCAGGCTTTCCTATCATGATTTACTTGAAGGAGGCTATTAAACCAAGAGTTCCAAATAGTAAAGTTGAAATCGCCCTTTTACGGACGCCATCATGAGTTGGTTGACTGTTATGGAATAACCGTTTTACAGATAATATCGAATATGTTCCTAGTGTCGCAACTACTACCCTTCCCTCACGAATTTGACCTACCGAATAAGACTATTTAACGGGTGTATAATAACATGAGCTACACGACGGGTGCCACCATTACAGCAAGATCTGCTTACCCTTCTGGAACACCTGGGAACACCTCCGGTTTTTTTGTTGGGTTCGTGTCACTAAGACTAGTTTTTTATGTTGTGTCTTGTCTTTTTCCTTTTTATCCATGGCGTTGTCAGTTTATTTTCGATGTATGATGAGTTTAACTGTCCCTCTGGAATCTTTCGCCCCTCTTTTAGTCAATCATATCCCATTCCTTCATCAATGAATATAAAACCTTTATCATATGTCTCTTATAGTAGAGATTCTGGATGGGGTTTCAGAATTATACATAAAGAATAATTGGCAAAAATTAATTGCAGAAAAAAGGACAAAAACTAAGTATAGAAAAAAATAGGTAAAATAATAAAGAAAGAGAATAATGAAATGCTTTATTTTTAAAGATAGAGAAGAATTAAGATAAAACAATAAATAAAAAAATGTATGCATCATTTAAATACCTTGAAACCAAGAGTACCAAAAATTGAAAAATAACTTTAGTTGATCTCCATGAACACGTCTGTTAAACTGATAATCGTAATTACAATTACGACAATCCCAACATGGCGACGACAGAAATTGGTAGAATCTTTTCAGTCATTTGTCTCAAATGTAGCTGTTTTTGTAAAGAGTTATTCAGCTGCTATGGTTTTCTATACCATTACCATCATATTTGATTCATTACGATGCAATACAATTTTCTAAGCGCTTATAAATTTACCGTCGAAAAATTCGGGTGAGAGTAGTAATTCGATAAATTTTTCTTGGTGATATCTTTATCGTTTTTTTTTTATCGTTCGGGTGTTGTCAAATACTTGTAAAAAATAATGTAAAATTTCTTTAATTATTTAAATCCATAGGATCATAGTGGGTGCCATATTACCCATTAAGGTTTTCTCAAACGTATTTTGTATATGAAAATATAAAGATGAGGTATGAGTGCCAAATGAGATATATTTCCATCCAAGACACAATCTTCTAAAGTAAGCAATCAGAGGTTCAGTACTAAAAAGTAAGCTATAAAGGGATAAAAAATTACTAGCATAAATAATTCAAACCAAAAAACAAAAAACGGCCGACATTATTTACAAAATGAGAAGATAATTTTAACCAATAAATTAAAGAAATACAATAGGTTTAGATCCAATGTTGTAGTGAAGTTGTATTGGACACCGAAATCAGCAAAAAGATAAATAGTTTGAACGACGAAATCCAAGACATAAAACAAAGTTAGAAGTTCAGTTCAATTGTAAAACCGAAAATTTTGGAAGATTTGACCCAAACTTTTTGGGTTATTGACACTGGCAAGATTGACTTTGCTAGATAAAATTGAGAATGGAAATGGGGAATGTGTCAAAGAGACAACAACCCGACCAAATAAAAAACAACAGCAGAGGGTCACCAACAGGTCTTCAATGTAGCGAAAAATTCCCGCACCCGGAGGCGTCCTTCAGCTGGCCCCTAACAAATATATACTAGTCCAGTGATAATGAATGCCATACTAATTTCCAAATTGTACACAAGAAACTAAAATTAAAATAATACAAGACTAACAAAGGCCAGAGGCTCCTGACTTGGGACAGGCGCAAAAATGCGGCGGGGTTAAACATGTTTGTGAGATCTCAACCCTCCCCCTATACCTCTAACCAATGTAGAAAAGTAAACGCATAACAATACATTAAAATTCAGTTCAAGAGAAGTCCGAGTCTGATGTCAGAAGATGTAACCAAAGAAAATAAACAAAATGACAATAATACATAAATAACAACAGACTACTAGCAGTTAACTGACATGCCAGCTCCAGACTTCAATTAAACTGACTGAAAGATTATGATTTCATCATATGAACATCAGGCACAATCCTTCCCGTTAGGGGTTTAGTATCATACCATCATAACATATATGAGAAGAACATAACCCGTGTCATGCCAACAACTGTTTTAAAAATAAATGTGTTTAGTTCCGATGCAAAGACCTTATCAGTGACTCAATATTAACGCCAAAATATGCAATCTTTAATGACTTGACAACAGTATCGTAATTATATCCCTTCTTAATAAGTCTATTCAAAGGTTTTGTAAGTTTCTGAGGTGAATACTGACACCTTTGTGCTTTATAAAGAATATTTCCATAAAAAATTGGATGTGAAATACCTGAACGTATTAGAAGTCTGCATGTTGAGCTATATTTACGAATTATGTCTTTATACCGATGATAAAATTTAGTAAATGTTTTGACTAGTTTGTGATATCGAAAACCCTGGTGTAATAATTTTTCAGTAATACATAAATTTCTCTCGTTAAAATCTAAAACATTGTTACATACACGAGCGAATCGTACAAGTTGAGATATATAAACACCGTAAGATGGTGACAAGGGAACGTCACCATCTAAAAACGGATAATTAACGATAGGAAATGAAAAATCATCCCTTTTATCATAAATTTTAGTATTCAGCTTTCCATTAGTGATATAGATATCAAGATCGAGAAAAGATACATCAATGCATCATGTACTGAGAGGCTTAAACATAGAAACAAGCTAATAAAGATCAGGGATACTTCTGATAGAGACTGGAATACCGCTCACCTGTACGAGCTAAATCCAATTGCTAGCGAATCAGATGATGAATCCAAAAAAAAGGAAAACAACACGTTTAATAATTTATTACGTCCGAAGCGCTTTTCGGGATTTACCTTCATCAGGAACGCTCAAAGCCAAACATTTGAAATCCGAAGATGTATAAGTACCGAAAATCGTTGAAGAGCTATATGTCAAAAGTACCTAAAATAAATAGCCAAATTCATCTAAAGCCAACTTTGCCTGAGGGAGTTGAAACCTTAGTTTCATAACAATTTAAAAATTTATAAACAGACAATTCTAGGAAAGTTTGTCAAATTATGTCAGTACCTAAGCACTGACTACTGAGCTGATGATACCCCTGGGGACTGATAGTCCACCAGCATAGTATCGACCCAGTGATGTAAAAAATGGAAAACAACACGATAAATAATTAATTGCGTTCGAAGCGTTTTATGAATTCACATTTATCAGGAACGCTCAAAGCCAAACATTTGAAATCCGAAGATGTATAAGTACCGAAAATCGTTGAAGAGCTATATGTCAAAAATACCTAAAATAAATAGCCAAATTCATCTAAAGCCAATTTTGCCAAGATCATCAGAGCTGAAAACAGGGCAATTAGAAAGAAAAAGACAAAGAGCAAAACAGCAGCGAAACAACAGCAAATTCCTGTCACCTTCCTTCAATCATTAACACCACTTTCGAGTGGGACAGTCGTCTTAGTGTGGAGGTTTACTGCAACAAGACAGCAGCACCACACATAAGAAACAAGTTTGGTAAAAAATGATCTTGACCCAAGTTCTTTAGAAAATTTGTCTGAACCAACTCTTACGCATGATTATTTCGAATATGAGCAAGATGGTACTGATATAATTGTTAAGGTAGGCTGCAGGGAAATATTCAATTATGGATAAATATTGGTGCTTATTATTATATAATTGACACTTTAAGAGATGGCTATCAGATACCATTTTTTCTATTCATCCGTCTACGTATCAATATAACAATTTATCAGCTTTAAATAATTCAGATTTTGTGCATACAGCTATTCAGAAATTATTGCATAGAGGTTTGACAGGTCAGTGTGACAAGCGACCTTTATTGATAATCCCGTTTCTGTATCAGTTCAATTTTAATCTTAGAATATAGCAGAGTGCTCTCGATTAGTGCGATTGTAGGATAGGGGGATGGGACCGCTGTGTCTCTAAATACAATATAAAGGCCTGGACTAATATATCGGGTGTAATATAAAATGTAGATGTAACTCAAATTTTAAATTTTATTAATTCAAACTGGAAATAAAAAAACGTTAATTTCTCGCTAAAATATAATTAATATTCAATGATTTACATTAATACTCACAATCAGAAAACATTTTGTTAATTGTACCGTTGTGTCATCTAAGGTCTAAAACACAATCCAGTATATTTTTTGAAATTATAAGAGGGTCCTTATATCACTCGAACTAATCAATAAATGAAATAGCTAAAAAGCTATGTGTAGGTTGAAAAACAATGGATTTTGACTACAGTGTGCGACGAGCAGGGTTTCTGGACACCCTTGCTTCTACATCCCGTAAACAAAGAACAATGGAAAATGATTATTTTTTAAGTAGTTAAGAATCTTGAAAAATGATGAGAAAGTTATACACACTGTATCTCAGAAATCAACAATACTTTTTGTGTTGAAAGTTCTTTTGAAGTTAGGACTAAATTTGTAAAATAAGACTTTTCAGTACAGTATACATTTATTGGTGATATAGTGATGTGTAGAAAATATGAACATTTCCTACTTATTCTATAATAAAATTGTGAATGGAAATGGGGAATGTGTCAAAGAGACAACAACCCGACCAGAGAGCAGACAACAGCAGAAGGTCACCAACAGGTCTTCAATGTAGCGAGAAATCCCCGCACCCGGAGGCGTCCTTCAGCTGGCCTCTAAACAAATATATATTTTATCGTGTGTTTTTCTATGTTGTAATGTTATGCTATTGTTTCAGCTTTGAATAATTCAGATTTTGTGCATACAGCTATTCAGAAATTATGACATAGAGATTTGATAGGTAAGCCTGACAAGCGACTTTTTATTGTTAATCCTCTTTCTGTATCAGTTCAAGTTTAATCTTAGAATATAGAATAGTGCTCTCGACTAACGGAATTGTAGAATATGGTGTTTCTTAATTGTGAAGAATGAATGAAATCATGTTATTAGCAAGGAATTGTTTAGGCCTACTTAAACAGTTCAAAACAAGACAAAGCGTTCTTTGAATGAGTAACAAATGTCAAGAAGCACATACACCAACTTGAAAAATAAAAGATTTTGAAACAAACAAATAAATCAAAATAAAATGATGTTTACTGGTGAAGTGACATTGGTACCGTTTACGTTATAAGGAGAGTATTGATACATTCAAATTACTAAACAAATATACTTAACAATATCAAAGCAATGCAAAAAAAAAAGTTTTTAAGAATTGAATAAAACCTTCATCCTAAGCTTCTATTCCTTCTAAATCTCAGATTACTGGATTTGTGTTTAGGAGTAAAGTGATTTCCAATATTGTGGTAAAAATTCTAAAACAAAATTCAGTTTAACTTTTGAATAGATATAAGTCTTTTAGAAGCATTGAATTTTATAATTTCTCTGACAAAACTTAGACGAGCCTGTAGTAGCGGTTCCAGAAATTTTTATAAGGGGGTGTACATAGTATAGTTGCTACCAAAGAGGGCGCCTGCTCCAGTTATGCTTCAGTTATTCCATGAATAATCAAAAACGATATTTTTGCCATATAAAGGGCGTAGGCGCTTTGTCTTTAAATTCAACGTAAAGGAGTGGACTAACATATTGGGAGTAATATAAAATTGAGATGTAACTCAAAGTTTTAATTTATTTATTTGAACTTGAAATAAACAAAAAAGATAATTCCTCGCTAAAATATTCTATGATTTACATTAATACTCACAATCAGGAAACATTTCGTACCATTTCTTTGTTCTGTTGTGTCATCTAAAACACAACTTATTTCCTTTTCCAAAATTATACTATGTTTCCGCATTTAAATTCATACGTTTCCGCTTTTTATAGTACTCTTTTCGGCATTGTTTTTAAATCGTTTTGACAAAAGTTATTTACGTTTCCGCATATAATTTTTAATGTATGCGTATTCTGTTTGCCAGGTAAAACTGTTGCCCCTGCACAAACTATTCGTCTACGAATTCAATTCGTTCGCGGTAATTTTTACGAACTGGTGCTATTGGCGATAAAGACCGAATTTTGATGTAAGTTGTTGTTTGGATCTTCTGCAAAACGTCCATAATGATAAATATGCTTTGTTGACATGCATTCAACTAAGAGTTTGAATGTGAATGAAACGATTCCGGCCCATTAGTGGTATTTTGGCTTATGTGTCGAAAGGTGATGCCCATATTTGCGATGGAAACTTAGAATCAGCGGCCACGTAGTTTTATAGGATGTAGTCAGCAAATTTCAAATATTTTTCGTTTTGTAGAGTAACTGCCTTAATATCATCTACAAAACAAATAGAAAATACTATAATGACATACAGTCTGATATATCATTATAACCATTTTTACAGGTGAAAAACAGTCAAAAATGCGGAAAGGTGGTATCTATTTATTTCGGTAAAGTAATGCACGAAAATGCGGGTGTTTGTTTTATGTTTCTGATGTTATCAGATTTAGATAAAAAAACTAATGCCCAACCTAACAAAACAAAGAAAAAAGATCTTGAAGTGCTACTCTAGCTACTCTATATAAATACAAGTTGAATGAAATCACATATGATATATTTTAAAGTTTTATATTATCATATGTGACTATAAAGACTCCTTCTATCTAAACCTTGATCAACCATTTCTACAACTAAATAAAAAAACCAGGATAAAAATCACTATATATTCATATTGCTTGGAGTGCAATTGTAACAAAAAAATTTGTTCCGACGTGACATTTGTTCCACCTGAACAAATTTCATAAGAACTATATTCCACCGGAACTTATATAACAGAAAATTTGTTCCAGCACTTTAAAATATGTTCCGGAACTAATTTTTTAACCAAATGTGAAATAAGTTCCGGAACAAAAATCACAGCTCCATGAGTTTTGTTTCAGTATTAAAATTAAAAAAAAAGTGAAATAAGTTCCTGTGATATTAGTTTTGAACAAAGGTATTTTACAGAAATCAATTAATATATAATTAACATATTGTACAGCGAAATATTTTCTTGTTACACTTAAAAAAAAATATAATGCAGGCTGGATGCTGTACTGTGCTTGCATGTGGTACATTTGTAATTGAAGGCATGACTATAAGATGAAGAAACAAAAGCGATGATAATGTATCATAATTTGTATTTATGTTTTATCATTCATGTGGTATTCGACTTCCTTGTTTCTTGTTGATCTGTCATGGGTGTACTAATTATACATGTACTTAGCTAAGCTCATGGCAAATTTCTAAAAGAGCTTGTCTTTTGTTTCTGTAGGTCTTTTAATATAGTTGATCACTTTGTCCTTTTCAAATTAGTACACAGTTTATCTTTAACAATAATACCTTTTTTTCGGAATTACTTTTATGATTATTTCTTATTCTACTCTTTCCTGGTTTATAAGTGTCATTTTTAGTGTTATTAAACTTTTGCTTTACTCCACAGGATCCAAATTGGATGCTTACACTTTTTATTTATTACGAGTACATTATCAATATAATACATGTTTTTTTATAATGACTTTAAACTCACTGATGACAAGTGCTCACATTTAAGATAACTTGTTAATTGTGTTGAACATATTTCACCAGGTGAGGAACAAATCTCACAAACCTGAAACTTATTTCACTAGGTAAGCAACAATTTCACCAACCCGGTACTTATTTCACCAGGTAAAGTGTGGAACTTATTTCCTAGAGATGGAACAAATTATATAGAAATTGTCTGTGATAAAGTACTCCCACAGGAAAAATTTTTGGCTTACACAATTTCCAATAAAAAAAACCTATATCCACAAACCGATCACTAACCACCGTCTCAATATAATCAGTTCAAATACGACAAGCTATTTGAAAAGCTATTAATTTTGTAAGGTTGATCGCACAGAAAATATTTGAAAATGGATTAAACTCGGTAAAATTTGACAGACCCGAATTTCCGGATACTGTTTATCGAAAATTCCAGAAAGTTGGGTCCATCACATTTTATTCTCTATTTTCATTTATGAGATCATTTATGAAAAATACATTATTCTTTATCCATCTATTATAAAAAGCTGTTCTTCCATCAATCATAATATTTGCATTTTAAAGCAATAGTTGAGACAAGATGTTACTTGGGGCTGTGGTCAGATGTTCACACAGTGAGGCCCATGATGAAATTACATTTTGCCAAAAAGGATTAAATTCTTTTTAAATTTCATTGAGTGCTGGTTTTAATAAATGTCAAATATTTTCTCCGCTATTCATTTCAAGGTGGTCCGCTAATAGCAACTTCCATGATGAATAATTTGTGGGGTCTAAAACCTTTTTTTAACCCAGGATAGTTTAAGGGATTTTATAAAGGATTCAATATGTGGCCTTTTTACACCGCAATCCTTGTATTTTCAATTAACTATCCCACACAAATCTGTATAGCATAGCTTGTATCTGCTTTAATTTATCTTGGAATGGATCTGGTATAACAATAAAACATTGAATTATAATCGGTAGGGCAAGAGCTTTCACAACTACAATTTGTTCATAAATAAAGTAATATTTTTAAATGACCAATCACTTTAGAGATTTTTTACTTTTTAATTTTTTTTCTTCTAAATAATTATCAACACATATATCTATTTTTGACAAACACTATTGAATGCCTAGGAGTATGAAATTTCCTGAATGGTTCCATATTTTTTTTTATTTGTATTTACTTCATCACCACAGGCCCCGTTTTGCCCCAATGCATATGACTTGGGTTGTTTCAAAATATGATAGTTGTTAACCATTCGTTTGATGTGTTTGAGCTTTTGATTTTGCCATGTTCTTAGGGACTTTCCGTTCAGAATTCCCCCGAAGTTCGGTATTTTACTTTTTGCTTATAGTTGAAGGGCTTAGGGAACCTCATATATAGGAATATGTGGTGTGAGTGCCAACGAGACAAATAACAATTTATAAAAGTAAACCATTATAGTTCAATGTACGGCTTTCAACACGGAGCCTTGGCTCACACCGAACAACAAGCTATAAAGGGCCCCAAAATTACTAGTGTAAAACCATTCAAACGGGAAAACCAACGGTCTAATCTAACTAAAAAACGAGAAACGAGAAACACGTATAAATTACATAAACAAACGAGAAACGAGAAACACGTATAAATTACATAAACAAACGAGAATACTTGTTAACATATAATTATTTTTGCCCGTTTGAGGTTTGTCTCACCGCCAATCATACCACACCATTTTATAATATTAAAAATTCTTATCAAAGATATATTACTGCATCACAATTGTGTTATTATCCGTTTTTAATTCTTATCATTATATTACGCTTTCAATTCATTTTAAAGACAGACATACACAGTTATTGATATTCATATACGAAAAAACACCTTGTTTATGCCAATTACAAATTATTTGGAATCGTTATGATGCTATGATCTGTTCCTCTCGGAGTTTTGATTTTGATTCATACCTCTGCATCTTTCTTTAAAAAAAAAAATCACTAATGCAATGTAAAGTGTTTACAAAGAATTCGATATATGATGCTATTTAATCCAATGATGACGAAAATATAAATATCTTAAGAAATTGTAAGCAACAGAACTGAAATATTTTATAGTAGGCAGTTGGGAATCATACGGATGATTCACAAGTTTTGCAAATAACTCAAAATTTTAGGCAATTTACAATCAGTCAGTTTGTACACATAGAATGATCGAATGACCACAACTAAGTAAAACAAATATGTATATTAACATATCAAATAAAAACTTACGATGGGAGCGCATTTTTATAATTTTCCATGAACCTACATTTCCCATGTAAAATGATCTTAACAAGCTAGATAAAGATGACACTTTATTTTAGTTATTAATGAAAATCTCGATTTATACAAAGAATACATTATTTTCAAGTGTGTCTACTTCATAAATAAACTCATCATAGATACTAGGACTAAATTTAGTATATACGCCAAACGCGCGTTTCGTCTACAAAAGACTCATCAGTGACGCTCGAATCCAAAAAATGTAAAAAGGCCAAATAAAGTACGAAGTTGAAGAGCATTGAGGACCAAAATTCCTAAAGGTTTTGCCAAATAAATGGCCCAAAACGATTCAACGTCCGGAAACAATTTTCTCCTCTTTTCTTCGTTTTCTTAGTAATAGGAGAAAATCCCCTTCGAAATACTAGTAATATGAAGTAGAAAGAGCAAATATTAAATGTATATTCACAAATAGTTTGTTGGTTTTATTATTCATGTAATCATCATATAACAATAATTCAGACAAATACATCGTTGATGGTCAGTTTTTCAATTGATACAATTTCATCAAATCTTTTATAAAATCATTATTCAATTGTAAAGTCTTGGTTCAAAGTACAAAATTTAAATAATACCAAACTCAATATGAATTTTAAAAACTTTAGATAACAAATCTTATGGGGAAACAAACTGATAAAATTTCAAGGAAAGTGTTGAGTTTTTATAAAATGGATAAAAGAAGGTATTATATATATTAATGATAATGTATAACCAAAATGGTAATATCTCTCAAGAAATAATATCTAATAAAATATCCTCAAAATCCAATTTAATGTTTGAAATTTCAAAACTTAAATATGCTATACCAAATGAATGGCTCAAGGTTCTTAAATCAGAAAAATCAATAAAATCAAAAGTAACAAGAACTATCTTTATTTATATTTGAGTATGTGTTTAAAACTATCATTTCGATAACCTTCAGAAGCACAAAGAAACCATTTAGATAACGTTTTCTCCGTTTGTGATCAGTATTCTCGGTCCTCGTATCTTTCTGTTTACATTCACCAAAACCCCGCGGAAATCTCACATGCGAAGGTGCGTTCTAAAAGTTATGTACGTTCGTACAACAAAGTTTACAACAAAAATTATATAATTGTCCCGAATAAACAGTTGTCACGGATGCAAAGAGCTATTTGAGAAACAATTATTGTAATAAAAATATAAATCTTTGTAAGGTCTAGTTCAAATATTTATAGTTTTTCACTTGCTTTCCATCACGATATAATTAACGAGACGTTTTTTCAAACACAACTAAATCACCCACCATGACAGCATTTTGTCCAATCACAGAAAGGATTTTTGAGCATGCGTATTATGTTGCCATAGTCAAGCGTCCTTACGTTCAAAGGGCACAAACCGAAACTATACCGACTACGTCGGAAAAAAAATAAACTTAATTTTTGCATTAATACAAAAGAATGAAATAAGATGATAAGTTTACAAGTAATGGAAACAAGACAGATATACACACACATTAAAAGTGGAAATGAAGACACGCCTTCAGGTTTCTTTAAATGGAAACGTGTACTAAATTTAGATTCTTTTATCCCAATCAAATCAATGCTAAACTTTGTATTTACTTATTTAAAAGATAAGATTAAAAATATTTAAATGGAAATTGCTGCATCATATCCTTCCTTGTAAACAACTGCTTTTTCAATGGAAGATCAAAGAAGACAGTAAATGTGACTTATGTAATGTAACAGAAGATTATAAACATTTTTTTTCTAGAATGTCAATACTTTAAAACTTTTTGGGAAAAGTTCAAAATACTATCAAATAAAGTTAAAATAGGTCATCATATTAAACTACAGAAATCTCATTATAGGATATAAAATCTGTGATATCAGTTATTATGATATAAGTCTTTTGGTGACACTCATTATATTTTCTTAAAGTTTTTTTGAACAACTTAAATATTTCGACACTTTCAGGTGGTAAACATGGTAAAATTTTGAAAAAAGTAAGCCTGTACATATAATTATTCTTGCATATATGTTATATGCTATATTTATTCAGCAATACATGTGTCTCAACATTATTTAATCTTAAAACCACGTGTTGTGGTCAGAGATCAAAGATGTAACCCCTACTATCCTTGAAGCATCCTTCTAATATAATGTACTTCAATTCGCAACAAAGTATGTACACCTACATAATTAATATATATACAAACTCCTTCGCCTGTTAACTTGCCTCTATCATGTGATCCTTGATCAATAGGTCATGACCAGGTCAACTAGCATATATGCAGAGTCAAAGCGGTTCACGAATGTAATTTTTCAAGAAATTAATTTACATAATATTGTTACATGTAAATCTTTCCATTTATCATTATTATAAATTTACTGAACAATCTCCCTGTTTGTTCAGTAAAACTAACACTACAGCTGGGGGTGCCCTGTCAAATGCTGAAGACATGGTATTTATTATCACAGCAATAGTGCAATAAATCAGATTTTAGATAAAAAATTTAAAAAAACAAACATGGCCGCCATGGCTAAAAATGTACACCTTAAGGAGTTATTGCTCTTAAAAGACAATTTTACACAATTTGTTCATCAAGTTTGCCAACATTTAAAAATCTTCTCCTCTGAAGCTATTGTATCTAATATATCTTCACTTTAAATGAATGGTCCCTTAAGAATTTAGTTTCTGAACTGTATTCAAATTTTGTATCCATCAAAAAACATGGCCGCCATGGCTAAAAATAGAACAGAAGGGTAAAACGCAGTTTTTGACTTATATTTCAGGAACTAAAGCATTTAGACCAAATCTTACATGAAGGTAGACATGTTTATAAGATCAAGATCTTTCAGCCCTGAAATTTTCAGACAAACCGAACAATTCCTTGTTTGGTTGCTGCCACTTAATTGGTTATTTGGAGGAAATTTTGCAGTTTTGGGTTATTATTTTGAATATTAATAAAGATCAAGATAAACTGTAAACAGCAAACATGTACAGCAAAGTAAAATCTACAAAAAAGTTTGATATGACCAACATTGTCAATTGATATCTTAAGGAGTTATTGCCCTTTAAAGAACATAATCAGTCAATAAACAACGGTATCTGTATAGAATAACGTTTACGAAGCAGGAGAAAATTACTTATGTGACTCTTATTAAAAAATAAATCATACTCCTTTGGAGGACAAATATACAGTTCAAGCAAGAACAAATTTGAAGATTATTGAGGATCAAAAATTTCAAAAAGTTGTCCCAAATACGGCTAAGGTAATCTATGCCTGGGATAAGAAAATGCTAATTTTTTTCGAAAAATTCTAAATTTTGTAAACAGGAAATTTATAAAAAAATACCACATTATTGATATTCATGTCAACACCGAAGTGTTGACTACTGTGATGGTAATACCCTCGGGACGAAACGTCCACCAGCAGTGGAATCGTTCCAGTGGTGTAAATAGTTATCAAAGGTACCAGGGTTATAACTTGGTGCGCCAGACGCGAGTTTTGTCGTAACAATTGGTAAAAATATGGACAACACATTGCCATTTTTATTTTTTTCCTAGTGGTCTCGGACTGATTATTTAGACCTTATGCAAATATACGTTCTTACAGAAATGTAGTTACATAGTGTAATTTTGACACATGATTTAAACTGCGTCAAAACAGGTCTACTATACATCAGTCCTGTCTTTAGAATCTGCCAGTATCGTAGTTCTACGTTTTAAGGAAGCACTTTTCAAAAGTGATTAAAGGTAAAATTTCGGAATCTGTTGTAAAGGACAAACGGTCAAAATATGATGTGGGTACAATAGTTCAACTGTTTTCATAATTCAGAGCAGTTCGACCTCTTTGGATATATTCTTGGGTAAAATTTCATAACCAGTCAGAAATGTCCATAACGGCTGTAGTTTAGAACAATCAACCTTCCTAGCGTAGAAAATATTCTTTAGTTATACATTGATAAACTGTTTGATACAGATCTCCCGATTTTTCATTGCATGTTTTAAAAGCGGATGATTTGGCTAGCCACAAAAACCAGTTTCAACCCACTATTTGTTCTTCTTATAATGTCCTGTAGCAAGTCGGGAAAATGGCTTTTGTTTTCCTATAGTTCGTTTCTATGTGTGTTGCATTTGAGTGTTTCTGTTGTGTAGTTGTTCTCTTATATATGACGCGTTTCCTTCAATTTTGGTATGTAACCCGGATTTTTGTATTCTGAATCGATTTATGAATTATAAACTACTGTTGCTCTATTTAAGATCTTTCCCGATCGAACTGTCATTGCAATTTTGTTTGTGTCAATGTCTTCAAAAATTATATTCATCCCAAAAGTAACCTGACAACAAGACTGATTAAACTTTCAACACATTTTTTTTTCACAGTTAATGTGACAACAGGTAACGCAATTGCAAGTATGTAGGCGTTTAAAATGTCAGTCCCAAATATAAAAACAACCAATACAATTTGTGTACATTTGATTATCTTATTTGCATATATAGGTTACAGTAAATTTCTTAAAAGTTTCAGTTTGAGTTGAAACTAAAATTCAATTATAATATTGTGTCACGTTGTTTTCCGTGTTATGACTTAAATTCTTGTACTAAAATGATTAATATCTAAAATTCGAAAAAGTGCACACAATATACATTTGTTCCCACAATTCCGTGAACTGATTTTGCTGATATATGGCTCTACCAGTTTCGATGAACTTGTTGAAAACTTGTAGACATCGTGTCTCGCATTATTTTTGTATATTTGCAGAAAGCAGAACAGACGAATGTCCGTCGCCGTATCAATTAACAAGCAGGTGTGTTAAACAGTGTTCTTATGACAGCGATTGTTCCAGACACCAGCAATGTTGTTACAATGGATGTGGACATACATGTGAGACGTCTAGAGAATGTAAGTATCAGAAAAATAATAAACTGAAAATAATAGAAGAACGCAAGTACTATAATACACAGTGGTTGAGATGAACATAGACTTACTTTCTTGTACTAGATATATTCATATAATATATATGAATATCATTTAAAAAGGATTAGACATTTGTTAACAATATATGCGTACATGTACATGTCTAAGGATAACGCATATATATTTGTTTTTATGTAACACTCGTCTATAGAAAGTAATCCGGTTATCATTTGTCTCAAAATGTATAAAACTTAATCTATAAAATCCTAACCGGATATCTTAATTGAGTGGTTGTCGTTTTCTGCTGTTTCTTATACCAGTATTTTATATTTTCGTTTATTGTTTTGCACATTTGGTTCCTATTGTGCCGTTACTCAGAACTCCCAAAGGGCTGTGATTTTGCGCTAACTATTTAAATCCTGCCACATTCTGTAAGTGTCTGTCCCCGTCAGGGGCCTGTAATCTACTGGTTGTCGATGGTTGCTGTAAATCTTTTTTGGTTTTTTTGTTCATTATTTTGTTTAGATATCAGCCTTAAAGGTGTTTCACGTTTGAATTATTTTACTTCTGTCATATTGGAGATTATTATGACTGAAAAGGCGGTACGATGTTTACTCATTGTTGAGGGCCGTAGACAGATATAAATGGTTATTTGTTTTGTCATTTGGTTTCTTGTGCATGTTGTGGATATTTATCGTATTGGCAATCATATCACATTTTTTTTATTTCTAATTCTTTCTAAATAGAAGAACAAATTAATTAAATCAACAAAAAAATAGTTAATGACATAAAAATAACCGTATAGTTATAAAAACCTGTTTCCTCGTTCATGAAAGAACGGTTTGGATATATGTCTAGGTAAAACTTGTTGGAAATCTCCAAAACGGATATGGTTAAGAACAATCAAACATTTCTAGCGTATAACTGCTTCTCTCAGATATTTTTTCGAATGTTTAATTTATAGCGTCATTTTCTATCATGGTTTCCTTCATAAAGTGATGCTGATCACAAGGAAATTATTAAACCAAGATTTCAAAATGGGGAAGTTAAAATCAGCCCTTCAGAAATTTTACAGACGCCATCATTCATTTGTTGACCGTTATGGAATAAACGTTTCACAGGTGATATCGGATAAGTTTATGTCTTAACTGCAACTCTCTTTTCACGAACGTGACCTACCGAATACCACGAGCAACACGACGGGTGCCAGATGTGGAGCAGAATCTGCTTACTATATAACCGACTTATGGATGTGTTCTAGCACGAACAACTATTTCTGACTTTAAACGTGATTGATCACCTAATCGTGACCTAGACATTCAATGGTGGTCTTAAACAACATTAGAACGTACAAGAAAAATCAATTGGAAAGGATAGAATTGATTAGCTCAGTTAATAAAAGAACATTTTTTTCAGCCAATGAAAATTTTGAACTTCTCATAAACTGTTCTACCTTGCTGTTAATTACCAAGAATATTTCATTTTGACCTTAGTTTAATGTAGATTCATGGAATACCACCATCTTGGATTGTACAATCGCATTAAAAAAACGGTATAGTTATGTGCCGAAATCTGCAAATTTAGAGACAGATTTACAATTTAATGGTTAGACTGTTTATTTACAGAATGAGTAATTCGTTATATAATCAAAAATATTAAAAAAATATATTTTTTATTTCTTTTTATGATTATTTTTCTCTATGAGCCATTCAGTGGGAGATAACTCTTTTAATAAAGAATTTATACTGGACTGATAGGGAAAATTTTCTTTTTCACTTGTAGCAAAAAAAAACCAGTTCGGTGACATCCTTTTTTATTTTTCATTTTCTTTAAATATATTATAATTAGTTATCAAAGGTACCAGGATTATAATTTAGTACGCCAGACGCGCGTTTCGTCTACATAGGACACATCAGTGACGCTCATATCAAAATATTATAAAGCCAAACAAATACAAGTTGAAGAGCATTGAGGATCCAAAATTCCAAAAAGTTGTGCCAAATACGGCTAAGGTAATCTATGCCTGGGATAAGAAAATCCTTAGTTTTTAGAAAAATTCAAACTTTTGTAAACAGGGAATGTACCTATCTTCACGCAATTTATTTTCAAAATTCTATTTCATAGAATTTTTGTATACACACAAATGTTTTTCTTTCATGAACAATCTAAGCAAAATTGGCAATTTTTCTACGACTCATAGCTTGAAAATAATACGGAGACCCATATTTTTTAATATACTTTTGAAAAAGAACATAGTAATATCTTCATTTTGGCAAAGTATAAAAATATATCTTAAAATTATAAACCTATGATCTACCTTAACGTTATTTTCACGAGTTATTGACCTCCAGACAGAACAGAAAGTACAGATGATTAGCTACTGAATGATATATATTGTATATCAAATTTCTGTACATATTATGCAGGTAAGTTTTTAATTTTTTAAAATTTGGAATAACAGTCTTAACCATTTTCTTATCCTAGCTATAGGCATAGATTACCTTAGCCGTATTTGGCACAACTTTTTGGAATTTTGGATTATCTATGCTCTTCAACTTTGTACTTGTTTGGCTTTATAAATATTTTGATATGAGCGTCACTGATGAGTCTTATGAAGACGAAACGCGCGTCTGGCGTACTAAATTATAATCCTGGTATCTTTGATAACTATTAACGATTTGTCTTTCAGTTTGCAATGATCTATTTTTTAGATGCAGTGATTACATCAGGAATAATGGTAGATGCAGACCCTATATAATGAAGTATTGTGAAAAAAACATGTAGACTTTGTAATTAGTTGAAGTTTGTAATTAAAATTAAATTGATAAAACATGGTTTTATTTTAACTCGTATGAAACATGCTGTTAAGTGTGTTTGTTTTAGGACTAACGGAAGTTAAATATTTGTTTCCGAGAAATTCTGGCAAATTAGAGTTTCTTATATTAAATTACGTAACCAATTTACGGACGATACAGATCTATATAATAACAATACTGAACACACACAGTAGATACGTGTAGCAAAAAGACCTAGTTCCAATTACATTCGGCAGTGATACATTACATTTCTATTACATACTACCAGTAAATGACTGAACTTAACTACAATCTTTTGATAGTATAATGGAATGAATGAATTTGAAATTTAGGGTAAACGTCAATTCAACATCAATCCGACGACACAAATAACCAATAGGTACACTTTCTTTTGAACGATAAAAACATCGACTGATTTTGACGAATCACGTAATTTAACTACTATACACATATGGATATATAAATTTGTTTTCTCTCTTTTTATCTCATTGTTTGTATTGTTATGAAAAATATCGATGCTGTAATGTTTATGCCCTTTGGGGCCCATGATGGGGAAAATAAAATATCTTCTTTTTCTACTCCTATTACATGTATATAGAGATTATTATATATGTGTGTTCAACGTATATGGAAAATTAATAGAAAATAAAAAAAATAACGGATTTGGAGGGCAAAAATATATTGCTTTGTCACCTAGTAGGTACCTTTGACTTTTGATACCTTTCCTGAAATCCTCCAGTCATAATTGTTTTTACAAAAATGCTTACTACAACAGTTTTCATACTTTTAACCCAGCTCTAAATGCCCGCGATTTCGCGGTTGTGTTCTAATATTATTTTATATGCTGTTGAACAATTCTCATTTCTCAAATTTAACGTGTTTATTTATCGCTCTCTAATCAATATCAATCTTTTCTTTGATTTATATTGAACAGATAAAGTAAGAGAATCAACAATAAAAGTTCGCTTGTCACACTGAACTATCAAACCTCTATGTGATAAATCCTGAATATAGATAAATTGTTATATACATACGACCACGGAGGAATATAATAAAAGGATATCTTATAACCATCTCGTATTTGTCAATAATATATAACAAGCACCAATATTTCTCCATAATTGAATTATTTCCTTCAACCTATCATTTACCATAATATCAGTAACATCTTGCTCATATTCGACATAATCATGTGTAAAAGTTGGTTCAGTCAAATTAATTGTTTGAATAACTTGTGTTAAAATTATACTTATCTTATACAAAACTTGTTTCTTATCTGTGGTGCTGCTAACTTATTGTTATTATGCAGCAGTTATCTTTCCAGTGCTTGTATGAACCACAATACTAGTTGAAGCATATTCCCAGTTAAAAATTTCCAGGGGAGTGGTTTTTTGGCATACGAGAAAACAGGTGGCCCAATCTAGAGGCCTGTTAAGGATTGCAGGAAGGTGGCCGGAATTTGCTGTTGTTTCGCTGCTGGTTTGCTCCTTACCTTTTTCTTCCTAATGATCCTGTTTTTAATTCTGATGATATTGGATTCATCTTCAGAATTGCTAGCAACTAAGTTTGTCTCGTACTGGTAAGCGGTATCCGTTTCTCATCAGAAGTATCCGCGATATTTCTTAACTTGTTTCTATGTGTAAGGCTCTCAGTACATATATAATAATGTCTCTAGGGTAGTTAATTTTCCAATTGTCAATAGCCCAAAAAGCTTGGGTTAAATCTTCCAAATGTTCGGTTTTATAATTGAACAGAACGCCATTTATACTTGGAGTCCGACTTCAACTTCTTGACTGGGGGCTTCATACATTTTAGAAAATTTTAGAACATATTTTATTCATTTAGATACATGTATGAAAAGAATTGAGCAACAGGCACATCATATAATGTTCTCTCCATACTTTATACATTGGTTTGTGCGATTGATTTTGTGGAGCAAACTATTTATCGTTCCGTTGATTTTGGTGTCCTCTACAACTTATTTTTATCCTGCTTTTGAAGATTTCCTGTGTCTAAATATCTAACATAAATATTTCTTCAGATGGTGTATCGGAATCAATGTTTGCTATTGAAAAACATCTTTTCGAGTCGGCACTATCGTGCCGAATGGTTATATCCCGTGAATCACGGGAAAACGAATTACGGTCTAATGGCAGATAACTAGAAAAAACTTAGTTCAACCTAATTCAGTTTCTTCAAACGATTGAATACATATATTACACCTTTAGATACGCCTTTTCACAGATATGCAATCTCTATTCCTATTTCCTTTCTTTTTTTCTTACTTCATTTAGATACCGAAACAAAACTTAGTAGACTAGTTTTTAGCTCACCTGACCCGAAGGCAAAGTGAGATTTTCTCATCACTTGGCGTCTGTCGTTGTCGTCCGTCGTCGTTAAGGTTTACAAAAATCTTTTCCTCTGAAAGTACTGGGTCAAATTTAACAACAATCATCCCTAGGGTATCTAGTAAAAAAAAAACGTTTCCCATGACCCAGCCTGCCAACCAACATGCCGACATGGCTTAACATTGAACATAGGGGTGAAATGCAATGTTTGACTTATATATCTGAAACTGAAGCCATCAGAGCAATACTGAAATAGGGTTAACACTATTTCGCAGGTCGAGGTATATCTACTTTGCAACTTTTAGACGAATCAGACAAACTGTTGTTGGGTGGCTGCCCCTGAATTGTTTATTTTAAGGAAATTTGCAGTTTTTGGTTATCATCTTGAATATTGTTATAGATAGAGATAAACTGTATACAGCAATATTGTTAAGCAAAGTAAGAGCTACAAATATCTCAACATGACCAAAATAGGAGTTATTGCCCTTTATAGTAATTTTTTACCAATTGTTCGTAAATTTTTGTAATCTTTTACAAAAATTTCTCCTCTGAAACTACTTGGGTCAAATTTAACCAAATTTATCCACAATCATTATTTGGGTATTTAGTTTAAAAAATGTGTGCGGTGACCCAGCCAACCAATCAATAGGTAGTAAACTCGTAATAGCCTACCTGTAGTTCATTGAATCACATGGACATATTTTGATGCTATGTTTAAAAAAGAGAAGAAAATGAAATGAAAACAAACCTAAATGATTCTTCACAAAGTTGTCATCCTAGAGTGTCAGCAAAATCATATGTCTATCCTCAAAATTCTGATACCAAGACCCTACCTAATTTAACAAACTCAAATAGGAAAAAAACTGTTTTGCTATTGATCAAATAGGGAGACAAGGGTTCCAGACAATTGCTCGGACACATTACGATGGTCACCAAAAGAATGAACAACAAATGTACAATCTTTTTTAAGACAAAGGACACACATTCGTCCTGGACCCATATATAGCACTTCTTGTGACAAGAATGATGTAACCTTGGGAAAATCAAGTCCGCTCCAAATTGTCTCTTTCAACATTAAAGGCTTCAATTCCAATAAAAACTACTAAAATGAACTTCTTGATAAACATGATATTGTACTGATAGAAGAAAATTTGCTTTTTTTAACTATGAAACAGAATTATTGAAACAACATCATTCAGATTTTATAACCTTTACAAGACAAATTATTGAAAATGAACCCTTGTTCCTAATCAGTAGACCAAGGGGACATGGAGGTATTGCAGTTTTGTATAGAAAGTCTATGTCAATTCCCTACAGGCTATCGAAATTTTAACTACAAAAGACCCAATATGTCTTTTAAATGAACATATCCCCTCACGAGGTAACGATAAAGGGCATGATGCATTAAGAGCCGCTTTGGTCATCTTGAAAGAATCATTACCTAAATATTAAAGAACTCATTCGATTATAATTGCCGGCGATTTTAATGCTTCATTTCATAGACAATACAAGAACACCCAAGATGAACTATTTAAAACTTTTGTAAGGACAATCAAATAGTGCTACCATCTAACTACCCTATAGACCATACATACCATCAAGATGATTCAAAATCACAGATAGATTACATGATAACAAAGCCTGAATATATGCAGGTAAAAATCGTAAGAGAAAGCCATAATATCTTAGACCATTATCCCGTCTCTACTGACCTTTCTGTTAGATTACAGACTACTCAAAAACAACGCAGTGGGGATTTTGATTTTGAGACTGACATCAGCTAGATTGTCAAGCCAGCCCTCTACTGATGAAGTCAGTACCAACAAAAAAAAAAATTGTATTATTCTTTTTATCGACAATTTGTCTTTTAAAACTGTATTGTTTCTTGGTTGAGAATAAGAATAATATGGAAATTGACTGCTAATCAGGCTTTACACCTATCATGACTATCACAATGTATTAGTTTCAAATCCTTTGGGTTTTACAGTTGCAATAACTTGTTCAATTACCACGTAATTATAATGAAAAAAAGAAGCTTTTATAGTTTTGTTTCTTACATTTATCTTTCTCGTTACTTTTATACTTGTCAAACGCAGTGTACACGGAAACACGAATTGATAAAAGTATTTATTAATTGTAATTAATATATCCTCCACAATTAAAAATTTAAACAAAAAAACACGGCTTTACACCTCTCCTTTTTACGTTATATTCAAACAGATTTTAAGAAACACTTGACGGATAATCAATTTCAAGTATTCGTAGTATAATTCATTCTATCGTATTAACCCTTAAGAACACTTAAGAACATTTCCGATCTCTCGATGATAATGTTAAACTTATTATTCAGTGGTTGTCGTTTGTTGCAGTATATCATATCATAGTGTAGACAGCAATATACAACACTGAGTTTCGTATAAATGGGCAGAAAAAGTGGCCTTAGTGAATTTCAAAATTTGATATACTATCTTCAAACCGATATTTGTATTGATATGTAAAGGCATATAGGGAAAAAATTACCTTTTACATTTAACGGTTGCAATGGTCAGTGTAAACAGCCTAAACAATAAGATATATTGCTTTTAGTGAAGCAATTAAATGGTGTTATTTGAGTCGCCAATGAAGAGAATATTATAATCTTAAAAGGTTGCGACCATCGAGCTTTAAAAATTGATATACTATGAATTCATTATTTTTCGTTGGATACCAATTTTCGTGGTTTTCGTGATGACAGGTGAACCACGAATTCAAATGTTCAACGAATTACACATTTCTATACGCTTTGTATGCAGAGATTGCCAAACTACGAAATCAAAAACCCTCGAAAATGCTGGTTTTCATCAAACCACGAAAATTGTTACCCACGAAAATAAAAGAATCCCCAGTATTGATATTAGTAGCAAATTATATGGTGTTATTTAATTCGTCAATGAAGAAACTTTAATAATCATAGAAAGTTGCGACCACCGACAGTGAAATCATTTACAACATGCAGAAAAGAATTATTAGGATAATTGTAAATATCTGATTATTTAAAACAATTTATAGGAAAGTCAATTTGTATGTATACTATGGGGTCGAACAAATCATTCTTTTCCACGAAATTACATTTCCCATGTAAAGTCAAATTAGAAAGAAAGATTATTATGACACTGTTTGTTTTAGTTATTAATGAAAATCAAAGTTCATACCAGGAATCATTTCTGAAGTGTGTCCAAGGATAGGTTTATCCTCCACACTTCCGTTTCTTAATATCTGGTGAACGACAATAAGATACTCCTCTTAATGATACTTATAATAAAATATTAGACAGGGTATTTATTCAATATATAATACCAGCATAATTGTCAGAATTTCTGTGTTGGCGCCATGGTGGAGGGGAATAAAGTGTTACCCTAGTCTGTCCGTCGCTAACGTCCTAAAAATGAGTGCCGTTCTCCTAACTTTATTTTGCCTCAACCAAATACTACAAAACATTTACACAATATAAAAATGAAGATGTGCCATGAGTGCAAATGAGAACTCTCCATGCACAAGAGACGAAATGACACAGAAGTTAACAATTTAAGGTTACAATAGGCCTTCAACAATGAGCAAATTAAGTATATACAGATTAGTCATCTATAAAAGGCACCGAAACGACAATTTAAAACAATTCAAACGAGGAAAGAATCAGACAAATTTATGTATAAAAAATGAACAAAAAACAAATGCAAATGTATGCAACACATAAACAAACGACAACCACTAAATTACAGGCTCCTGACTTGCCACAGGCACAAACAAACCGAATAAGGCGGGTTTGAACATTATAGCGGGATCCCCACCACCCCCTGACCTGGGATAATGCTTATTACCACACAACACAAAATAAAATTTGAGTTATCATGTCCCTTTAAAAGCATAGAATATGCTGAATGCTTCGTTTCCGTTCTCTTGAATAAGTTTGACTCAGTCAAATATTATAAACCTTATACGCAATGCTTATTACGCCATAACACAAACAAACCTATCATGTTCGATATTGGGTGGCGTCACTGTTCATCAGTCATTTATAATTAGATGTTAGAAGATTTGGTACGAGTACCAATGATACAAATGTCAACACGGAGCCTTGAGATAGGAAACATGCTCAATCTGTTGTTTCCGTTCTTTATAACTTTAGTTTGCCTCAACCAAATGTTTTGAAACTTATACACAATGCTTATGGTCACAAAACGGTAAAAATTACGCGAATCCTGCATCTATATGTGAAAGTTTACTCATGTTTTTTGAAAAGCAGGGGCATTTGCGGCCCAGAAACATATTCTACATTTATTTTAGTAAAAACTTATTTACTTCCATTGAATTCTACTTCTAATAGAAGTAACTTGCATATTTTTTTCAGGATCACGGTGCAGTTTGGTAACATACAGTGAAATTAAAAGTTACATGTGACCAGCATAACAAAGTGTGTCACTAGATTGAGCCTTCTGTCTAAGTGTACTTTAATGGTGTTTTGCACTGAGTTCAGTTTATTGACATGCGTATACCTTTTGTGTGAAATTATAAGATGTAAAAACAGACTACCAGTATCTACACATGAAATGAAATCTAAGGTAAAATGATGGAAACATTTTAAGTTATATATCACAACTGGCAGCACATGGTGCTACTGAAGCAGGATTTCGTTAAAAAATTGAGAATGGAACTGTGGAATGCGTAAAAGAAACAGTAACATGACAAAAGTGCAGAAAACAGTCGAAGGCCACCAATGGGTCTTCAACAAAGCGAGAAAATCCCGCGCCCGGAGGCTGGCTTCATAAAGCCCTTAAACAAAATGTGTACCAGTTCATACTCCAAAACATAAAACTGAACTGACAATTAAAAACATACAAGACTAACAAAAGCCAGAGACTCCTGACTTGACGTCAAGGTAATCATATCAAGAAACACACCCAATATGCAAAGGTCAAGAGTCGAAAAGTCATTGTCTGGTCAAGAGTTCCTTGTCAAAAAAAACATAAATCAGATTTTGTGGAAAAGGGTCATCTTGGTACACAAAACTAACCAATATATCTTTATAACTAATATATATAGATATATAGAAAATGTGGTATGAGTGCCAATCAAACAATTCTCCATTTAATTCAAACAAAATATACAAGTTGTACATTGAGGACAAAGGTCAAGCTCACATGAAGTTTCTCGTGCCACTAGACTCACCATCTTATGACAATGCATCTACATGCCACATATTCAGAAGAAATGTCAATTGAAAATTATATTTTGAGGTCAAGGTAATATACTAAGCAACATACTGTATCATGATGACACACCCAACGTACATAGGTCAAGAGTCAAAAAGTCAAAGTCCCATGTCAAAAATGCACACAGCAGTCCTGCACGAAAGTTCATCATGGTACACACAACAATGTATTATGTCATGATGCACTACACGTGCCAAATACAGAAAACCTAGGTCAGAAACAGAAACACAAGACATATAACTAAACTCAATGGAACCGTAGTTTTCATTCAATTTATTTATCTAAAATGTACGCTTGCGCTAAACAATGGAAATTAACACTGTATATTTATATAAACAATCAATCTTGTAACATAAAAATAAAAAAAATAAAAATCTTGATTTTGTTCAAGGAGATACATTAACATTGCCAGGGAAAGCAAGGGCCACTTACGATGAACTGACGTTACGGTAGATGTTTGCAATCATGTGTATTGCACGGTATCAAGATATAAGAATAAATTCATACTGCATAAAAGCTACATCTTCGCTATGCAAGGATTATGATCTATTCTCCTATCCACCTTTGGCGAATTGAGAGAGAATTTCGTTGTCATAAGGTAATGATTTTCATTAATTGCAGTCATAACCGGCTTCATCCAATCACAAAAGCACCTATTACATGATCACGTGCGAATATAGAAAATATAGGAAAACAATTGCCACGTGCTTATTGTGTAACAATTCGTTACACCCCAAAACATACGACAATGTTTAGTGACAATTTAAATGTTGTTTTAATCTACTAATAGAAGTTTCTGTGTATGTTTCTTGCACAAATGTTGGAGTGCAGGTGAACCACGAATTCAAATATTCAATGAATTACACATTTCTATACGCTTTGTATGCAGAGATTAACAAAACAAGGAAATCAAATACCCTCGAAAATGCTGGTTTTCATCAAACCACGAAAATTGCTACCCACGAAAATAAATGAATCCCCAGTATTGATGTAAGTAGCAAATTATATGGTGTTATTTAATTCGTCAATGAAGATACTTTAATAATCATAGAAGGCTGCGAACACTGACACTTAAATCATTTACAATATGCAGAAAAAAATTATCAGGATAAATGTAAATATCTGATAATTTGAAACAATTTATAGGAATGTCAATTCGTATGTATACTGCATGTATTAGTAGTTTGATTTAATAACTATTATTTAGTTATATATAATCTCATATCGTTTTTGTCTGCTATAGTGACACGTTATTCAAACTAAAGACTATGGGGTCGAACAAATCATCCTTTTCCACGAAAGGACATTTCCCATGTAAAGTCAAATTAGAAAGAAAGATAATTATGACACTGTTTGTTTTAGTTATTAATGAAAATCAAAGTTCATACCAGGAATCATTTTATGAAGTGTGTCCAAGGATAGGTTTATCCTTCACACTTCCGTTTCTTAATATCTGGTGAACGACAATAAGATACTCCTCTTAATGATACTTATAATAAAATATTAGACAGGGTATTTATTCAATATATAATCTTGAATTCTTCTTTCTGTCATTTGAACATCATCGAACAATAATGCTAATAAATACATCGTTGAGTATCAATTGTTTTCAATTGGCACAATTATATCTTATATCTTTTTGTTAATAAACGATTAATCAATAACATAAAAGGTTAAAAATGTACCTTTAACTGTTACATGTTAATTGTTTTTCACCGATGACATTGATCAAAACTTTTAAATAAAACTTATTTGCATTTCCTACAAAAATAGCAAACGATATTAATAAAACATTTTGAAACCAAATTGTTTTAAAAAATGATAATTCATTTTATAATTTCTCAACAATCTTATCCAAATCTACAATAATTCTAAAATCTAATACAAATTACACAATATTCTAAAAGTATTTAAGCATGTTAAGTTTAAACATATAAATAAAGGAAGAAAATGGGATTGATCAAAAGAAATAACAGTATAACAAAAATTCACTTGATGACTTAATTTTGTTTATAATGTTGAAGTAGTTAAACGAAATAGATCACTTTATTCCCGGAACACTTATGGTATGAAACAAAATCAGTATCGTAAATTTGTTTATATGAACTGTCTGCTGACAAGTAAGTTCGTTTATCATTGACTATTTAACTTCACTTTCTATGCACTAATTGTATTCAATTATTGAATTCTACAAATTGTTTTAGCTCATATTATATCACATTCTTTACTATAATTTTTTTTTTAAATATATGCCTTGTCATCGTAACACCGTAATAACATATGTTATACTAATCAGATTCATGAACATGACAGTTGTGATCCACATGTTTGAGGTGTTTGAGTTTTTTTTATTTTTTCATTTAATTACTTTCATTCCGTTTTGAATTTTCTTCGGAGTTCGGTATTTTATGTTATTTTTGTTGTTGTTTTATGAAGTATTATGTCACTCATTTAAGAGGACAATTCAATTATAAATCAACCAGAACATGACTTGTATGAGCTATTATCTTTCTATCTAAGCTTTCTGGTTAGTGTTTTATACAATAATCACAACAGTTTTCTGTCCATTCACGATACCGCTGGACTACGATTGGTTATATACAACAATTAATAGTTGAACTCATAAAGCGTTAAGCAATGACTTTTGTCAAAACATATACATATGAAGTGATGCACCTGTCTCATTGACATTGTGTTTTTTTTCCCTTTGTATTTAACGCGTTTGATCGCTGGTGTTGTGTTTATTTTAGTATTTTGTTTTTGGGTACAGAGGTTTTAACTCTAGGACTATATCGTTTTACCTGTTCCATATCTTAAACAGTTACTTTTGCATACTAGGTACTATTTCTGTACTAGAAATATGTAGTACTTGAAATTTAATTTTTAATATTTAGTACTATTTCTTTACTTTAAAATTATTGTAATATTTAGGTACTTGTATTTTACAGTACTTGATTTGTACTAAATATTTTGGTACAGAAATAGTACAATATTCCATGTTTGAAATCATAATTTTAAGAGATTTGGAATAGAAAAACTTTCAAAATGCTGAAAATGTAACGGTAGTAACCAAAAATCTGTAGTACCTAAATTTCAAGTACAAATCAAGTACTGTAAAATACAGGTACCTAAATATTACAATAATTTTAAAGTAACAAAATAGTACTGAATATTAAAAGTAAATTTCCAGTACTACATATTTTTAGTACAAATATAGTACCTATATAAAAGTAGCTGTGTAAACAAAGAGGGTTAGAAAAATGTCGTGATTTGGATGCGTTTTGTTATGTGTTCAACTGAACCGTTATACTATTGTGGTTATCATAGCATAGTTTTAAACAGGGGATAAAATTAACATTTCTTATACCAGTAAGATACTTATCACGTTTTTCGAGATTTTCTGTCCATCGTTACAAACGTAAACTTATGGTTTGGTTGATAATATTATGTTTTAACCAACTTGTTTTTGTTACTTTGTTTGCGTTCCATATTAGCACCACGTCAGCGTTTAACGGACTCTACCTGAAATAAAACTTGAAATAATCTTTAAAAAGGAATTATTTGGATCTGGAATAATTTTGAATTCTGGAAAATTCATGAAAAATTCATTGTGTAAACTGACCCAACTAAATAGGATTAGCAATGCACGCATGGCTTAGTGGGGTTAGTAAGTTCAACCTGAAATGATAGTAAAAGTAAAATTAACCATAGCCATAGCTTGGGCAGTTTTCATCATTCATTTTTAATAAATATTCCAGAATTCAAAATATTCCAGTTTCAAATAATTCCCTGTTATTATGCAATTCCTTTTTCTTATTGACTAAAACGTGAAAGTAGACAGTCGTTTTACTAGAAGTGGGAAAGCTAGAAATGTTATAAAAGAAGCAGAAGATCGGAAAAGATAATTAACTTCCTAATAATGTCCAATACATATTCTAAATCTAAACCCATTAAGGATTTATGCAAACATTGTTTAACATTTAACAATAGTATATCAATGTCCTTGTTATTTTAGATACTGTTCCTTTCTTCAAAAATGAACTGCAAACAATTGTTTGGAATCACTTTGATTTGGTAAGTTTCGGAAATAGTTATGTGTGCAAACATCGCCTCAGCAGGTACTGGTATCAATCGAATTACCAAAATATATTACAGACACGAGGCTTAAAATTTAAGGACGCAATAGAGCGTGTGTCTACACAAGACACATCAGTGGCGCTCAAATCTAAACAAATCGAGAGACTAGTTGAAGAGCTGTAAAAAATCAAAAATTTTAAAAAGAGTTTACTCATATAAAATTAAGCTGTTTATGCATGAAGATATAACATTCTTTGTAAGGCTTGTGAAACACTGGTGAAGAAACAAAAAAACACGAGGGAACTATCAGCCCGATTTATGTTGTCTTATTGGCACACATACCACATCTTCTTATATCTTTATAAAAATAAAATGGAAAAGAAAAAAAAAAGATATGAAGGAAACGACCACTACTGAATAACAGGCTTCCGACTCTAGACTGAACCTATAGAATGCCGCAGGATTTAAAAAGTTTGCAGGCGCTCAACCATCCTCTTACCTGTGGCAGTGGTATAAAAGCAAAACATAAGAACAAACTTATTAAAATCGGTAAAAAAGGGTTTAATTCATCAGACAAGATCACAAAGACAAGAAAAGAAACAGTAAAGATGTGAGAGAATTAGACTATAAACACTGATGTCGGAATTTGGAATATCTGTAATATATAGTTTATATGATACTCACTTTATTGCATATTTCTAGTAAATATATTTTTTTTTTAAATCAAAAGTTTTTCACGTGTTTTGAATTTTGATTTTTATCGTTGTTGAATCGAAATGTTCGAATTTCTTTAATAGTTGATGATATTTTGGAAAGTAATTTATCGGTTTAAAAAGCATTAAAATGGTGTCTTCGATGTTTGAAGAAGGCTTTTGAGTTATTTGCTACTTTTATTATACATTTGCTTATTTTTCATTATAATATGGTTTTATTGTCGCAGTAGTATATACTGTCAAATATTTTTCAGGGTCTTCAAGTTTGATTTGGTAAGAAATTAGAACACTTATACCAGATTCAAATTCAACTCAAAACATAGGTTTTGTACCTGTTCGTAACTCATTATAAAAAATTGGATACAAGAATTCGAAGTAATTATGACACCTCTTTCCCAACCCGAGTACTGTATTCTAACAATACATAAAACGTACACACAACAACATAAGACAATGTATGACACAGTTTTCTCATGAATTCATTTCTGATCTGCTAAAATCGAACGTTTGACGATTAATCAATGCAACAGAGTGTAAGATAAATTCGATTTGCAATTTTTCATTCAAACCCTAGTAAATACTTTGAGAGCTGCACACTCCTTATAGAACTAAAAAAAACGTAAACCCAAAGTACTATTTGACTCTTAGCAATAAATCATTTCTATTTAAAAGAAAACAACATTAAAATGTATTATATACAGTTTACACAAGGAAATAGGCCAGTGTGTCTTAATGCGAACTAGTTTTATTGAATGTATTAATTTCACCCACACCAGCCACAAATAAAAACAACCAAAAAAAAAAGAAAAACCTCTGGGCAATAATGTCGTCATATCGATATATATTATAAGATGTAAGATAGAAGTCTCATCGTTTAAAATCATATTAATTTTTCCTTACACAAACTTTCAACTGCAGTCTGAATTACACACTTTTGATTTTCTTTTCAAGTTTGCAGAAAGTCAAAAATGCACCTTTAGCATTGACGATCCTGAATGGAAGAACATGTGGTATCTTGTAAGTAGACCAGAAAGAAAATTATCATTTAACACTTGTATATTATTTACAATGCTATACACAGTTGTTCTAGGTTTGAAATTCAATACTTGAAGAAATCCCTGAATTTATCAATTCAATACTATAACTTAAGCCCAATAAAGCTTCTAATTTTATCAAAATGTGTACTGTCATTTATTTGCATTTATGATATATGTGTAAAAATTATCTATAAACATACGGGTTTTTTAAACATTATTTCTGATATCAATTTGGTTTTTTCGAACTGTGTAAATTTATTTATTTCAAGATCATGTTTAAAATTCAGGTTCTGGTGAGTTTCATACGGTTCCTTGCCGCACGATTTTTAAATTAAAATTTTTTGTTAAGGCAGTTGATTGTACAAAACGTAACACAAGATTAACGGTTGGAAATGGAAATTCGATTATTGGTTCAAATCATGAAAAAAGCCTACAGCATTTGAAGAATACAAATTGGTGTATATCTTTTCATTACTGATTGTTTTATTTCTTGACGACAGTGTTTTATTTCTTGACGACAGTGTCACTTAAACATAAATGGGGTACACATCAAACGAAAACTTCGACTTGAACTAATAGATAAGCTATACTTTGATAAACTGTGTCATGTTTTCTTTTTAATCTTTTTTTTTTTTACTTGAGCGTTAACAGAAATTCAGAGGAATTTTATTACTTATTATTTCTTTCTAACGGCTTACCACTATCTTTTAGAACAATCCTAATACAAATAAATATGACATGAACGTATTAACAGCTTGGGAAAGCTGTGCAAACGGTACTGGCGTGACTGTGGGTGTAGTTGACAATGGCATACAGGACCACGCTGACCTTAATATTGTGAGTAGATTTACCTGTTATCTATTTACTGCTGAAGTTATTGTCTATGTCGTTTTATTAATATTACACGAAATCATCATATCATTAAGAGCACATTTTGTCCTCTCTTTTGTTTTAGGTTTGGCATGCCACAAAACCAGGTTCAACCCACCATTTTTTCCTTTAAAAATGGCATGTACCAAGTCAGGAATATGGCCATTGTTATATTATAGTTCGTTTTTGTGTGTGTTAAATTTTAACGTTGTGTTTCCGTTGTGTCGTTTGGTTTCTCTTATTTTTGAGTGTGAATTAACATTACTCATGTTACTATAAGACGTGTCACGGTACTTATCTATCCCAAATTCATGTATTTGGTTTTGATGTTATATTTTTTATTCTCATATGATTTTGTCAAATGCTTAGTCCGTTTCTGTGTGTGTTACATTTTAATGTTGTGTCTTTGTTCTCCTCTTATATTTAATGCGTTTCCCTCAGTTTTAGTTTGTTACCCCGATTTTGTTTTTTTTTGTCCATGGATTTATGAGTTTTGAACAGCGGTATACTACTGTTGCCTTTATTGTGAACATTCCACAAAATTGGGATGCATAAAAAGTTAAATCACAAAAATAGTGAACTCCGAGGAAACATCAAAACGGAAAGTTCTTAATCAAATGTAAAAATCTAAAGATAAAACACATCAAACGAATGGATAGCAACTGTCATATTTCTGAATTAGTACAGGCATTTTCTTATGTAGAAAATGATGGATTAATCCTGGTTTTATAGCTAGCTAAACCTCTCACTTGTATGACAGTCGCATCAAATTCCACTACATTGACAACGATGGTTGAACATAACAAACTGGCATATTAGGTAAAATTGTCAAAAATAAGGTACAGCAGTCAACATTGTGTTATAATCTTAATCACTATAAAACAAACAAATATGTGAAAAAGAAGCACGAAATGGCCAATAGACCAAGCCTATTATCAACAATTAAAGACAAGAATACACATATTTACTATAGTACAATTACACAATGACAAGATGTATACGTACACAGCCACGTCATATATGTACACAAACATGTATCAAAGAAACATAAAAAGGCGTATAGACAAAGCACGTAGCAAAAATGAACGACACGTATACACACATGTTTTACAATAGCACAATAACGGGAAGTATAAGTACAGAGCCACGCTATATGTATCGACGTAACACCAAAGGCATATAGATAAACACGAAAGACAAGAGTAGGATAATATCATACACAATAACATAATGATAGGATGTACAAAAACAACAAGTATCTTAATCACAGTAAAAACAAAAACAAAATAACAAAGAAGCATAAAAAGGCATATCACATTCAAAAACCTCATTCATTGCTTCCTTATTCTTCAATTGTATTAGTAAATGTTAAATCCATCCATAAACGATTGATGGATTTTAAGTCCTGGGACCAAATGGTCTGTCCAACACTGACTCCGACGCAAAACCGCGAGTTTGACGTCAGAATGTAAACGTCACACAGGTAGAGATATAAAAATAATTTTGTCGTTCAAATTATGAAAGAATATTGTCAATAGTTCTTTTTAGGCTTACCTTCTGCAGAATATAGTTTAGAAGTTAACCTTTCCTACTTGCCGTTTGTCTTTATGCTTATTGATTATTTTTTTCTTAAAAAAAGAGCCACGTGATTATGTATAGAAGAAACACAAAAGGGCATATAGACAAATTCAGTGTCACTCTGATGGTATTTCAAATAAAACCTACACGTATATATCCATTGATGTATTACCATTTGCATAACAACTACAGGAAAATATATCATAGTCATTCAGAACGAGACTACAATTTTACAAACAATCTAATACTTAAGTTATCCGTAGCCATTCGATTCTTAATCATAAGAGGGAGGATGACACTTCCACGCGAAAAAGAAAAAAAATATATTTGATATTTGTCACTGCGAATGTCTTATTGATGGCAGTCTACCTTGCCCAATAAAAGAAGCAGGCTCAACAATAATGGCATCTTATAACGTGTCGTAAATATATGAAGAATATCGTGTTTTGATCATAAGCATACTTTCTGCAGAATTATTCTTATATTATACCATCTGATACAATATATATAGTTGGTTCCGTTTTTATCACTTTCACACTATAATTCCTTTTTTAGGATAGAAATATGAATGCTGGTTATACAAACAAAAGTAAACAAGGGAATCCCACTCGGTAAGTCAACAGGCATTTGAGCTAGAATAAACAAGATTGCTACTACAGTAAAAACAGTGAATAGTTGATAACAAAGTTTGTGACTAAGTTTTATTTGTTTGAATAAGAAATAGTTAGATATGAGACGTTGGAAAGTTTGTGAGTAAAACGATAAACATTAAGTAAAATGGTACTGGTATGACAAAAGTGCTGTATTTTTTTTTATCATGATGAAAGGTAGATATCTGGTAAATAAAATGCGTCCTTTGTGACTAATCATAACATGTTTGCATTTGTTTCAGGTCACGACAGTCATGGGTAAGCATTCAAAGTTTATCTCAAGTAATTACATTGGTTTAAGAATTTGAACAGTCTTAATAATATTACTTCAACCATTGCCATAAAAATCTTCAAACGTCTAACTAGTATCGAGAAAACATATTATATGTTATTCAGGCCTCCCTTTCTGAGACCTGAATTTCACATATATTACGGATTACCCCTGACTTAATGTTATTTTTTAGTGCAGGTATTTGTTGACAACACATATATATTAAAAACCCCAAACTGATATGTTCGGCATACGTGAAGGATTTTCTAATTTGCTGTGAACATAATTTTATCGTGTATGTTATAATTTATAATAACACTTTTAACATTAGATTTAAGTATTAAAAGCGTAAATTCATGATTTTGTATCAAACATGTATCATTGACTGAAGCACGTTGTTATTTTCCCTCTGTGAGCCTCTGACAGTCTGATAGCTTTGGACTACGTCACATAGTAACCAGTGTTATGATGACGTTTTGAGGTTCCAATTGGGGATAAAAACGTCGTATATACCCCGTCAGTTTCCTGAATATATACTGACATCTCTCTGTTGTTATCCAATCACAAACCTCGACACATTTGTAATCCGTAATATATATTATTATTGTTTGACGTAAATTTTACATTGAGGTTCTGAAAAAAGAAATTACCAATTCACCAAAATTCCAACTGACTTCATTTTCAGAAATCGACATCTGTAACAAACATAAACTTTTAGCTACCGCTTTACAAGCAGAACCGAATACAATGAAAGTCCCTACTATGTATTGGCTTCAAAAGCTACACAAAACACCTTACAAATATAGATTTATTTCGTCTTCAAGCCATTGTTCCACTACTAAATTGTCTATTCTTCTTACCAGTACACTTGGTACAATCAAAAACCTGATAATAAATTGTTCAAATAAGGCCTTCGAAAATAGTGGAATTAATTACTTTTGGAGTGTCAAGAACTCGTTGGAAGTACTTGATAAACTGCATGCTTATATTGGTGATTTTGAATCTGTTCAAAGTTTTGATTTTTCTACCCTGTATACCACATTGCCTCACATTCTCATTAAGAAAAAATTCACCCACCTAATTAAATGGGCATTTAAAAAGTCAGAATGTGAATATATATGTTCAAACTCTTTTAGGTCATTTTTTAGTAGCAATAAACAAAAAAAACTATGTCAATAGGACATGCTTTGATACTATATATGCCCTTGCATTTTTACTAGATAACATTTTGTTTCGCTTTGGAGATTCCGTATATCGTCAGGTTATTGGAATTCCAATGAGGACTAACTGTGCACCACTTATTTCCGACCTGTTTTTGTATTGCTATGAGTTACAATTTATGACAAAAATCAGCAAAGACTTATCGAAACAACATCTCATTATAATACTTTTTAGATATTTGGATGACATTTTGGCTCTCAATAATGACGACTTCAGTATGTATACTAAAGAAATTTATCCTGTTGAACTTACTTTAAATAAAGCTAATACTAACAATGACCACTGCCCTTCCCTCGATCTTGATATCTATATCACTAACGGAAAGCTTAATACTAAAATTTTGATAAAAGAGATGATTTTTCATTTCCTATCGTTAATTATCCATTTTTAAATGGTGACGTTCCATTGTCACCATCTTACGGTGTTTATATATCTCAACTTGTACGATTCGCTCGTGTATATCACAATGTTTTAGATTTTAACGAGAGAAATGTATGTATTACTGAAAAATTATTACACCAGGGTTTTCGATATCACAAACTAGTCAAAACATTTACTAAATTTTATCATCGGTATAAGGACATCATTCGTAAATCTAGCTCAACTTGCAGACTTCTTATACGTTCAGGTATTTCACATCCAATATTTTATGGAAATATTCTTTATAAAGCACAAAAATGTCAGTATTCACCTCAGAAACTAACAAAACCTTTAAATAGACTTATCAAGAACGGATATAGTTACGATACTGTTGTCAGGTCACTAAAGATTGCTTATTTTGGCGTTAATATTGATTCACTTATAGGGTCTTTGCATCGGAACTAAACACATTTATTAAAAAACCAGTTGTTGGCATGACACGGGTTATGTTCTTCTCATATATGTTATGATGGTATGATACTAAACCCCTAACGGGACGGATTGTGGCTGATATTCATATGATGAAATCATAATCTTTCAATCAGTTTAATTGAAGTCTGGAGCTGGCATGTCAGTTAACTGCTAGTAGTCTGTTGTTATTTATGTATTATTGTCATTTTGTTTATTTTCTTTAGTTACATCTTCTGACATCAGACTCGGACTTCTCTTGAATTGAATTTTAAATGTGCGTATTGTTATGCATTTACTTTTCTACATTGGCTAGAGGTATAGGGGGAGGGTTGAGATCTCATAAACATGTTTAACCCCGCCGCATTTTTGCGCCTGTCCCAAGTCAGGAGCCTCTGGCCTTTGTAAGTCTTGTATTTTTTTAATTTTAGTTTCTTGTGTACAATTCGGAAATTAGTATGGCGTTCATTATCACTGAACTAGTATATATTTGTTTAGGGGCCAGCTGAAGGACGCCTCCAGGTGCGGGAATGTCTCGCTACATTGAAGACCTGTTAGTGACCTTCTGCTGTTGTTTTTTCTATGGTCGGGTTGTTGTCTCTTTGACACATTCCCCATTTCCATTCTCAATTTTATGAACATATCAATGTATGTTCAAATGCGATGAAACAGATCAAACTAAAAAAAAAACAAGATCAATATTCCATGCATCTCATTTGGTTCCAAACTTTTTCAAGTCAAGCTATAAAGTCTGCGATTAATTACAGTTTGCAAGTTTTTATGCATCATGATGGTGTTATTGTGAGTTCTCAAATATTGTTATCAAACTAATGTAGACAATGATACAATTAATTAGTTGCAGTAGTTGTCCATCTGCAACTGATTTATTTTTATTTCACTCTATGCTTAACTGACTCTTCGTGTTGCTCATTCTTTAGTGTTCTGTTTTGTGTTTTGTGTACTATTGTTTGTCTGTTTGTCTTTTTCGTTTTAATTCATGGCGATGTCAATGTATTTTCCACTTATGAGATTGAATATCCTTTTGTTATCCTTAGGCTCTTATTTCCATGAGAATTAATTGCCGTTAAATTAAGTATCAATACATAATTATTTTCTTCTTTAAGACTAGACCCATACCTGCTGCTACACGGAAAAGACAATATCAAGCATCACTTAAGTAAGTAAATACGTTGTTTATATCATTTCGAACATACATTTAAGTTTGTAATAAATATTTTGTCACGTAGCTTCTGATTTTCAAAAATAACACTGCAAAAATATATCAGTGTTGAATAATAATCATTATAAAAAATCCCCAAAAAACTTATCAAATGTGATATCAATATTTATTATATACCGCGTTGTTAATAAAGGTATACTGTTTGTTTAAAATAATCAATGACAATTTTATGTGTATCTACAGTAAACATTAACTATTATTTTGTTCATAGAAAGTTGAATTTACTTAGTTATTCTGCGGAAATTCGACATTAAATCAACTTTGTATTTAATTTATATATTTTTTATAAAATGAGAAGCGGAAAACACACAGCCTTTATGTTGTTTGTTTAACAAAAGAGGGACAAAAGATACCAGAGGGGCAGTTAAACTTATAGCTTGAAAATAAACTGACAATGCAATGGCTAAAAATTAAAAAGACAAACAGATAAATATTAATACAAAAGATTATTCAATAACGGCCAACCAACTCGTGACGGCGTCCGTAAAATATACGAAGGGATGATTTTAACTTCAATTTTTAAAACTCTTAGTTTATTAGATTCCTTGTGAGCATTATCATGCATATCCACTATATATATTCAAATACATATTAAAACTCTAAAACCAATAACATGTGAAACTTCTACTCGTGACATGCTTCCTCCACTTATACAGTTTGTAATAGAATACATCACGAGGTATTCTTCTCTTGGTGACCCAATTATATTTCTTTAAAATGTGAAAGTGAAAAAAATAAGGAAAAAGTTAACAATTTACCTTCTGAAAATATTTTGACTTATTTTTAGTCATAAATTTAATTGACACCAAACATATGTTGAGTTGAAATGTTGCACCATGTGTAGATTTGTAATTGAGAATTTCAGACCAAAAGTGACATGACCAATTTCTCGGATGAGTCATTAAACTATGCTTTTTAAAGGATTTGTAATCTATTGACAACATTTTGAAGATATCTTCTGTTTACATAGTCCTTACACTTTAGTGATATTTCTTTTGAAGGTTGACACCATCAGCATCACATAATTAGTTTTAAATATAACTCGTAAATATAAAGGAGGTTGTACAAACTTGTTGCTATCTTTTTACAGTATTTTATTGATGGAACCTTGTTAAACTATCACATGGGTTTTACTGATTACTTTGAAGGTATCAAGCAATTTACTACTATATAAAAATGAATTACTTTGGCACTGACTTGTTTTATCTAATACTAATTTTTGCTTGTTTCTGATAATTTTTTAAGGCATGGCACACGAGTAGCCGGCATTGTGGCAGCGAAGAAGAATGGCCAGGGCATAATTGGAATTGCATTTGGAGCTACACTTGTTGGCAAGTTGATGTATTATATTATTTTCTGACATGAGAATCACATAGAGTGTCAAAATGTTGGACTACATATGTACAGTTTTAAATTCTTACAAGATATTCGCTTCGTTTTGAAACATTTTTGTACCATCCTTTCAAGATTTTGTCCTTAACCACTATTATTTTGTTCTATAAAAGATTTAAATGTAACTGAATAATTAGAAAGATATACTTCTTAAGTTACATATAATTATATACTTTATTCCATATTGATTAAATTTTAGTAGGTTTTCCAATATGAATTGGATTTTGATTGAATAAGCATATTCACCGCGCAAATCGTCGCGTGCTTTAAGGCGCATAATTTTGGTAAAAAACGTTTAATGTACCATTGGTTTAGGTAAATATTTGCCATTACATACATTTCTCTCGGAATATGGAATAAAACAATGACTGTCTTGTTTTTCGGTAAATATATGGTTAAATTGACTTTTGAAAAATTGATATTCACTTCGACCGTTGGCCTCGAGGGGATAGACTCGATCAACAGTCACCAAACTTTGCATTATTTAGTAACAAGACGGAACATAAAGTTAAAGGATAATATTTGCTTCTTGTCTTCTCTTATGACATACACAAATATGTTATCGATCAATATAAATCACTCATATTTATATTCGTCTTTTATTCGTCTAATTTAATTAATACTTTCCAAATAACTAATTACATCATTTTGATTCAGAATAGCATCAGGGGAAGAATAAAGAGCGTAAAAAAACATATTTGGATTTTAAAGTTTATTACGATGTGAAAAATATTTGAGGTTAAGAAGAATCGTTCAAGACAAAATCATCATATTTTACGAATCCATTTCCATTGTATTGCAACTAATATTTTTTTCTTTCTTTCGTTAATTTCGGTAGCTGGTTAAACATGTTTTGTTTACAAATAGTACCGTTTAATTACTTTATTAACAAAATAAAGCATAACGATTGTCCTTACCCACCATATACTTTTACATGTTTTAAAGTGTTTTAAAATGTTTTCAAAATTATAATCCTGGTACCTTTGATAACTTTTTACATGTTTTAAGCTAAGCTAGTTAGTGATAAATATATAAAATTCTTAATAACCCATTAACTTTTTGTCATTTTTACCTGTCATGACTGTTTGTTTGGCTCACACATTCTTGTCAATATCATTGAATTTTATGCGACTATCATATAAGGGAGAGGCAAAGCTAGCTATAAAACCAGGTTTTAAATCCCTCATATTGTAAATAAGGAAATACTGGTACCTAAGTAAGGAATTATACAGTTGCTTTCGTTTGATGTGTTTGTGCTTTTGATTTTACCATTTGTTCAGGTACTTTCCAGGTACATTTGAATTTAACTTGGAGTTCGATGTTTGTGTTTTTTTGTTTAATTCTCTTTTAAAGACGACAAGTGTGTGTTCAGGACAATAAAAGCAACTGATTAGCTACAACTTTATATCAGTACATGTAATTTTCGTGGAATTTTGGTACTGGTATAGTTTATTATACCTAATTACCAAGTAGCTAATAATTTATGTTTTATTTATTTTTGATAGATGTAAGAATAGCATCAACTTCTGTTTTTGAGACATTCAATGCGAGTTTACTGACACATCAATCCGATGTTATAGATGTATACAGCTGTAGTTTTGCCAACTTCCATACTGGTACCAAAACATATCCGTTGACTGCAAATCAGGAAAAGGCTTTCCAAGAAGGAACAACTTATGTAATTATGTAGTAACCTTTCATTATCTATTGATTGCTATATATCACCATTCACTGTTTTCTGCAAAGTGATTTTTTAAGCAACATTAAATTAAGTAGACGAAACAAAACAGTGTTTTTATGTGAGAATAGAGTTTGGCTGTCATTAATTAAATTCACAGTCATTTTCTTTTTGATGAATCGCGGATTTTATTTCTTCTTATCAAACAGGTTAAGTTTTTACTTGATTTGTGTCACTCTTAGTGAATCTTCAAAATTAGAACATAATACTAATATACATCTATAATTTGATGATATATAAAAAAAAAAAAGAAAATTGAAAACAAAACAACTGTTGTGTTTATTTTTTCGCTAATAATGGGGTATCGTAATGCGTTATTTGAATATACTTCTAATCTAAAACTTGAATGAATTAAAGATTATATCGCAGATGTTAAGATAATTTTAGAGGCACAACACGAATAAAGAACACACGTCAACATTTGTTTTATGAAAATAAAACATTCTCAAGCGTTAGGCGGTCTATGTATGCATTTTATCAAACCTTTCTGGGTCACACAACAGACTTTGCACTATATAATTTGATAAATTTTATGAAAAAAGGGATCTTATAAAAATCACAAAAACTGAAAATTATCTTTCTTATTTATATAAAGGATTCTTTTTCTTTTAGAAAATTACAGACAAATACTATGTCAACTGTCGATACAAAGCTATTAACATAAACAAGCTAATTGCATAAACAAGGAATTGAAATACTATACCATTTTTTTCATAGTGCGGATCGAAATGAACATAATGCAAATCGATATATTGGGTATGTCTCAAGACAAATTCAGGATATTATAAATCATGCTGTATCATTATTAATAGCGGTATTCGGTCATTTTAGACTTCCCAAAAGCGTTGAAAATACTTGCATATGATTTTATGCATTATATTTTGAAACGGTTTTAAATAACAGATCAGACTCTTAACCCTCAATATACATATATCTAAGAGGCATAAGACAGGAATGTCCGTACAGCTTTTTTGATAGCTGTTGAAATATCGGCCTCTAAAATTAGACAAAATTTTTATATTAAAGGATTAAAAAAATAAATCAAAAGTCCTATAGTAAAACAAAAAACACAATTAGCGCGTGTTAAACCTTATTATTCAAAAATAAAAGTTTAATATTGGATTGATAATAAATAATTAATATCACAAAAATACTGAACTTCGAGGAAAATTCAAACAGGAAAGTCCCTAACCAAATGGCAAAATCAAAATCTCAAAATCCTCAAACGAATGGACAGCAACTGTCATATTCCTGACTTGGTACAGGCATTGTTTAAATGATACATGAGGCAATTATTTAAAGTATCAGAATAGGAACCTTACATTTCTAAAATTTAGACTTCAACTTTAATTTAAAACATTCTTAAAAAGAGATTGTGTATCAAAAACGGGCAGGTTGAATAATAAATCTCATATCTTTTTTCCTGTTAAAGACATGCTTCTAGAAAAAAAAGCCTATCATTTGGCGTTGCTCGTCGTCGTCTATCGTCCACACACTTATATAACTTTTATCTTGTTTAACACACCTGGTTAGAGTTTTTCGGGTACTATGTATGGAAGATCCGAAGTAAACATTTGGTTCTGTTCGGGTGAAAATACTTTTTCATCTCCTCTGAAATCACGTAGCCTATTTTAACCAATCAATGCAAACTAGTATTCTTAAGAATCGCTACAGCTAGTTTTCGTCTTCCCGTCAGTAAACCACTACCCACCAAAAATGCTCTTCATATGATGTTGAAATCATATATAAACATGTTGGAATCGCCATTATATATTTCCCTTTTGTAAATATTATAGTTAATTGTTCCTGTCTTATTTGGAGACCATCTACAAGCTATGTGTTACATTTTATATATTTCTTTTCAACTAAAAGAATCTATACGAGATATGAAAGCTCCTTTTAGATTATATAAGATATGTTTAAGATTTATTGATTACAAATTGTTATATGTATTGTCATTGGAATGTTTATTATTTTCCTTTTTTCACATCAAGCTATTTTGGCGATTGTAATAAATGCTTTACTTTTTTATAATCAGGGTAGGCAAGGTCGTGGTTCAGTGTATGTTTTTGCTACAGGAAATAGTGGTGGAAAGAGAACGAACCTTTTCCGTGATAGCTGTGCTTATGACAGATTAGTAACCAATAGATACGTTGTTTCAGTGGCAGGTACTCGTTTATACATTTCTACATATATTGTTTCATCCATGTCATAGCTTTATAATATTCAAGATAAGTGAAAAAAAAAAAAAACAATTGGCTTGAAATAAGGGAGCAACCAATTTGATTTTTTGTTTTGGGTGGGGGAAACCTATGATGTAATATTTTGCTCTGCATTTTTTTTTATTGCAATCTCTGTCCTGCCTTTTTTAATAGTTTATCCTGCATTTTACATACGAAGGTGCTTATCCTGCCCTTATTATGAATAAAAAATGCAGTACTTTTTTAAATTTTCCTAGCTCCCCTCCCCTTCCAAATAACAATCAAATAGTAGCTTCCTTAGAGAGATAACATGCTACATCCGGTTCATATGATATACAACTTCACACTGAGTAAAAAGTATACAGTATGCCGGTAATTTTACATAAAATAATACAAAATGGCTTCTTCCGGTTTACAAATTGTTTTTTTTTTGTGTTTTACAATGTCATACCAGTATACCTTCCAAATTAATGTTTAATACAAAATAAATTTAAAATGAACCATTTTTTAATTTATAGCAAAGGTTAAATATCTAGAACGTTCTGTCTAAGTATTGATTTGAATTTAACGTATGTTTTGAAAACAGAAACTATGATATTTATATTTGGTAGGTATTCAGCACAATCTTAGAAAACTTCCTAACGGAGAAGCTTGCAGTGCTATGATGATTGCAGCTTTTACTACAAAACCAGGTGTAAAGAAAAATCGTGGAGCTAAAGTGGTTCGTATCTTTTAATCCCTTATACTGGTTGAATTATCGTTGAACTAATAATTTGTATTGTATGACTCTCAGTATAGATACAAAGTTAAGGATAAGTAAACTCTTATTGGCTTTACATTGACTTTTACTATATAGGTACTTAACCTGGTGATAAAAACTTAAGCAAAAGTTTACTTAAAATAAAACTGATGTCGCTCAAAATAGTCCTATTTTTTGAATGAAATGGTGTCTTCAAATGAAAATTGAATTTCATCCACACTTTTTTTATGTACATCGTTAGTTGTTAACAAAATAAATTTTGATTTAATAAACACGACTAACAAAGAACTTGCATCTAAACATCAACATCTACCTGAGCAATTATATCTTTAAAGAAATTGTATTTTTCAGATAACAACAACAGATATTGGCAACAAAACGACATTGCATTTTAACCAGAATTCCGCAGCAGCACCTATGGTATCCGGTGCAGTAGCTCTTGCTCTGAGTGCAAAGTAATTAGTCAATAACAAAAGGTCTATTCCATGTACAACGAGTACCACATTCACATCTTAAGCATTATAAATTAATATAGTTTTGATAATACAATAAGGCAAGAAGTTGTTTCACTGATAATTCAATTTGAACTAAAACACACTTAAACAATTGATTTTAACAGTTCTTGAAAGACACAATAATGTATCATCTTTCATTATCTTAGGTATATACAATTTTCGAAGTTTTCACTATAGAAAAAAAATACAGTTGAGAATTGAGAAAGCATTTGCGGGCTTTTGATTTAGATATATAATCAGACTGGCAATTAGTTTTTACTTGTATGTATTAACATTGACATCAGGAATTTTCTGAAAACCTAATGAACAATATAGGTATTGACATACTGTGTATCGATTTTATAGGAACTATAGCACAATAGTTTGAAAACTAACATTTAAGATATTTTAAAAGGAACGATACATACATGGACCCTATTATATTATACTGAATGAATATCTCACTGTTGATACATTATTTTTAAGCTTGCATTTACTTTCACGATAGAAATTAATAAATCAAGGTTTCAAAAAGAAGCTGAAATTATTCTGTCGATAATATTTACGGACGCCTACAAGAATTGTTTAAACGTTGGAAAATATCTGTTCCAGGCTCGACGACGGATATGCTCCGATGTAACGATGATAACACATTTGATATTAAATCAGCGTCCATTACATGAAACTAATTCTTACCAGTACAAGACGCTTGGTGTTAAGGCGTCCGTTATTAATACGTTATACTCGTTCATGTGTATATTATAAGGACTTCATTAACAGACAAGTGCTCTTTACACACTTAAAAAGTGCTATAATAGAGAATTGAGATTAAACGACTGAAAATGACACTGCACATGTTTAACGGTCAAAATAAAAATGTTTACCGATACTAAACTCACTGGCAACACGTTTTCGTGAGTGATGACTTAATATACCCGAATAAATGTACTACTCTGATCTGTTCCATCAATAATTATATCCTATTCCCGATTTAGTTAAATTGACAAGGTTCAAAATGGCCAGCAAGAGACGATCTAGAGCACATGAAAAACAGCAGTGTTACATTGATTAGTCTCTTAATGTATCGATAAGCAAGATTTGAACATCGTTAAAAAGCAAATTAACAAAAGTACTGAATTCCGATGACTATTCAACGGAAAGACCCTAATTATTAAATGACATAATCAAAAGCTTAAACAACTATCGTTTTAATCTGTAAATCGCCGTACCATTAATTTATCCGTCAATTTTATAAAAATCATTTTCAAAACATGATTTGATGTATATACTTTTGATTTTGAATAACTGATGAAAAATTACCAAAGTATGATTAATGATTAGAACAAAATTTAACATTCAAAATACACCCAAACGAAAAAAAAAATTTAACAGTCGTTCCTAATGATTTAATTCTAAATCCATTTTAAGTCGGAGTTATTCATTTAAAAACGTTAATGACAAAATTATGTTTTTGAGACGATAGACAAAACACTGGCAGACAATCAAAAATTTAATAGTTGAGGTATATTCTTATTTATACTGGATTTGTGTTTAAAACCCTGAATCATTACAATTCGAAATCAAGACAAAGCAAATTTAGATAAATAAACAAACCAACGAAAATCAATTACAAATATAAAACCAGACCCACTAATATACTTCTGCCTTGTCATAATTATTTACATCCGGATTCATATTTGATTTTGATTCATTATATTTTTTTACAGTCCATTTTTAACGTATAGGGACATTATGCATTTGCTGGTAAACACTGCAAGTGGTGATCTCCTAAAAAATAAAAACAAAAAGAAGTTTATTACAAATGCTGCTGGATTTAAAGGTAAGTATTTAGAAAATGAAAATAGTTGATACACATAATGGATCAAAAATAAAAAAAAGAATTATAAGAACATTTCTTTTTATAACCAATATATTTGTGCCATTTTTACAAGTGTTTTTAATATGTGGAGCAGGATCTGCTTACCCTTCCGGAGCACCTGAAATAATTCCCAGTTATGATTGATTATGTGTTGCTTAGACTTATTTTTCTATTTTGTGTTTTATGAACTATTGTTTGTTTGTTTGTCTTTTTTTTAGCCATTGTGTTGTCAGTTTTTTTTCGATTTATGAGTTTGAATGTCCCTCTGATATATTTGTCCGTCATTTGCAACGTAAAACATTTGAACAACAATTATTGATCAATAACAAAAATGTTACGGGCATAAGCAAGTTGAAAGTTTTTAACATTAATTTCGACTGAATTTCTAATTCAGTATCATCATACTTCGGATTTGGATTACTTGATATTGGCGCCCTTGTTGAAAGAAGTAAAAGCTGGGAACTAGTTCCTGACAGACAAAGTTGTCATTCAACAGAAATTGTTGACAATCCGTAAGTTACAGTATACATATTTAAAATATATACAGTAATATCATTCAGAAAAGAACAGCAATGCAATGACAACACATTCGTCACTTTGTGTATAGACATATACCATTAACAAACTTCCGAATAACATTAAAGATAAGCTTTAGCCATATAACAGGTATTAAAAATGAACAACAATACCACCGAGAACAAAAACTAATAAAAGTAATAATTGTTGTGGAAAATTACGATCACATTTTATTATTATAAACTACACATAAGGAAAGCATGACATTTTATTTTCTCTTTAATACCCGTATTGCGTTGTATGAGTGTTATGTTATATTACAAATGACATATGTTTATCTTGTTAAATTGCCTAAAATTTAATGCACGTTTTTTTTTAATCAAAAACGTTCTCTGACTAAAAGTCTGGTATATGTTTTTTAATCATTCTACTAGTTCAAAACGATAAAGCTTCGGTTTCAAATAAAAAAACACCTTGGAAAAACCTTGCCGTTCCATCTGAATCAAGCCTAGACACTTTTATGTAAATGTGTATAGGTGTTATTTATTGTGAAACATTTGAACTGAAAGTATATATGCATACAAATGTATATCAATTTGATGCAAATAGTGGTCAATAGTTTTTTTTCTCTTTTAGAATGGGCGACGACTACAAATATTTAGTGCTTAAGGTCAGTGGATGCAATGTTACTTATGTAGAACATGTTGAAGTATCATTAATTGTCAACCATCAATATGCAGGGCAAATACAGTGGAGTCTGATATCGCCATATAAAACAAAGTCTACAATCATTCCCGGCAGAATTCTCGATCAGACGACAACAATGAAATTAACAGTTTTAACCGTTCAAATGTGGGGAGAAAATTCCGAAGGATATTGGAAATTGGAACCCAAACCTGCGTTTCGTGAATCTTTGGGTAATTTTTATTTTTATTACAGTATATAATAAATGTTTCGTATGAAAACTCCATATTTTCAACTAATTTTTAATACAAACGTATTCATTTAGAGCCATAAATCGAAAACATAATTATTTTCCACAGTTATTGTGCTAATCAACTGATAATAATTTACAAAATAAGCAGATTTATTCATTTTTCACCAAAACCCCAAAAAATCAAAAAACTTATTTAATTCATACAGTGAATAAACGACACGTTGGCTTCCCCGATGAATTGTGTATGGATGGTGACACATCCACGTCGCATATATTCGATCAAGGAGGAAAAGATCACGTTTCACACTGGCAGGCCAAATGAATGAATTTGTTAAAAATTGTATTATAATGATCAAATCAAAATGATAATGTCTGTAAATATTTCTTACGAAATTCAAACACTACATTGTGTTTTAAGGAAGAATAAAAGTATCAGATATAAACTTGGCGGTTTCTGTCGTGTTTTAATAAATTTCACTCGGACGTCGCCCAGCATAGAAAGTTCCGAAACAAACCCCACCATTGATGTAGTCATCTGGAATTCAGATGTCCCTATATGTTTAGATATGTTATTTGTCATAAAAGACACGAATAGATTATCATCCTAAAAATGATAAATTTGGTTCTCCGACCTAGACGTGTTATATTATACTACAAACAATTTTAGACTTTCATGACTTTGAACAACACTGATTCTAAGCAAATTTTCGGCAAATGTTTAAATACTATAATTTAGAAAAAAGTGTATAAAGCGAATTTCCAATAAATTTGTATTTCGTTTACCATTTTCTTCTTCTACGTTTAATTTTGAGCAGACACTTACTTCGTGTTGTCTTCGAAACAATTGAAATTTATAACAAAGTCATTGATTAGCATGTTGGCAAGCTGAATATAAATCTCTAAATTAAAAAAACCAAACAAATAAAAGCCATGCACCGTTTTTTTTTTTGCAGTTAATAATGATTAAAACAACTCAAACCTAAGATTTATGAAGAGCAAAACGACATACGCTTTTAATATTGAATATCTTATTTTCTCATGTTATCAACTAAAGGCTCACAGAATCCGATGGTTTTTCTAAACATCATATCCTCTAGTGCCTTTGAAATAATAGATACAGGATACTGTTTTTCTGATAAAATTTACATTTTTCTTATGTTTATTCAATTCGAATTAAAATTACCTTTAACATTTTAGGTAAAGGTACTGTAAAATCAGCACGTCTTTTGATTCATGGATATAGCAGTAAAAAAACCTCAACATTACCTCCTGCCCTTCAAGGTAAGAGAAAAAGAGTCAGATTTTTTTGTTATCCCCGGAAAATTCATCTCATGATATACATAGACAAAACGTCGGTTTTTAAAAATAAAACTATCGAAATTGGAACGTACAAAAGGAAAACACGATAAAATCTAATGTTTTTGCATCTTGATTTATTATTTTAGATGCAAATTAGAACAACTATCGTTATGTATATGTAAAATTTTTATCTAATGTCTCTGATAAAATGTTGGTCAACTTTAATGTTTCATTATAAAAATGTTTGAAGCGTCGGAAAAGAGACGTAACCCACAATTTACTATTGTCTTCAGATATTTGGCATATTGAAATGACATATTTGCGTATTGCACCATATACAGTGGTAAGAATTTGTTAAAAAATTATTTCACAAAAAGGCATCATCAAACAACAATGAACAATGTAGATTCAGCATATGTTTCTAAGAAGTTAAGCAAGAATATAAAACTGATTGTTAAAAAACACATTGACGAAATAGATGAAAAGCTCCGGTTTAAAGGTTTCATGTTCATAATCAGTTGATTTTAAATACTTGTCTGTTAAATATTGTGCTCAATTATATACGCAGTTGTCATGTACAAATTCCACCGTGATATGATTATGGTCGATGTGAGGTTTTAAAAGCCACCGACTCACCTCAGTTTAAACCAAATTTTTATCAAATATTGTGGTCAATTGACACCAAGTGTTTATTGAACAATGAGTATAATGGGGTTAAGGTTGAAATTGAAAAGCAGCTACTGTCCGGATAAATACAGCCTTGTAATAGAAACCACTCAAAAGCACGCAAATAATTCAGAAATAAGAATAAAAATGTGTTCACTTATTCAGAAAAAGCTTAGTTGTTGGTAGCTTCAGTTGTTGGTTATATTTTGACGATCACGAAATGAAAACAAAATTGGGAGCAACATTTCTTACAGGTTTAAGTCTCATCTTAAATTTAATTGAATTCAGAAGTATTGGTGATAGGTATTTAGTCCTCAGAATTATTAAGTCATTAGAAAAAGGAACCATTTGTTCTGAGCTGTTTAAGGACGTCAGATATTAACTGCATTTTGATACATAATTTTTCCTTGTACCTTTCTGTAATGTCTTTTACATCAAAGTCAAAAATTTAAGTCAAATGCAGTTCATGTCAGAATGCAACACACAATTTTATGAGTATCCACCTTTTTAAGAAGTTTATTATCATGTAACATACCTCTATTATAAAACACGTTATAGCTCTATGCATGTTTTTATTGTTTTCATATTTGTTTTTCGAATAATTAGCAGTTGTCAATGTAATTGTGTTGAAATTTTTTTTAAAACAAGATCAAAATGATGTTATCAGTTTCTGTTTTTAGTTCCTGTAAATTGGGCAGGATGGTCCAAATGGTCAGAGTGCACGGTTTCATGTGGACCAGGAAGTAAAACCCGAACAAGAACATGTAACGACGGCCGTAATTCAAGATATTGTATAGGCAATAATTTCATGACTGTTTCATGCGACAATAGTGAATGTCTAGATACTGAACCACCTGGTAAGCTTATTTCGCTGGTTAATAACTTAGGAAAGCAACACATTAAATGCAGAGGGGTTTAATTCCATAAAAATATTAACAAAAAATGTATTAATTTTAGTTTTTGTTGTCATTTGGAGAATTTAATGTTGACATGTTTTTTTATTGTATCTAGTATATGTAAATTCAAGACAGTTAAATTGATATTATGTCACATATCTCTCTATATCGTCCCGGGATAGTTCAATCGTAAAACAGTAAATTCATTCGTTAATATTTTAACTATTAAAAGACCAGGTCAGCTTGACCTCATTTTATTCATGTTCTTTTTACATGTTTACAAATTTTCAAATAATCGAATACACTAATTTAGCAAAAAAAAGAATATACTTATATGTTCTTGATAACTATCAGAATGAGATATTCTATTGTGGTAGGTAATTGTATACCATGAGGTGAGTACTGATGGTGTAGATAATATATAACAAATATCGGCGGCACAGTATCTATTTTATTTACGTGATGTTTTTTTTATTTCTGAGTCATCTAAATGCCAGTCCTTGTAAGAATTAAGCAATTTAGAAGAATGAAAAAAAAACATTGATCTTACCATCATATTTCGAAGTTAACTTCATCATTAGTTTGGAATGGTAGCTCTTTCGTTTGTTTCTGCGTGTTTTTGTATTCGATACATCTTCAGACATGTTCGATTTCTTTAAATAATAGCGATAGCAAATTACACAGTAAGCCCCCTTGGTGATTTTCTTACATTTAAACCAAATTACATCTTACTATATGAGAACAGAAAAAGAAAACGAACATAATAACGTGTACAATTATACATTTTGAACTTAAATTAATGTAAACTTTAGTGGGTTTTTGTTAGTAGTGTTTTCTCTACTGCCTGGTTCTTAGGTAGATTAGCACTTGAAATAACATTGTGACATTACATAGTATTTTGTTATGAATCATATGTGGTTCAGTATAAGAAGATACATTTTGATTTAACCTTGTGACAATGGTTCGCATAGCTAATTAAAGAAAAAAAGGATGTTTTTGGTCTTTTGTGGATAGTTGTCTCATTGGCAATCATACCACATCTTCTTTTTTATATAGTAAGCATTTAAAAATAATAAACAAATCACACATAATATGAAAAATATCATTCATCCCCGAAAATATTCTGTTAGAATTGAAATAATACAGATAAACCAAAATGAAATAAACAATTTTTAAAAGAATTATAAATGAATAAAATAATACAATAACCAAAAGCATTTATAATAAATAAATTACTATATAAATAGAGCAACATGTCCTCTTTTGGTGAAAGAAATTAAAGGCAACAGTAGTATACCATTGATCTAAAGTCACAAATGGACCGAGAGAAAACAAATATGGGCTACAAACCAAAACTGACGGACGCACATCAGCCTCAATAGAAAACAAAAGTAACACTAACTAAAGTGCAACAAAAAAAAACGACAATGCAATACACACAGAAACGAACTACAAGACAACAACCGCCATTTTTCTGACTTGGCATAGTACACCCAAAGAAAAATGGACATTTTAACCTGGTTTTGTGGCTAGACAACCCTCGTATACAATAGTACATTTTTGACACGCTCACCACAGATTAACAACGAAAACGTAAAACAACATAGGACAGTGCACAAACAAAATACAGCACAACAGAACCACGAACTATCCGTCACACAGTGGCAATGTATACTTGGGACAAATTATTCAAACACTTTTCAGGTCAGCGTTAAACTGTCAACAATTGAATAGCAGAACTGTTTGGATATATTCTTGGGTAAAACTTTCAAAACTGGTCTAAAATGTCCACAAATGGATGTAGCTTAGACCAATCAAACCTCCCTAGAGTAGAAACATTTCTTCAGGTATCGCATTTTTCCGATTGAACTGTCATTGCAATTGTTTTATTGTGGCGTCTCTGTCTTGAAACTAATTTAACCTTTAAAACATTTTTTTTTTTAAAGTTTTTGGAACACCCGATAACGCATCTTCGCCAGGTGCAGGTACATCCTCTGTAAAATGGCAGTACCATTATGTATGCGCAAATATAAAACATCAATGCAATTTGTTTATATTTGTTTATCCTATTTGCATAAAGGGAACAATAATCTTCCTAAAAGTTTCAATTTGATTTGAAAACTTAAAATTGATTTTTATATTATGTCACGTCTTGGTCCTTGCATTTAAATGCTAATATAAAAACTGAAATAGTGCACACCATATAAGATTAATCCTACAATTACACACACTAATCTTGCTGATAAATGGGGCTGCCAGATTCGATGAAATTGTTGAATGAAAGTTTAGTGACATCGAGTATAGCATTGCTATTTTATATTTACAGGAAGTAGAATTGACGCATGTCTACCTTCGTCTCTTCTAATAGCTAGGTGTGTTGAACAGTGTTCTCATGACAGCGAATGTTCGGTAAAACAAAAATGTTGTTACAATGGGTGTGGACATACATGCGAAATGTCTAGAGAATGTAAGTATCAGGGAATTATCAACTGCACATAGTAGCAGCACACAAGTACTATATTACACAGTGGTTGAGATAAACATAAAATTACTTTTAGGTAATAAATATATGCATATAAAAAATATGAATATCATTAAAAGAAAAATCACAAAAATACTCAACACCGAGGAAAATTCAAAACGGAAAGTACCTAATCAAATGGCAAAATAAAATGATAAAACACATCAAACGAATTGACAACAACTGTCATATTCCTGACTTGGTACAGGCATTTTCAAATGTAGAAAATGGTGGATTGAACCCTGGTTTTATAGCGCTAAACCTCTCACTTGAAAGATAGTCGGATCAAATTCCATTATATTGACAACGATGCGTGAACAAATGTGAAAAAAGGTCAAAAGGTAAACATATATATGCCTAAGGATAAGGTTTATATATTTTTAAACGTCATACTGAACTATCGAAAGTCAACCGGTAATCAGTTTATTTCGAAAGCATCAAATCTATCAGGAGATCGTAATTGAGTGTTTGTCGTTTTCTGCTATTTTTTATACTAGTATTTGATTTTCGTTTATGTTTTTTACATTTGGTTCCTATTTTGTGCAGTTCCAGCACTCCCCAGGTGGAAGGGTTTTGTGCTAACAAACCAGTTAAAACCCGCCACGTTCTGTAAGCGCCTGTCCTAGTAAGGAGCATGTAATTCAGTGATTGTCGATGGTAGCTGTTTATCTTATATGTTTTTGTTCATTACTTTGTACATAAATCAGCCTGTAAATTTTCTCGTTTGAATTATTTTACGTCTGTCATATTGAGGATTGTTATGGCCCACGACTTATCTAAAGTTGTTAATTTCTCTGTTAATTGGTCTCTTGTGGGTAGTTGTCTTATTGACAATCATATCACATTTTCTTATTTTATACTTTCTAGATAGATAAAAAAATTAATTAAATCAACAAATAATATAATTTATGAAATAGAACAAATCTGTATAGATATAAAACCTGTCTCCTCATTTATGATAGAACTGTTTGGATACATTCTTGAGTAAAACTTTCCAAACTGGTCGGAAATGGATGAAGTGGATATACTTTAGAACAATCAATCATTTCTAGCACAGAACAGCCTATCTCAGACATTTTTTATATGTATCACATATAGCGTCACTTATGAGTCTTTTTTTATATGAAATGCGCGTCTGGCGCAGTAACAAAATTCTAATCCTGGTATCTAAGATGAATTTGTTTCTTTATGTATCACATTGAGAGACTGTTGAATACAGATCTCCTGGTATTTCCTGGCTTTTTTCCGGTACTGTTATTGCAATTGTTTTATTGTCGCGTATTTGTCTTCAACAAATAATATAACCGAAAAAAATAGTTAACAACAAGACTTTGAATCTAATTTGTGTTTCAATCTCTCTGCAATTATGTTTATCATATTCATAATTGTATTTATTTTAAAAAATGTGGCTATAAAAATGAAATTTAATACCGTCTTTGAATCATCATTTTTATTCATTGATCCAACAAAATCGAAATGCACAGCATTATTTTCTTTTCATAATTTTTATTTAATCTTTATCTAATCATGAAAGAAAAAACAAACGTACATATAAGTCAGAAGGTATGATGTTACTAAAACGTGGGTGACATAAGCCACTCAATGGCCACGAAGAAATATTACAAAAAAGTACAAGAAAATATTGATTTCGAATGCATATTCAAGAAGGGCAAGTCCATAAAACTTGAAAAAAACAAACGCTATCAATCAAAGGAATAAGTGAAACAAAACAGCCATATACCTGACTTCGAAATACAAAATGAATTCAGACACAGATACTAAACTAGCAATATAAGAATGCTTCAAGTTTATAATCGTAAGCGACGTTCTAATAGTCAATAATTTATAACCAGTTTGGCCTATCTGTAGATGACCATGATTCATATATTAATGAAACGTGCGATTTTGTTCTGTAGTTAATTAAATGTAATATTAGCAATGTTAGAATGCTTCAAGTTTGTGTGAGTGTGTTTTATTTATTTTAATTATCAGTAATTTGTAATCAGTATAATCTTCCTTTCTGAGAATTTTTCAATATAAAAGTGGTATTTTTGTCGTTTCCGGACATACATCAACATGTTTTTTTGCAGTATCCATGATATTTTGGCTGGTTTATTTCTATAAATAAGCTCCTTTTTATTTGTATCAATTTCTGAAATGACGTTGAGGAGTTTTGGAACTTTGTCCGTTGAAAACGTGATGGGCGTACCATGCACTCATGGCGTGGAAATTCATTTGTCAGAGCATTGTAATTATGTTGTTGGCGTATGCATTTGAATATTCCTTCGGTATTTCACCTCTTCTTTGTTTGCTCTGTACATGAAACATCTGAAAATATATGAAACGTTCCTGGCCAAGTATCAAAACGGTTATATAAAAAAAAAAAAAAAAAAAACATCGGACGAAACTAACAGTTAGAGTACATCTTTGTTATATTGTAGTGCATTCAAAAAAATCTATAATAAACTATTTGCAATATTTTGATGTAGGCGATCTTGAAACTATGAAATAAACAATTAAGTTCAGTTATTCAAAAGATTTATATTAATAATACAGTTATTTTGTTTTCACTTCAAACACCCCAAACAACCAGAACTACGCGGGAACAAGGTATACATTCAAGATATAGTTTACCATTGTGTTAATTTTTTGTTTCAGAGTATCTGATTATAGAATGGAATGATGTTATTTTTTTTTTTAAGTATTATATTTATTTTTCTTTTTGCAACAATATACTAGCCCTAGGCCTATTAATTATGTTCAGTCACTCCAGCTTTGATTTTTGGAATTACAATAAATTGTCACTTGTTCGTACCCTGAACATCAAAATTATTTCCTTTTTTCTTGAATAATGTTCCTGAACCGGTGCATGGGAAACACGAAGTTTTATCGAGCACCAATTGTACAGTTTTATTGTTTATATTCACTCCACATTTACTGTGGTTTCATTATTATTGGTTGGATACCAATTTTCGTGGATTTCGTGGTTACAGGTGAACCACGAAATTAAATGTTCAACGAATAACAAATTTTCTATAGGATTGTATACCGACTTCGGCAAAACCACGAAATTAAATATCCCCGAACATGTATGTTTTTCATTATCAACGAAAATTGATACCCACGAAAATAAATGAATCCACAGTACCATGTTTAGATTAGTTTTATTAACATGCAAGAATTTTGTCGGTATTCATAGACGAAAACTATTTAGACAGAAGAAGTATACTTTACAACACAATTATTTGCATTTACCTGTGTATCATATGACGTAATTTTTTTCAAATTTGATGTTTTTCTAAAATTATAAAACACATTTTTTTTATTTCGTGAAAAGAAACTTGTATGTTTGAGGATATTTGATTTTATTAGTTTGTCAATCTCTGCATTTGTATGCCTACATACAATTGCCTACATGCAATAGCCTACATGCAATTTGCAATTCGTCAAACATTTGAATTCGGGTTCACTTGTTCCCACGAAACCCTCAAAAATTGGTATCCAACGACTAATAAAGAATCCAAAGTATATAATTATGAAAAATGGAACTTATTCTTTGTCGTTTCTTAATTGATTTATCTAATTATCATTTTTTGTAGACCAAACGCTCATAAACTATAGAAACAGAATCTCAGCTCAATATGGTAAAATCATAAATAATTTTGTTTCATTTGACGAACACATTTTTTATTTCACTATTCGTTCTACATGTATACTATGGATTAAAAGATCTAGACCGATTATTTTCTGCTGATTAACAAACCAAGATTGCCAAAAAACATGAAATGTTTCATATCATCATCATTTTGAGTTGTAGATCAAACACCACACACAGTTAAAAATTATGCCTGCGCAAGGTATTCTTTTTAAAAATGTTGTACTGTTGAGTTAACACTTTGTTTCAATGAAAACTGTTTATGTAGTTGAAAAATGTGTATCTATAAAACAGATCTTCAGTCAAATTCGTAATAATATTGTTATATTTGACGATTAAATAAGTCTTTTCATCGTTAGTAGTACTAGTAAAGCTGTTAATTGTTACTTATTTCTGTTTTAGATAATAAAAGTAACAAATATTTAAACATAATCGGAATGTATGATGTTACATTATATAGGGTTAATAAAACACATAAAGACCACAAACAGTATCGTCATTGTTGTGAACCATGAAAAGTGTGGTTGGTGTTTCAAAGAGTAACTTAACATTTGTTTTCTTCTGACACAAACAATAAGAACTTCACCTCAGCCAACCTTCTAATTCATAAATCTAATTCATACTGTTGAGTCAATACTTTTAAATTCGGTGAAAACTGTTTATTTGATTGATTTATATAATGCTTATTTGTAGTGGGTTTTTTTTTTTGTTGGTTAAATGATGACATCATTTGTTTTACCAGCAATGACTAAATTATGCTATAACATACTTTTAAAGAGATCAACTGAACTAATCATCTTGTTTCACGTGGGCTCGTCAAATCATCATTTCTCTGGTTGCGACAATTTCTTGATGCGCTTGAATCCGATTATTGGCATTGGCTCGTTTTATGCTAAGTGTTCGGGTTGTTGTCTCTTTGTCACACTCAACATATTAATTATCTGTACTATTATCATCTTCTGGATCACTTGATATCGCCACCGGGTTTGCGTTGCTCAATATTTTGTGTTCTATGTTATGTTGCTTACGTTCCCTACTTTATGTTTCTTGACAGGGCAGGGTATAGCAAAGTCAATTTCGCCAGATTTGATAGACTATTCCCTTTGTTTCTTTCGCCTCTCTATCTTAGCCGGTGTACTCGAAATATCAGAAAAAGTAGGAACTTTAATGACCGAGTAGCATTACAATAATGGACATTAAGTCTGCATTCAATTAGAGAAATTCAGGCGAGGATGCGAAACAAACAATGTTGCACTCCTCAAGATTTGAAATACTATATTCTCATTTATTTTCGTGGTTTAAGGTATAGCACTTTCATGGATATTTTATTTTATGGTTTATCCAATCTCTGCTTCCAAAGCTTATAGAAAATTTGTTATTCGTTGATTATATGAGTTCGTGGTTCACCTGTCTCACGAAAAATGGTATCCAACGAATAATAATGAATCCACAGAGGTATGTTCATTCTAATAATGAGTATGAGCTTCCTGTAGAATACAAACGAATTATATAATTATGCAAAAATGCAATTGAGTTATGTCGTGGGTTAAATCGTGTATCTAATCATCATTTTTTTGTAGATCAAACAACAGAAACAGATCGAACTCCGACTGAGCAAGGTATAATCGTTCATTTGTCTACTGTAACACAACGGATACAAAACGATAAATTAGATTTCAACTTGCTAACTTCAGTATCAATTTGAAATATTTTTACATTTGTTTAATTACTTAATATATTCTTGAAATTTTAGATATAAGTACGAGGAAGGAGTGCTTAAAGCTGATGAAACAGGTTTAGAAAAAAATTGAAAATAAAAAAACGAAACAAACATAGACTAACTGTCAATATACTCGGTAACTTTATGCTATTTTGATGATTTTTATTATGTCTGGATTTGATATATTCTGAGAATGTTGTTTACGAAGAACTTTGAACTATATCATGTATTTAATTATGAAAATTGCAATTGAATTAAAAACAGATATACAATATGCAAATGCAATTTCAGTGGTCTGTCGTCACATAAGTTTTCTTTAATAATCTGTTTTATTCATAGATCAAACAACACAAACAGTTAGAACTACATCTGAGCAAGGTATACATTTTATATATAATGTACCGTTGAGGAAAAAACTTTTTAGGCGAAAACGGTTTAATTTATCGAATGATGTTATACTTTTCATAGTAATATGTTCTTTTTTAATTGGATGACCTAATTAAGCTTTAAGTAACAGTTCTTGTTTTTATTATAAAAAAAAATCTGATTGATAGATGAAAATCCTTAGTAATCGTGTTTGTCTTGTTGTTAATTTTTTTTTATCACACTGTGAGTTATACAATGTGGCATACCTACTTTGACAAAAAAAAAAAAAAAAAACACAGAAGATACATATATGAAGATGCAGAAATGGACATCTTCCTATATCTATATAATATTTTAGGATAGTGTAATAGTTTTAGTATAATGAAAGTCTAATCTGTTGTTCATGTAAATATTTTCCAACTTTAACAAAATGGATACAAAACAAAACAAATAAAAATTGTCTAATTTTCTGACGTTTATGATCAATTCAAAATAGTTTACATTTATTGAAATATGTTAATCAAATCATTAAGATTTTGATTCAATACTAAATGATTGTGATGCCTCTTTAGATATAAGGAAATAATCATCCATTGTCCAACTTTCGGCATGCTTAGCTTTATTTTTTTCAGTATCCGTTAATATATCTATATTTGATGATCAAATAAAAACACATGTACAGAAAGTGTGAGAAATAATGATTTTGCAATAAACAGGATCAATAAGTCACACGTGGCTACGTTCGATCGATTTCGAGAAAACATTAAAGTAATATTCAGCACCAGATACGGAACTAGCAATGTTTTAGGATATATAAGTGTGTTATATTCATTGTAGTAATCAATAAAATATAATCAGTATGAGCTTGCTTCATAAGAAATTTGAATTATATAATTGTAAAAGAGACAATTCATTTCTGTCGTAAACTAAAAGTTATATATAATCATTATTACTATTGTTTGTAGATCAAACTACACAAACTGTCAGAAATACGACCAAACAAGGTAAACATTTTATATCTTTATTACCGTTTATTTGATTATTGTATATATAATCAGTCAGGATTCTACTTCGTCAAAATTATCTCCCCATTACGCCAGTTCATTTTTACAATCGTAGAAATGGAAGCCATTGTAGGGAAGACGCGCTGCCAATTTTGCTCTCGGAAACCGATAAAATTATCCACATTGCACCATTACGATCCTTATATGTCAGTTGTATTTTAAAAGACAAATGTATCAACTAGCTAATGAGCATCAGTTAATGATCTTGTCTGCATTGATTCAACTTAAAACTATTGTCTGATCGGTTGTCAGGTGGAGTTTTCGAAAATTCACAAACATTTGAAAACATTCTAATTGAATATTTCGTGGAAGGGCAGACTAGATTTTTTAGTGGTTGAAGACTATAAACCCTGGTTATCACTCACAAAAAATTATAATTTTTCGAAGATATACATTTTCATCATCCAACTTGAAAGACTGTCGTCAAGTACTTTCAGTAAAAAAAAAAGCTATTCGAACACACCTACTCTGTTTTTGTGATTCATTAGATAGGTATTTCACTTGACCCATATATTTCATCTTTTCGTACTGTGATTTTTTTATGTTATAAAGTCAACCTGTAGCTTTGATATATAAAAATGATAGAATCTGAAGCGAAACGATGTATGAAATATTCTTGCTTTGTACGATATCAAGACAAAATATTCAACTCAAACACGCCCTAACATAAAAAAAGTGCACTCGATTCTCTCTTTTCGATACCATTGTTACCCATTTTTTGGAATTTTTTCTTGAGTCACATAATGGAAGGGCAGACACGAAAATTACTGAACTAATAGATTGATATGTTTTCCGTCAGTGGTAATTTTTTTTTAAAAATCGGAGGTTATGCATTTTCTACATCCAACATGAAAGATACCCATGTCGTCGACTTGATATCTAATTTTTTTACTTAACTATGTACTAGATAAAATGAAAACTTATGCAAATGGTGTTTTTAAAATAAAACACTTCGTAATTGAGAAGAAAATTGTAATTTTGTTTGTTTCTATTAACTTTTAAATTTTTTGTCACTATAGTTTACATTACAGTAAGCATTTATCGCCTTCTCTAACAAAGAGCTTCGATTCTTTTGTTCTATTTCAACCGGGTTTCCGACTGTAATATATTGAAAAGTTTTAAATTTTTGTCCACGCTGTTCACAAAATAGGGTAAAAAAATAACGTTGAAAATGCACCTAATATTTATATTCAGTATGAATATTGACATGTTGTCCATTACAATATAAAATTGTTTAAAATGTTTTCCATAGTATCCTCCATAATATCCTACCGGTTTCACTGTTTAACAGATATTCAAGAATATTGTTGCTGGCGACGTCGTCAGGGGTAACGTCTATTAGCGACATTATTATTTAGTCCTGAACGTAATAATATAGTACTACGTAGGTACTATATAAAACAAAAGCGAACGTACATAATTAAAAAGAAACTCTTTCAAGTAAATGCCACGTTAACTGTGCGGAAACTCCGAAATTTCAGTAGACATAAAAAGTAAACGGGCGTTTACTTTCGCGTTAACCTCCAAGTTAACGCAATATCGGCGCGTCTTCTAATTTAGTATAGAGTAAAAGGGCGTTATTTTTTCGCGTTTACTTCCGCGTTAACATGAAAACGGCGCGTCTTCTAATTTCGTCTAAACTAAACGCACGTTTACTGTTTGTAGTAAACGCGTGTTAACGCAAAATGTCATCGTATCCTGGATACACTGACCTTAAATATCAAATGATAAAGTACATCAAAATTAAGAGACCAACTGTTCATTTTCGATGGACATATTGACGATTACAGTTAATTAATATCGTTATTACACTTCTTCAATTAATCGAAAATTAATCATAGTAAATTTCTTACCTGCACAAATAAACAGTTCAAGCATGTCATTCTTTTATTCAAATAATTAAATCATCACCAAAATCCAGCAGTTTTCACATCTCAGACTGTCTGTCTCCGGATGACTCATATAACAAAATTGATTGACCTCATTAACCAAAACTGACGATATTTGCACTTCATCAAGTCAATCTATATAGTTGCACAGTATTTCAGTAATTTTTTGTCAGGAGGGAGGGATTCTTTACTAGTAATACAACTGACAGCAGTATTGGACCACAATGACCAAAAAAAATTGGTTCGCTTCAATTTATAGTGCCAGCTTGTCCCTTTTTTTTCTTCAAAATATTGAATAGTAAACAAATATCAGTAGTTTTCACACCTCAGACTGACTCGTATAACCAAATTATTTGTACCCATCAACCAGGACTGAGCATATTTGCACTTTATTATGTAAATCTTAAAAGCCGCATAGTAAATCAGTTATATTTTGATATCAGGATGGATAGTATATTACAAATGACAGCAATACTGGAAAACAATGACCCAAAAACTGAGATCCCATCAATTTATAGTGCCAACATGTCCTGTTTTAATCATAATATTGAATCGTAAACAAATATCAGTAGTTGTCATGCATCAGACTGACTGGTATAATAAAATTATTTGTCCGCATCAACCAAAACTGACCATATTTGCACTTTATAATGTAAATCTTTATAGCTGCATAGTACATCAGTTTTATTTTTATATCAGAATGGATTGTATAATACAAATGACAGCAATTTCGGAAAACGATCAATACAAAAATTGGTTCGCATTAATTTATATTGCCAGCATGTCCTCCTTTGATTCAAAATATTGAATCGTAAACAAATATCAGTAGGTTTCATACCTCAGACTGACTCGTATAACACAATTGTTTTTCTGCATCAACCAAAACTGACCATATTTGTACTTTATTATGTAAATATTTATATATTGTTGCATACTGAACGGTCACTAAAGTCAGTACTTGGGGAAGGTTTGTATTTAAAACAAACTATTTAACGGCATTATCAAACACTGAAATGATTGATTCATGTAATTTATAATGAAATGTATGAGAAGTTCTCTGTAGCCTAAAGTCCAGAAACCTACGTACGTAACATACATACATATGTAATAGATGTGCCTAGACTAATTCCCCTTAATTTCGACAGATCAATTATTTATAAATTAAATCTTGACTTTAAGTGTAATTTGATTTAAACATATAAAGATACAAGTAAGGATTGATAATTTTACTGTTTTAGTATTTAACTTTGATTTCCTATACTGTTTTAAGAATATTCATTTATTCAACTTTTCTTTAGTATCCTTTCTGTTCAAGTTAGCCTGATAAATGACAAGATTACGCATCTAATTTTATTTACAGTCGGAGTCGGTCTAGCACAGGCCTCCAAATACTCTCCGGTATGTATCATCCCACTCAATCCTAGAGTTAGCCACTACTTCGGTGCAGTTCACCAGAGTTAGTCAGCCCTTTTTGGTGCAAGCTATTCCATTTTAAAACACAACGCGAAGCAAATCTACTTTACTTAAGACTTAATCTAGGAACACTTTATTTTTCAATTTACCTTTGCATTTCTTTATTTTTTAACTTCATTTTAGAAAGTTTATACTCTTGTTCAATCCAACTTTGTACAATTCATGCATTTATTGCACATTTGCGAATAAATATAGTTTCATTTGATTTATTGTTTGTTGTTCATCCATAATCTGATATCAGGTATCCAGATGGTCGAATAGGGACGAAGTACTGGTAACTACACGTCGTCACCGACCCCTTCCGTTACAAATGGTGCCGTGACCAGGATATCTGATCCCTCAGTTATTGTTCGATAAATTTTTGCCTATACTTACGTTCGATTTTCAAATTTGTTTTAATTTTTGATTTCAAAATGATAACGGTTGAACAGAAACCTTGTACTTTTGACGGTGTTAGCTAACGCACAGGATTAGTTTATTCAATTTGAAGCAGTTAGTCTGATGAATAACTGGAATTTTTCTGAAATAGCTCTACAGTGAGTCTTAAATTTAAGAGAAGAATCACGAACAACTTTACCTTTACTAACTCCTGCTCAGTTGCAAAGCTACATTTTTTTTGAAAAGTTTACTATTGCAACGCTTTAATCATAAGGAAAAGATAGCTTTTTACAAAATTCAACTGAAAAGTTGTACAATTTTGCCAGATGATTCTGTGTTCGATTTTGGACATAGATTCAAACTTTTATGTCATCGTGATCACAGTATTGAATCATATTTTAGGGACCTTTTTATTGGCAAATTAGAGAAAGAAATGGGAAAGTTTATCCGTTTTAAGCATCCGTAAACTTTTGATGATGCTATTTTGTTGGCTACAGACCTAGAGTTTGAGTGTTTTAATTTAACAATTGAACCTGTTGAATGTGAAATTATGGAATGTGAAGAAAACTTAGATTTGAGTTGTTTGAAGTCTGGTTTTAATGAAATTGTCAAAGTTCTTATAAAGCTGGTTAATAGGAAATTTAAAGTTAAAAAATGTTTCAATTGTTCGGAAGTTGGCCATATCAGAGCTAATTGTCCCAATAAGATTTGCAAAAGTGTCAATTCTGTTCTTGTTGTTGAACCAGTTGTAAAACCAGATAAAAAACAGTTTCTTCTTCAGTTCATAAGGCTGACAAAAAGTCATGCAAAGTTGTCAACAGAGTTCAAAGTTTAATTCCATCTGATTTACATAGCTGTTTATCTAAATATTTGATTACAAGAGTTAATGAATTTTCTTATTGTGGATAAGCCAGTTGATGTTAGGATATAGTATGTTTTGTGCATTTTAATATGTATATTTAGTATTTTACTTATTTTGTCAGTTTATACTGTTTAGTAGGTATGGTTTTGATTGGATTTGTTATTTTTCTTTGTCACGTTTTTTAGCCGGTTATTCAATGGAAACAAACCTCAAAAACGTTTTTTTTTAATTAGATTGTGTGGTTTTTTTTTCAGATATGAAAAAACAGATGTTGGTTTGTTTTGTTTGTTGCCAAGTTTCTTGTTTGAATAGGTTTATATATGAGTTTCCTTATTTATTTTGATTTTTTAACCTTTCTGAACAAGTTTTATTTTTTTAACTTTGTTTAGTTTGGTGGCGGTGTTTCTTATGTGAATTTTATGAGTCGTGGCGGAAATCTATTGAGTGGCAGTAAGTTTGAGTGAAGACAACCAGCTGATAAAGTGAGCCGTTCTTGAATGAAGAATAATTTTATTCCTTTTTACAACGTTTGATCATCTTGAACCCGGATTCACAAGTTCAACGTTATTCCATGAGATCTACAATGGCGGACTTAACCTGGAACAACGATGGACTTAACCCGGTACAACGATGGACTTTTTTCGAACCCGAAAACACACGTTTAAAGTGTTTTTGTGAGATCAACAATGGGTAGACTTAACCTGGTACAACTTGAACCTTGCAGATATCTGAAATTATCATTCCGTTTCCGTTTGAAAGACTACTTTATTGAATGCTGTATATAACTCTGTCCGTTAACTGTTGTGATATATATTCTGTATCGTACTTTATAAAATGTGTTTACTGACTATTCCTTGACATTTATGCTGTGTGGAACTTTTCCGATGGTAGGACCGTGTGCTTATGTTACACTTTGTGACATTTTGTGACATTTTATTTGAATTGCTTTTTACTCTTGTTATATATTTTTTAGCACATCAATTTTTTATATTTCTGTTGCCAAATATTAATTTCTTTAACATTTGTCCTAAGGAGGGAGGAATGCAATAGATGTGCCTAGGTTAATTCTCCTTAATTTCGACAGATCAATTATACAGTAATTAAATGTTTACCTTAAGTTTAATTTGATTTAACCATATCAAGATACAAGTAAGGATTGTTAATTTTACTGTCAGTTTTAGTATTTTACTTTGATTTTTCTATACTGTTTGAAGAATATTCATTTATTCAACTTTTTTTAGTACCTTTTCTGTTAAAGTTAGGTTGATAAATGACAAGATTAGTCATCTCATTTTATAGACAGTCGGAGTCGGCCTAGCACAGGCCTCCAAATACTCTCTGAGATGTATCATCCTACTTGAGGCTAGAGTTAGCCACCACTTCGGTGAAGTTCGCCAGAGTCACCCCTTTTTTTCCATTTTGAAAGACAATTCAAAGCAAATTCACTTTACTTAAGACTAACTCTTGGAACACTTTATTTTTCAATTATCTTTGCATTTCTTTATTTTGGAACTTCGTTTTAGAAAATTTATACTCTTGTTTAATCCGACTTAAATAAAATACATGCATTTATTGGACATTTGTGAATAAATATAGTTTCATTTGATTTATTGTCTGTTGCTCAGCCATAATCTGATATCAGGTATCCAGATGGTCGAATAGAGATTTACTTGCCACTACACGTCCCGGAAGGTGTCGTCACCGACCCCTCACGTTACACATACATAAATACACCTTATCAATATCCATATATGATCCTACATTTGCACTGTACAATTTTCGATTGAATATTTGGCAAAACAGTATCTTAAATCATGTAAATCCAAGGCGAACAAGGTGACTCACGATTAAAAATACATATATGAATTTCATAGAGTTATATTTCGGAAGAGACTGTTAAAAATGGGGAATGAAGAAACGTAAACCATGATGTTTATATCCCATCATATAAACATATTTGTCCGATGTGTTGGATAACCTATCTATCTGCGTCGATTTTTAACATGTAACTTTTTAAAAGGAAAAATAGCAAATCTGCTACTCAGTAGAGTTATTGGAACTGATTTTTTTTAATTAATAAAAGTTAATATTTCGAATTTAAAGAGTTTCTGAATTGTCCTGGTTTTAAACAATATGTAAAATATTAAGATAAAAGTCGTTTTAATAAATTAGTTGTACAATTCAACACACAAAATTACTCCAAATGAATACAGTATTCACCAAATTGCGAGAAAAGAAAAGACAGGTGGTGGTGTAGCCGTTATCCACAAATCTAATATTGAAATTAAGTGGTCCAAACACGCACAAACCTTCACACATTTTGAATTGCTTAAATGTGATGTGGTAGTTAAATCACAACATGTCCGACTATGTATCATCTACCGTCCTTCTCCATTTCGGACAAATAAACTGAAAAACACCACATTCTTTGAGGAATGGTCCTAGTTCCTAGATCGGCTTGTTGTCATACCAAACGGGTTGCTTATTACGGGCGATCTTAACTTTCACCTTGATAATATGAATGTGAGCGATACTCGAAAATTCAATGAAACTCTTCGCGATCATGGACTGGTACAACATGTCCAAGGACCAACACACAATAAGGGTCACACACTTGATGTCGTTATAACAAGAGACAACAGCATAATTGTGCAAACATCTCCATCCATTAATGACCCATGTTTATTCGATCAGAATGGTAATCTTTCTGGTGATCACCTTGCTTTGTTTACATCATTAAAGATCTCAAAGCCCCTGAAACAACGACATACCGTGTCTTATTGCAAATTTAGTGACATCAAAACAACTGACTTCATACAAGATTTGAGCACCAATAAAATAGTTCAAAATCGTAAAGGGTCGGTTGAAATTATAGTAAACCTGTATAACACTGATCTCAGTTCAATCATCGATAGGCATGCACCATTCAAATCGAGGAACATCATAATGCGTCTTAACACTGAGTGGTATACAGACGAACTCCGCTTAGCTAAGAGAGACCGTCGAAAAGCAGAACGACGAATGCGGAAACCGAATTTGACAGTTCATCGTCAAATATTTCAAGATACCTATCTGAAAGCAAGCAAGCTTCTTTTTATATCCAAGAAGGACTATTTTTCAACAAAAATATCCGAGATAGAACATGATCAAAAGCAATTGCATCGTTTGACAAATGACTGAATGGGCAATAGGCGAGAAATCATACTACCTTCGCATAATGAAAAAAAAATTATGGCTGACAAATTTTGTGAATTTTTTGTTGGAAAAATAAGTGCCATTCGTGACAATCTCTCGGCTAAGAATGATGCATCAAGTTACAACCGTGGTGAACCATTAAGATCATTATCGCCAGCTTCAAATGGCGGACTTCGTAAAATTATCTTGGCTGCTCCGACAAAGTCTTGCGAACTGGATCCGTTACCAACAAAACTTTTTAAGCCTTGTTTGTATCATTTGTTGCCGTCAACACGTCGCTATCAGAACAATGTGTACCACTGTCGTTCAAACAAGCTGTTGTGAGACCATTAATTAAAGAAACCAAGTCTAGATAAAGAGGTGCTCAAAAACTAACGACCAGTCTCCAACTTACCTTTCGTTTCAAAGACACTGGAAAAGGTTGTCGACAGTCGTCTGGAAAATCACATGTTATCACATTCTCTACATGATAGTGTTCAGTCAGCCTACCGTACATGTCATTCCACGGAAACTGCTCACTTACGTGTACATCACGATATTGCCTATGCACTTGATAATAATTGTTGTGCAGTTTTGCTCATGCTCGATCTATCGGCCGCTATTGATACCATCGACCATCAGATTCTTTTTGATCGTTTGGAATATTCTTTTGGCGTTACCGGAGATGCTTTTCTATGGTTACAATCGTATCTCATGAATAGGACTCAACGTGTTGCTATAGGATGAGTACAATCTGACGATATCAAACTCGACTTTGGTGTACCACAGGGCTCGGTCTTAGGGCCGAAACTATATTGTATTTTCGCAAAACCAGTAGGCGAAATTTTTAGGCGTCACGAAATGGTATACGATTCGTATGCAGACGATTCTCAGGTTTATCAAATCATAAGACCGAAAGGAGACTGGTGCGATCCGTCCAAACGCTAGGAAAATGTTTGTTTGGTCTTGGTTATTGAATGAGTGCCAACATGCTGAACAGAATTAATAATCTTTGCACCAAAATATCAATTGAAGCATCTTTCAGATTTTCGTGTGACATTTGATGGAACAGTGTAAAGCGACGTTTCTTGTGTGAAAAATCTGGGAATGTACTTTGATAAAACCATCAGTATGAACCATCAAGCCAGTGCGATCACTAAGGCTTGTTTTTACCAATTTCGGAATATTGGTCGAATTCGATCTTTAATTTCAGTTGAAGCCTGTTAAAGACTAGTGTGCTCCCTAGTTACATCAAGACTGGACTATGGTAATGCATTGTTATACGGTACTACCACCAACATAATCAGTAAATTGCAGCGGGTCCAAAACACAGCAGCACGTTTGATTACACGAAAAAGGAAATTTGACTCAATGATGCCTGTTTTAATATCGTTACACTGGCTACCCATACATTACCGTTGGCACTTTCCAATATAAACTTCTTTTATATGTGTACAAAGCGCAGCATGGCAAGGCTCCTAGTTACCTTCAAAATTTAATTTCGCCATACAAGCCCAGTATATCTCTCAGGTCGGAAAATAGTGTGCTCATAGATCCTCCAAATGACGTTCGAACGAAAAGCTACGGTGAGAGGTGTTTTGATAAGGTTGCACCTGAGTTCAGTATTTTTGTGATTTAACGTTCTAACCTCTGGAAACAATTTGCCATCGTCTTTGCGGAGTGTAAATTCTTTAGATGTTTTTAAAAAGCAACTCAAGACTCATTTATTTCAAACTGCTTTTAAGGATTTCTTGTAGATTTTATATACTTTTAATTGACTGCATTAGTTTAAGACAGTTTTGTATATTTTAGGGTACATGCATTTTTATTTTTTTTATTTCTTTTTAAAGTATCTTATAAATTTGTATATGCTTGTTTGATTCTTTTAAATTAGTGCTTTGTAATCTATGTTTTATGTATGTTTATATTTTATATTTTTTTTAAATGTGAAGCGCTTAGAGAAATTGTTGTTATTATATAATGCGCTCTGTGAATACTGTATTTATTATTATTTATTATAAGCTTTAATTCGACACATACATTGCAAAACGTGCTCATTAATTTCTGACAGTTGTCGGTATTTTCCGCTCCAGCAAATAAAAATTCATATAGATAGTGATCAATATCCCTAAGTCCCGATTTTCCTTCTACGGCACAGTGCAAAAATTAGGAAAATCGATAAAAATGACTACCGGACACCGAAAACCCCATTAGCAACGTTTTCTCTATGAAATGCCAATCTTCAATTTTAAAGCCCAATAATTCAAACTCGCCAGGAAACATTTGCAATTTCCAATGGGAACCAATTGTGCCCCTCTTCTTGCCGACTTGTTTCTTTATTATTATGAGACTTTATATAGGAACTTCTTAGGAAGAAATATAACAAGTTCGCAATATCATTTTACTCTACTTCCCGCTATATAGATGATGTTCTTTCACTAAATAATTCAAAATTTGGTGTCTATGCTGAACTCATCTATTCCATCGAACTAGAGATAAAGGATACAACACATACAGTTAAGTCAGCCTCATATCTAGACTTACATCTAGAAATTGACAATGAGGGTCGGTTGAAAACAAAACTTTTCGACAAAAGAGATGATTTCAGCTTTCCAATTGTTCAATATCTATTTCTAAGTAGCAACATTCCAGCGGCAACTGAATACGGGATATATATAACCAATGTTATTTCAACTGATCGGGGCGGAAATTACGTTTTAATTTGCATCAGGACAGTCTATGTGAAGATGTGTGTGATAAGGATGATTGCCGTTATAATTATTATTGAATTCTAATCACTAATCAGTGTCACCAAACGCATATACAAAAGAACTGAATGGTATGATATGGGACGAATAACTGGACACTTCAATGATGAGCTTATCCCAAAACTCCTCTATATAGACTGGTCTTAAATGAGCGAACTTCTTAAATTCCGCCCAGTCAAGTGAAATAAATCTAGTAATATCTCCGAGTTGATACGATATTCCCGTGCTTGCATTTCCTAACATGATTTTCTTGAAAGAGGGTTGCTGCTCACAAGGAAGCTATTAAACCAAGAGTTCCAAATGGTGAAGTTGAAATCATTCCTTCGTAAATTTTACGGACCCCATCACGAGTCGGTGGACCGTTATGGAATAACCGTTTCACAAATGATATCGGATATGATCCTTACGTCGTAACTACAATCCACTCTACTTTCATGAATTTGACCTACCGAATTAGACTATTTACCGGATTTGTAATAAAATGAGCACATGTGGAGCAGGATCTGCTTACCCTTCCGGAGCACCAGAGATCACCCCTAGTTTTTGGTGGGGTTCGTGTTGCTTATTCTTTAGTTTTTTATGTTGTGACATGTGTACTATTGTTTGTCTGTTTGTCTTCTTTTCATTTTTGGCCATGGAAATGTCAGTTTATTTTCGATTTATGAGTTTGACTGTCCCTCTGGTATCTTTCGTCCCTCTTTTGCGATTCTGAAGGCGGACTTTCTATCCATTTTTGCAATTTTCGCTTTTAAAAAAACCTAGCATTGTAGGGCAGAGTGCAAAATGAAAAAATTCGATTAAAATGACTACCGATAACCCCATGGACAACGTTTTCTCTATGAAATACCAATCTTCAATTTTAAAGCCTAATGAATCAAACTCGCCAGGAACATGGTCCAGATCAAAGCACCGGGTGGTAGTGGGCTCGAGGGGTAAAGCCCCGAGAATCTACCGAGTTATCGATAATGAGATACCTTTCCTGTCATTAAAAATTCGTCAATAGCAACATACTTTAGAATCTAAATGGTGTATTGTTATGCTCGTTGGGCATTATGTTTTTTACGGTCTGTAATTCAGTCCAAATTTCATGACAATCTATGAAGGTTTATAAAATTATCATGTTAAAATAAAATTCCAGACCGTCAGTTAATTGCGTGAAGATAAGTCTATTTGTCAGTATGATACTGAAAAAAGAACGAAAAAAAAATACTTTCAAAATTTTACTTCGGACATAAAATCATAAAAAGCTTCTGCTAAAACATAAAATTCGATGTAGGTTCGACCAAATAAATGACATTTAACAAACTTTAACCAAGACTGAAACTACTTGTTTATTGCAAAAAGAAAACATATTATCCGGATCCGTAAAATACGTGAAAATTTAACATATAATTCCGCTTTATATAATAAATTATTAATGCTTTATTTTCACTGATGAGAGAAATGATATTTTGTACAATTTTTCTACAATTTTTTTATATACATGTATTCAGATTGTCTTTTCTCTGTCGGTTTAATTGTAATACGGGAATTTCATTGGTGTCTTCTAATCTATTTGCTAACAAATCTGACGGCAGATTGAAAAAAAAAGCATTCGCTGGAAATAAACGTATATATCATGCTTACAAGGAGTATTTGCCAAAAATACCAGTTGAGAAGGGGAAAAATTCACTCGCCCAACGGATCTGAAAATTGCTAACCTTTGAATCGGTATGTTTTTTATCATAAACAAACTTCTGTCAAACTTCAGTAAAAATTACCCACATGCTGAACTAGATATTACTAGACGCCGCCGAAAAAATGAGGATTGCTATGTCACAAGGTCGACAAAAATGTAAACCCTATATCAAATCTCAGCAGATAATAAATTCAATAAACAAAAGGAATCAAAATAGATTTAGACTTTAACAGAACAAATATATTATGATACCATTTGGTTTACTTTCGTCACTTTTATTCGCAACTACAAGCTGTTTAAGAAAGAATTACAAGGCCGGTGTGCTTTTAATCAGATCTTTTATTTTATTAAGATTTTTTTTTATCAAAAATAAAGTGTACGCACGGGCGTTTTGACGTAAACGTAGCTACGCGCCTGAGGAAACATTGGCAATAATCTGAATGCTGGCTTTATATCCATTTTTGCAATTTCCGCTTTAAAACCTAGCTTTTTTTATCATATTTACTGAAGTATATAATTCATCGATATAATAATTGACACCATCATTCGCTGGTGAAGACAAATGTGTAATTAAACCACCTGTTTTCTTTGGCGCAATGCCAATGGGAGAAACACAGATTTAAAATAGGTCGATAATAAAAGAGGCCCACAATTCTGCCATTTTCCACTTCAACAATGATTTTTTTCCAAGCTAAACATGGATCTTGTAAAACAGATCTTAACTTTTTGCTTTCATAAGGAACCCTAGAGCCTGTATCATGTGTTCGAAAACCATATATAAAACCATTATATAGTATATTTGCCGATATTTTATCGGGGTAGTCTTTCAACATATTCCCTAAAACCGTAGTATTAATAGGCGTAAAAACCAAACACCAAATATCATACTGCTGATTGAAGGTGTAAAAAAAATATAAAATTTGAAATGATTAAAATTGCATCCCTGGAACGTTTGCCTGGTCACCTGGAAATCTTAAATTATTGATCGAAAATGTGTATTTTGGTTAAAATTTCCATGTGTATTCAAAAACCTGTTTGACTACGTTTTAGGTCTAGCGCTGGATTGATACCTTGGTGCAAAATTGTTTGTAGCAGGTGCCCTAGTGTAATTTTGATACTTAGGAGCAGAATAGTGCGAAGTTACAGAACTTTGAGGATTATTCTTGTTATATGAATAATGTGTACAGTACATCAAAGGATGGAACTAGCTACATCTTATACATGAATGGCTGTATACACAATTCATACGAGTACAAACGCCCTTAAAATTATAATCGTAGCAAGGACTGTTAACTATGTGAGAAATATAAGAAGATGTCTGTGGAACATGATTTATGCTTACTGCAATAAACTGAAGCCATAGCTGCCCATCAATGACGTCCCATGCACGCATATGATCACGAGCTTTTTTAAGTCGAAATTGCTTGTCATATTTATAAACTTTCTTAAAAGGTACACTAGCCCCCTTATAATCGTCATGTAGCTAATCAATTCATTTGCCAAATCCGGGAATCTTTGCAATAACATTTTAATATAATTTAAAAAAAAACTTCAGTCCACTCACCTATGTTAGATAATGATTTCACTTTTGAATATTTGTTTCTTTCAATTAAAATGTCCCTATCTTCATCAACACTGAGCACTTTTTTCGGTTGATCAATATTTGAAACAAAATTTTTGTACACTAATTGGGCCAAATCAACAAATTCTAAATTCCAAATTTGGTTTATAATTTTTTGTGGAAAAAACACATCAATATCATTACTAGTAGGCATAACTAAAATCTCACCGTTTTGTATAGTATAACAAGCTGTGGGCTGCACTGGATGTACACATCCCTGATTAGGAACTTGTTGTTCAGCGGGCTGCTGAGGGACGTTTGGAGTTCCAACCTGTTGTGGTGATATAATTGGCTGTTGTGGGAATAACTGATTTTGTGGCAATAACTGATGTGGTGGCATTAATGGCTATTGTGGTGGCAATAATGGCTGTTGTGGTGGTATTAATGGCTGCTGTGGTGGTATTAATGGCTGTTGTGGTGGCATTTATGGCTGTTGTGGTGGTATAAACGGCTGTTGTGGATTGCCTACATTTTGTCTTATAATTTCAGCTCTCCTTGGGCGAAGCCTTCTGTTTACCGGTAGCTGTACCCGATTTTCCTGCCTACGCGCAGCACGGTTTTCCAACACCCTCTTCCCTTTTCCTTGTAGCTTAACGTCCAGTGGCACCTGTTTTATGCATATTGAGGACAAAAAAGAATTTATATATACATTTATGTAGAAATTGATATATGGTTACTCACCGGTTCATTATTGACTTATTGTTCACCCTTTACTAACTGTCAGAATTATGCCTTACCTTCTGCAGCACTTGAGATCAGCCTCATTTTTATGAATGGTGTGTTTCTCAGTCTTTAGTTTTCTATGTTATGTTTGTTTTACTAATTTTTGTTCCTAGACATGGTATAACAAAGTCTGTTTCCTAAGATAAGATTAAGTATCCTTTGGTTTCTCTCGCCTCTCTATATTGGTCTGTACACAAAATACAAGAAAAAAATAATGAATCTTTCTTGACCAAGTATAATTACAATAATGAAAATAAAAATCTGAACTTAACTAGAGAAATTCAGAAACGGATACGCCTCAATCAATCTTGGAGACCACCATATTTGATATAGTATATTGCATTCTGATATCAATAGTTTATATTCAGAGTATGATCTGGCTGTAGCATATAAACAATTCATATAATTATGATAAATGCAACACAGTTATGCTGTAAGTAAAATGTCTTATCGCATCATCGTTTTTATTTGCAGATAAACAAACAGAAATAATCCCGATTCCGCCTAAAGAAGGTAAAATACAACTCTTTCCTGCATTTGTCTTTCATACTATAACACAATGGATACAAAACGATAAAGAAGTTTTAACTCGCTTACGTTGATCATATTCATGATCAGTTTGAAATATTTCAACATATGTTTTAATAACTCACTGTAATCTTCAAATTTTAGATATATTAACATGTAATACGGATGTGGAAAAATTCTTTAAAAAAACCCAAGTGCTTAAACCTGTTGAAACTTGCAAAATAAGAATGCAGAATTAGAAATATAATGTTTTATAGCTGTACTATGAACTAAAGGTTATATATTATCATCATTTTTTTAATTTTTAGATCAAACGTCACAAACTGTCAGAAAATCGTCTGAGCAAGGTAAACATTTTATAACTTTATTACTGATGAATTACGATGAAACTGTTGTATATACAATGTATACGTAAGGTGTAATGTTTTTTTTTTAATGATGAATTTATAATTTCTACCAGCAATTAGTAAAATACTTAACTTAATCGAGCAACACGAACTCAAGAGGGTGATCTTAGGTGCTCCGGAAAGGTGAACAGATCATACTCCACATAGTCGTGTTAATCATGTTAGTACACACCCGGTAATAAGCCTAATTCGGTAGGTCAAATTTGTGAACGTAGACTAAAGTGTAGTTACGACCCTACGAACATATCCGCTTTCGTCTGTGAAACGGATATTCTATAAAGTTGAACAAACTCGTGACGGCGTCCGTAAAATTAACGAAGGGATGATTTCAAATGCTCCAAAATCATGATAGGAATTACACGCCCTGGAATATCTCATCAACTAAGAGATGTATTAGATGTAAAGAAGTATACTTAAAACTGTTTATTTGATCAAACGATGTTATTCTTTTCAAAACTTCTATTTTTTGGAAAATGATGAATTTATATTTTCTACCAGTAATAAGTTGAGTACACAATTCATAACATAAACCAGATCCTCTGCCCTATTTTTTCAAAATCCCATATAATCTGGTTTCTCTAATCGCAAATTCATTATTCATTATTTCACTGCTCGTAATTTACCCAGTGAATGATAAAATCAAAATATTATAATCCGGAGATGCGAATTCAACTATGCTGTGTTTGCATAGTTTTATAGATTTCCTTTGATGGGAGCAAACTCCTTTACCGATACTACACTTGCTCCAGTATAAGGTTATATATTAAAAACAAATACTAAACGATGAAATTGCTGCATTTATGTTCAATTTGAAAAGTCTTAATATAAAATTTATTTTGTGATGCAATGCCAAATTATAAATTTTAAGATAAATGCTAAAACGACTTATTTCTAAAACCTTTTAAAGCTCTTTTAAAATTAGCAAATACGAAAAACATACACCGGCGAATTGTCGACATGCGTAGCTTAGTCTATATTTGATGTTTGTTATAATACTGTATGTGATGATAAAAGAAATTATCCGGTACAAACAAATCAGAAGGTATTATGGAATGGAGTAAATAAGTAAAAAAAAAAAGGCCATATCTTGACGATTCCGTAAAATCTTAAAATTCTACATCGATTAAAAAAAAAAGAAACTAGCAATGTTAGATTCTTTCAAGTTTGTAATAATTTATTTCATTCATTCTAAAAATTAATTGTTTTGAATCAGTTTTATCTTGCTTTTGAAAAAAAAAAAAAAAAAAAAAGTATATAATTATAAGAAACGCTATTAAGTTCTGTCATGATTATGTTATATTTAAGTTTAAATATTTTGTAGATAAAACAACACAAACCTTTAAAGCTACGCATGAGCAAGGTGTATATTTTATATATACTGTACCGTTTATTTAACACTTAATTTGTTTCGGTGATCGAATGAAGTAATTCTTTTTTTTATAAAAAAATTCTTACTGAAAAGGATCTCTTGATAATTTGTCTACCATCAATAAGTTATATACACCATTATGAACTGGTCTTCTGATCAACATATTGATATCCCTCGATAATTCAATTTTGAAGGTAACGCGTCTTCTGATTGGCTGACCTTGTTTTTGTTTATCAGGTCATAGACATACTTTTGTCATGTGAATACGAAGTTATCAAATTTTTTCATGAATTTCTCCGGTTTAAAATAGAATTACGAATTAAATAATAAGAAATTACTGTAATACTTTGTATGCACTTTTAAAATAACATAACAAATGTGGTGCAGACTTTAAAATAAACCGCTACGCAGGTTATTCAGTGTGCACCACATAGTTGATGTTATTTCTTCATAGACAGAAAATATCTTACAGTAATTCCTTATTAGTCGTGTTTCACTCACCAATTTAATTCAAACCATCGTATGGAGGTGGTCAATGTAAAACTTTTTTTCGGATTTGAAAAAGTTTTTTGCATTCAAATAATCAATACAATATGATCTTGGTGTAGCAGAAATTTTAATCATATACACATTATAATTAGATTTGTCGTTACGTAGATGCATTATGTAATCATCATTTTTATTCATAGATCAAACAACACGAACAGTCAGAACTACGCCTGAGCAAGGTATATATATTCTATAAATAATAAATTGTTAAGTTAAAAAATTGTTTCGATGAAAATTAAACAGTTTTGACAAAATGGAACTCATCATAGATACCCGGATTATAGTTTTATATGCCAAAAGCGTGTATTACAAAACTTCATCAGTGATACTTGAATGAAGAAATGAAAAGACCAAGTAAAGGATGAATTTTCAGAGTATTTAGGACCCAAAATAAAGCTAATATAATTATCTATTGCTCGGATAGAACATTCATTGTATTTAAAAAAAAATCAGTTTGTAAATAGTTAATGCATACTTCTCACCATGATAGAAGGATGTGATATAACTCTGAAAATAGGAATTTAAAAATATTTCTACTAGCAACTAGTAAAATACTCAATGCATGCTATGGAAACAGGACAGGTATGCTTATAACTACTAAAATGAAGAGATTGAATATAAAAGTACAAAAACAAATCGTCTGTTCGGGACAAATCTTAACTATAGTAGCTTATTATCAGTCCAGATCTTTTACGCAAATTGATAAAAATCCCGAAAAAATCGTTTTCACTTTGCGATAAAATAATGACCATTGTCTTAACAAGGTTAAGTTATACTCATTCGGGTTTATAAAAGTGTGTTGCATTTTGATAAAAATATACTTTATCATCAGTATGGTCTTGTTGTAGACAAACTTTGCAATATATTATGATGAAAAATACAGTTTAGTCCCATCATTACTTAAATGTTATAACTTATCATATTTTTATTTTTAATAAAGAAACACAAACAGTCAGATCTTCAACTAAGAAAGGTATATACTTGATATTTTTTATAACGTTGATTTAAAATAAAATAAATGGTAAAAACTGTTTATCTGTCTAAATATATATTTTTTTTATTTATAGAAATATTTTTATTTTGAAAATCAGGACTTAATAATACTTCTTCCAGCAATAAGTAAAATACACATGTTATGCTACCGGAACAGGTTCTCAATTTATTGATATCTCACTTTTTTCACTTGACGCATTCGTCTTTCTGAAAATAGAGATACATAAAACGTCAATTGTTCATGACCAATTAGTAAGTCTTTTCTTTTTCCTTTTTGTTACATTTACACTTATTCAGAATCAGAATGCTTAAAACACCGAAATCTTTGAAATAGGGTCAAAACACAATGTATTAAAAATGTCATATTTTCTATACATAGCCTTAAAAGTTGATAAAAAGTGGTTGTTATTTGTGAAAATAAGGTATGTTTTCATATTGTTTTATATAATGAATAACCTGATTCAGTTCTTTATTGTTTAACTTTTAGTTTGCACTGATGAGTTTCCTGACTGCGATCTTTACGTCAAAAATGCTCAAGGATGTAAACCCTATGTGAGGAATTATTGTAAAAAAACATGCAGAATTTGTGTTTAGTTGTAGTTTTCAATTAAAAAAACCAATTTGATAAAAGATGGGTTTTAGTTGACTTTATATGAATCCTGCCATTAGATATTTGTAAAAATTCTACGGACGATACAGATCCATATAAGACAATACTAAAACCAAACAGCGAATACATGCCACAAATAGATCTAGAATAGAATTATATTCCTCAGTAAACAAATTACATTGTAATAACGTTTATGTACTTAGTAGTCTACTAGTTATAAATTGAATTTGATTACAACAAATAAACAGTATAATGGTAAGAATAAATGGGCATACGAGTTATACATCAATGCTACAGCAATCCGATGACACAAATATACAATAGGCAGATAGAGATCTTGCAACCAAACATTTATTTTCAATGATTTTTACTAAAGACAGCGTAAAAAATCGCAATTCAGTTTTGTAAATACATGTAAGAAAAATGTATGTTTTATAAAAACAGGATAAAAGGGAAATTTCCTTTGCAAAGAATCAAATATATGACGAGCTTAACCAAAACAAATTAGATATTCATGTCTCTACAAAAACATAGGTCCTCGCGTGCGGTAAAATCCTTTTCATTTCCAACTATCATTTGAATACCAAATGGACCATGTAATTACAAAAGTGCTTATATATAACTTTCTCAAACTACGAACACTTCGTGTTCCGAATTTATATATATAAATTGCTACGAGAGAGATACATTTCGTTCGTTACTGAAATAAAATACTAATATGTTCATCCATAACAATTAAAATTACAAGGCAATTGATCAAACCTTGCAATTTGAATTTATGTTTTTGGATGACGTTTTTGCCTAGTTACGATTAAGGAATAATCGTTTTACAACAGAGTATACACTACCAATAATTGACCCACACTTTTTTAGTACATTTCTACCCTCGTGCATATCAGTACTGTTAGGAAAGACTGAAAACTTATAATGTTATACTTTCAATGAAATCAGTACTGTTTCAGTACTGATTTTGTCAGTAGTTTCAGTACTGATTTTGTCAGTACTGTTTCAGTACTGATTTTGACAGAACTGTTTTAGTACTGATTTTGACAGTACTGTTTTAGTACTGATTTCGACAGTACTGTTTCAGTACTGATGTTGACAGTACTGTTTCAGTACTGATTTCGTCAGTAATGATTCAGTACTGATTTCGTAAGTAGTGTTTCGTTACTAATTTCTTCAGTACTGTTTCAGTATAACACTTTTTAAATCAGACTGTATCTGTATAGTGATGCCTAGTTGTTTTGTTTATTTGGGTTGGGTTAATTGTTCTCTTTGACACTTACCCCATTTCCATTCATTTTCTATATCGAGACATGTTAATGTTTTCGTTATGTTTTTTTTATTTCTCTGATTTTTGTTGTCCTGAAGTGGTTTTGCTTTAGATCCAGCTCTTCGACAGTTACTTTAGCTTTTTTTTTTTTAAATATTCTGGCTATATGTCATATTTATTGTCAGAATTGCATCTTGTGTGGTCTATAAGGTTTATGTTTTAATACATATTAATACTTCTATTTGACAATACCATATTACATGTATTTATATCTTGCTTGAGTCAAATCAGAACATATTGAACATTGGAACTCGGTATATTACTTTTGAGAAGATGGGTGGATGGATTGATGTTATGTGATCCAGTGGCAAGTTAAGTGCAGGAAGAGGACATGATACTCAGATATAAATACAATGTTATTAACATATTTTGTACAGAACTAGACCAATAATGCACTGAGCTCCTTTTTAACATGCTAGTTCACCACAAGGAGAGAATCTGCTATAAGACATGTCCCCCTACATGAACAGGTACCTTCAGACTGAACAGTGTATGTTTTTCTCCTTTTACTGTGAGCTGAGCGAATATTCAGAATACGACCACTTTTTTAGTCTAACTTCTCATAAATAAATTTCCAATCATATGCTCATTGTAAGATTTTTAATGGTTAAATACATTTATTGACAGATTTCTTTTTTTTGTATACATTAATCATGCTGCAATTTCATTCACTTGTATTATAAATGAGTGTATTGTGAATAGTTACTTAAATACATGTATGCATAACTCTTGTACTCTTTCCTATAAAACTGCAGAGCGTATTTTACGAAAAGAATATATGAAATTTGGTGTTACAATATTTAGGCATCCCGTTAACGGGGAGTTGAAAGGGTGAGAACTACATTACTCAGTATAGCATGTTCACATGAGGACTGATGACTTTCAGAAACTCTTGGTTTGTAGTTCCTCAGAAATCTCTGATGGATTTGAATATTACAGACATACAAACAGAGGTACATTTTGTAAAATAAGCATAAAAGTTTAAAGAAAGATTTCCAACAGACTGATTAATGTCTGACGGAGGTCATTTGGTACATAATTAACCTTTTTGATTTTTGAACATAAATTATATGGTTTGCTTTCAAAATTGATTTTTATTGACTGAATAAAACAAGCTGAAGAACTCAAATTTTTAGTTCTATCTTCTTATCAACTGCAATAACTTTCATTGCAAATACAATAAACAGTAATCTTAAGAATGAACAGCATTAAAAAGTAAAAAAATGTGTTTTTCTCTCTCTCAATTTAATGTTTTTTTTAAATAACTGTTTCATAATTCTGCTTCAATGTTATTTTCCACTGCTCTTCCTATGCATGTGATATATATCTTTGCCAACTTGTTTCTGGAAAGGAAAAAGTGGATTATAACATTTATCATTTTGTTAAAGTCCAATAATAAGATTAAACATAGGTTAACCATGACATAATGTGAATCAGTGTACATGCATTGCTAAAGGTGGTATAACGTTAATTATACAAGGTTTATATTATACAGGGAGAAAAATGAAAGAAAAAATGGAACAATGTTTGATTTACCTACTTGAAAACTGGCCTTGAAGTCATTAAACTTTCGAGTCAGTTATTTACTCAAACTCCAAAATCAACAAATCAACCAATCAAAATGCTGGATTTCAATTTTCGACCACGATTTTTTTTCTCCGGGCACTGAGAATTTTTTTTTATGACTTCAGGGCCTGATCTTATACGGTTTGGAGAAGAATTTTAGAGTCCCAAGTCTGGGTTCATGGTAAATTTCCATGTTTTCAATACGGCTGCACTTTTAACACTTTTAATTTGTTTTGTTATAAATTAGGTCGTTAATTTTTCTAAATTAAATTGTTTCATATATTGTTTATGTCATGGTCTTTTGTAGCCGACAATACGGTATGGGTTTTCTCATTGTTGAAGTCTGCACAGTTATATATTATTGTTCACATTCACATCGTCTCAAATACGGTGGATAGTTGTCTCAGTGACAATCCTACAACTTTTTATTATTTTATACACTATGCAATAGTTTAAAAATTAATAAAAGTATTCTTTTTGTGAATTTTTTCATTATTAGTACCAGTGGAAATTCTCATTATAATATATTACTATCTTTTAAATCTGTTATTCGGTTACAGAGAAGGAGATCTTTGTTTATATTTCCTTTAGGTTCCTGAGTTCAACTATGTCCTGCTGTTGTAACACAATTTGTGTTCCAATTTACTAGTTACATAATTAATACAATTTCAAGTACACGAAATTGACCCTTACAGACATTTATCGTTCATGTATTTTGCTGACGTTATATAATTGCATTGCGCAGATGTTAATAACATTGTCAACTGACCAACTTAGTACATAAAATTGAGAATGGAAATGGGGAATGTGTCAAAGAGACAACAACCCGACCAAATAAAAAACAACAGCAGAAGGTCACCAACAGGTCTTCAATGTAGCGAGAAATTCCCGCACCCGGAGGCGTCCTTCAGCTGGCCCCTAAACAAATATATATACTAGTTCAGTGATAATGAACGCCATACTAATTTCCAAATTGTACACAAGAAACTAAAATTAAAATAATACAAGACTAACAAAGGCCAGAGGCTCCTGACTTGAGACAGGCGCAAAAATGCGGCGGGGTTAAACATGTTTGTGAGATCTCAACCCTCCCCCTATACCTCTAACCAATGTAGAAAAGTAAACGCATAACAATACGCACATTAAAATTCAGTTCAAGAGAAGTCCGAGTCTGATGTCAGAAGATGTAACCAAAGAAAATAAACAAAATGACAATAATACATAAATAACAACAGACTACTAGCAGTTAACTGACATGCCAGCTCCAGACTTCAATTAAACTGACTGAAAGATTATGATTTCATCATATGTACATCAGGCACAATCCTTCCCATGTATTACTTAATAGCTAGACTACTCTATACAACGGTTGACATTTATGGCCAGTTTTTACAGTTGATGGATTGTCCCTCTGAACTATATAAGATCCAGCTTTGGACTCGAAAGGAGGACAGATTGGTACGACAGATTGGTACCGGAGATTCCGCAAAGGTCTCCCCCCTCGTGGGTAGGCTGGAATTCATGCGCTTAATATCCGAACGTAATCCATCAAGACTGAACATTTATACTATACGATCACGTGCCCGTGTGAGATATTGAACATTCGAACTATTCAACTTTAAAGACTGTTTGTGAACATTCGAACATTTGAACTTTAGAATATTTCTTGACTTTGTAAATACCTAATGAAATTATTTAATCTACTGACTATATTACATAAGTCACGATTTGGTGCCGTTTGACCACGATCGACTTGGATTGTCTAAAATAACGCGAAGGAATATAAAAGGTAAGAACTCAGTTACTTTCATTTTTCTTAATGGAAAATCAAGATATTTTTATGTCAGTACAAAAAGTAGAAATGGCTTTTCAAGGGATGGCACACATATTCAGTAAAGTTAAAATTTAAAAGAATTGAGGCCGTATTTTTAAAAAAGGCTTAAATCTGATGTTTGTTCACGAGATGTGGTTGGCACTATTTTTGTTATTAGGTATTTTTAGGTACTATATATATAGGTCAATTTAAAAATGATGAATACACATTTTGTTTCATGATAAAAATGAAAGGTTATTTTTTTTGTGTTATTTTTTATGCTGTACGTGTTGTTTAAGAGATAGGATAGATTAAACATATGATTCTTCAAAATAAACCGTTTTTGTGAAGTTTAGAGAAGCTAGTTTTTCGTTTAAAGTAAATATACAAAAAGATAAAATATCTGATACATTAGCATTTTTTTCCGTATTTAATGGTGTTTTTTTTGGGTCATATTATGGGTTAATTTTTTTGAAGATACATTCAATTTTTCTAGAAAACATGTGTTTTACGTAAAATTAAAAGAGCACCGGTGTAAACGAAGGTTGGATTAGAACCTTTGGTAGATGAAGTTAAGGGTACTTTGAGGATACATTGTTTGCGTGTTGTAGCCATTGGCGATTATGTTTTTTTACGCAGTTGGGTAGTGTTTACGCACATTTGTTTAGAGAAAACAATTAGTCTATAATTTTAGATTCCAACCCCTTCTTCGGATGATTAACATAAGTGATGTTAGTTATTAAATGGTGCAAGTTGTTTATGGTGTTAGATTACGCCATATTTACATATAGTACTGCAACCAGAGTTCATTTTTTAAAACTTTAATGGTCCGGAAGAACACACACCTAAATTATATATCGATGGAAAGAGGAAAACGTGTACAATAAGAAAAGTTGGGTCGTAAAAATCCAGAGTGGTCACAATTTTGTAAAATTGAGGTCAAAGGTCAGACCTAAAAATATCAATATTTCAACCACATGGACAAAAAGGAGAAATATTCTGATATTTATTCAATAGAATGCTACAAAAACGATTTAATCATAAGCCTATGCTATAAACGATGTTAAAACGATAAATTTGACTACTTATATGAAGAGCTGCCATTACAAAATGGCATTGATTTGGAACCTTCTGATTTTTTTCCATTTTAGACATAGCAAAAGAAGAAGTGGCCTTGAACTTTTCACATCCATAAACTTTCATGTTGTGTATAGTATTTCACTATAGTATATAACAGAATTATTTTCTAAAGTATAAAACACCAGTTTATCAAATTATTTCAATATTTTTTCTATCTTTGAAAAAAACAAAATTCAAGCGCTGAAACAGTGTTTTTAATTTTGCATCTTAAAGGTTGTGTATTTTGTGAAAATTAGTATCTAGTTATAGATAAATACATATTGTGTATTTGCAAAGTCTGGACAGAGCATTTATAACACAAAATATACTACAGTCACCCGAGGCGAATGCGAGGTTTAAAAAAAATTGAGTGTAAAACATAGTCAGTTTGGTGCATGAACATTTTTTTAGTGGGATAATCCTGGTAAAAAAGTTAACTCATTAATTTTTTAAGGGAAGGATAAAAATGCCAATTTCTAATGTTGTAATTCAAAATCAGTCATGATCCTTATATAACTTTTAAAAGCGACACACAATAGCTCAAGTATTCATAAAATAGGGACATGAAACAATATCTTAGTCATCATATGCGTATTCAGTACGCGTATTAGCATTACAAGACACTTCCCTTTTTTTATAAGAACAAGTTCGGCGCAGGACAGAGTTTGTTCAAAGCAAACACAGTATTTGAGTAAAAATGCTATCTGGAGCGTAAATACCGTCATGATTCGGTCAAACTCGTCAGATATAATCTTACCTTTGAATAGGAAACACACAAGAAATGTGAGTACAAAGTTTCGATCAATGTTCGTGACCCATATTCCCATATTCCCATATGCATATGCATGATGTATCTGCACTGCCAATCCCAAATGTAATGGGGCGAATGTTGCTACAGAAACGATTGATTTTGTAATAGCCATACATTTACGAATTTTTGTTATCTTTAGGGACAATTTACGGTTCAGAAGCGCCTTTGTGTTATTTTTCATCAATTAACTAACAAATGAACTTTTGAGCCTAAGCTCCGTGTTGAAGACCGGACCGTGACCTATAATGGTTTACTTTTATAAATTGTGACTTGGATGGTGTGTTGTATCATTGGCACTCATACCACATCTTTCTATATCTATTAACAAGCTATGCGGGCATAATTTCCATAGAAATACCAAAACTAGGACATAGCTCATAAGAGCACTGGTGGCAGGGTGAATTACTTTTAATGTATCCTTGATATTTTCAGACACACATTGGTGTAATTCTGAAAGTCTTAACATAGACTTCAATTTTCCTGCAGCAGATATGGCATCCCCTAAATTGAGTTCAGAGCTAAACTCTATATTTCATATCCATTGGCCCCACTGTGTCTGAATTGTAAGGTGTCACAATATCTAGTTAGTTCTGGAGTTTGGCAGTTTGGTAAGCATCAGAGACAATCTTGGGTAAAATTGATCGGTATATATAGAGGATGTGCTACATGAGAAAGGCTTTTTCTTATGGAAGAACAAAGCACATCACTAACAATCGTTATTAAGTAACTGACAGCAAGTTCAAATTCTAATTGTTCAGTAACTGTTTTACTTAATTGCACAGGTGTTGACTTCAATAAGTACTTGGTAATGCATGGATAAATGATTACTCACATTAATTAGCTCGACTTAAAAGACTGTCAACATGTTTAGAGGACTCAGTTTTGCGTAGTTTTCTGTTTTTTTAAAGGTTTTTCTTTTACACAAAAACCCTGTTTTCATATCCAAACTACAAGGAAGAAACTGAGCACGAGATCGTATAAAAGTGTCAGGTTGTGAGGATACATGTCGATCAGTTTGATCACATATATGGATTTCTGTTGGTTCTAATTTAAAGTTCCCCAAGGGTGACTGGGGAAACGAAATATGGTCACTTGGTCTTCTCCCGACCGGCAGTTAAACGAAGTGGGACGTCCGTTTGGCTGTGCGGGATGTATCAAGTTTGCAGTCACGTCCGGTCAGAATGGAGACGTTAAATCCGATGCCTCGTGTAAAGGGAGTGTCACGTTCTTTGCACGTTAAAAACCCTTGCATCAACTCTTTGAGGAGTCCGTAGGTGGCATGTTGCAATGGAAAATTTCTGTCCCAATCCAATATACCATCATTTTCCAGTGGCAGTCTAAATTTTCCCGATCATCATCCCGAATGGCCTCTATTATGACAAAACCTACCTATTGTTTTTATTGTTAACTAGTTCTCGTCCTGAACATGCATGAAATATTTGCCATTGGACGTTAAGCAACCAACAATCAATCAATCAATCTAATTTAAAGACGCACCAATGTTGCCTTCTGGTGCAAGTCTCATAACATCACTGATGATTCGCCCACGGAAAGCAGAATATTAAGAGAAGTTGGTTTTAGCATCACCTTGTCACACACCAAATCTCTGCGAAACTTCAATAGTACTTTTCCCCCGACCACTTGCATGCATATTAATTGCTCTGAGGTTAAACATTGACATACAATGTATTTTCACACAATGTCAACTATAGTCATTATCCGGAAAAAACCTCTTATCCGAAGGATTTGGTAAACTTTTATATAAAGTCAAAATTTTATTAACAAAAATATAACTTATTTACAGAAAATACATGAAAAAACTACTATATATATTCAAATCACTCAAAAATAAATTAACTTCTCCTACAAAATCTACATAATTACATCGAAACTATCAAATTGATGGTGAAGGAAAAAATAAAATGGTGGAGCTGATTGACGGATAGGAAATTTCCGTAATTCAAAAAGGTACAAATGATGTTTTTATTTTTGAGTTTTTGACAAAATTGTTTGGAATTTGCCCAACAATATTTGCATGCAGTATCGCAATAATATGTTTTTTCCTTTCAAATGTCAAATATTATTTTTGGATAATATGTTTTCTCGTTTTCAAAGAAAAACGCGTTAAATTTCTATCTAAAAAACAGCCAACTTTAAGTTTGAAAGTTTTACTTGGAGATGGTATTATATTTATTTCTTCATCATTCCGATGATCCTTGATGATATGTGCATAGAAAATATTTACGAAAATAGCGGGAAATTTAACAAAAAAATATATTTTTGGATTTTAAGGTAACTACCCAAAACCGTAAATTGAGGGGTACTCCCATTAAAGGGATGAAATACAAAAATGTGACCATAGAAACTTTTTACGACCCGACGGAAATTAAAATATAGATATTATTCTATCATTTAAAACAATTTGCAGCCGTGTGTTATTCCGGACCATTAAACTCGTTAACTAAGCGTCTTTTTCGATGTCAGTTGCAGTACTAATATTGTTAATAGATTAAAAGAAGTATCTTCATAAAGTAGCACATTAAAGAAAAACATGGATATGTTTGCCCTTAGGGATTTACTAGTATTGTTGTAGTAGACTGATATTTGTAAAGAAAAAATAAGAGACATATGAACTTCAGAACTTAATGACAAAATTTAAGTGAAATAGATAATTGATATTAAAGGAAAACTAGCATTCAAATAAAATTGAAATTGAAAAGTAAACAATTATGAGGATTATTGTCAGAAATTAAAATAAGAATAAGGAAATAATTAATTAAGGAGTTGAAAAAAAAATAATCTTAACGATGTGTTTTGTTCATAAGTAGACATAGATTTTTTTTAATTGTTTTAGTTTTTAAGAGGTTAGTTAAGTTTTAAATGTATATAATATTTTTAAACTCAGATCTCAACATATGTCCCTAACACTAAGTCGTATTGAAATGTATAAAAGGGATAGGCAGTAGGTTTGAAATTTTAAAACAAATGAAAAATATATATATAAAAAAGAAAGGAAATAGTATGATAAGGAAACTATATACTAATTTTAGAAAAATGTAATACATTACAGAGAACGACATTTTTTCGCAATAAGGTGTTTTTGTTGTCAAATATGAAATGTAGAGTCAGTAACAAATTGCACAAGAGGTAGTTAAAATTTTATTAATGGAAACTTAAACGTTGTTGATTTTTTGGGTCTATATTTAACGTTAAGATTAATTAATGAAGCAAAAAATTAAAACTGTAAAAGTATTACAATTGGGAACAAAGTAAAACATATATTATTTAGTATATATTATTTGTTATAGGTGTAGGGGTTATAGAAAAGGATCAAATTATATTTTGTTTTTAACTTGTGAATTTTTAAATCTATTTTTTATGTCTTGTGTTAATAAACATATATTTGTTTTTATTATGTAGGATTTTAAAAACTTGTAGAAGTTGTATACGACAGTTTTCCCCTTTTATTTTTTTTTGTTTTAAATAGATAATTTGATATAAAAAAGAACGTATTTGTTTTAAATAGATAATTTGATATAAAAAAGAACGTATTGATTTATATGCGTAGAAATTGTGAAAACTTAATTTTGCTAGGCTTATATAACTTTTGGAACTTAAGGCGAGCTAACAAACTGTCAATTATCTGATTGATAAATAAAAAATAGGAAATTAAGGGAAGTTAACAAGTTTTTAGTTTTTCCAAATTTAGATAAGTTAATCAGATGGGTTAGGTGCGATCTTCATTGGAATAGCCATATTTTTGTACTGTTAATTAATTAAGAATATATCTTGGTTAGCCAAATAGAAGGTTGTAAGTTCTGGTTCTAATGCAACGAACGATGGGTACCAAATAGTGACAACGCAAATGGTTGGAACAGATGTTACCGATTCCAGAGAGATGTCTTCCTCTGCGCCATTGATCAAGGACAAACCTTAACCGAAGGCCGATGTTAACAGCCTCTTTTAAGAAGGACGAACCAACAAACTAGATGCGTCAACTACTACGTTATGGAGATGATGATGACGACACTTGTACAAAGATGTGCGCCCTTTCCAGCAGCTGATGAACTTTATACTATGATGGTGACGGAAATAAAACATGAACTATGTATATCGAAATATTTAACTGATGATTCAAATGAACTATGTGTAAATATATCCAGCTATTGGGCTTGATGAATGTATTGAACTTATTATATCCAGATGTTGGACTTGCCGAATTTTATGAACTATATATGTGGTGATGGTTACCCAAAACTTAACAAGGAACTACTGGATTTATAATAGCATAAATGAAGAAGGACTATCGTATTTTCCGAACTTTCGTTCTTATTGCGAGGGAAGGGATTATGTAACACAATTTGTGTTCCAATTTACTAGTTACATAATTAATACAATTTCAAGTACATGAAATTGACCCTTACAGACATTTATCGTTCATGTATTTTGCTGACGTTATATAATTGCATTGCGCAGATGTTAATAACATTGTCAACTGACCAACTTAGTACATGTATTACTTAATAGCTAGACTACTCTATACAACGGTTGACATTTATGGCCAGTTTTGACAGTTGATGGATTGCCCTCTGAACTATATAAGATCCAGCTTTGGACTCGAAAGGAGGACAGATTGGTACGACAGATTGGTACCGGAGATTCCGCAAAGGTCTCCCCCCTCGTGGGTAGGCTGGAATTCATGCGCTTAATATCCGAACGTAATCCATCAAGACTGAACATTTATACTATACGATCACGTGCCCGTGTGAGATATTGAACATTCGAACTATTCAACTTTAAAGACTGTTTGTGAACATTCGAACATTTGAACTTTAGAATCTTTCTTGACTTTGTAAATACCTAATGAAATTATTTAATCTACTGACTATATTACACTGTAACACTCTGACATCTTTGGATCGGCACCAAAACACATATGTATTAATATAATCTGATTATTCGAGCACAATATCAATGCAGTCTGTAAAACAGTTAAATGAGAAGTTGTGTGTACGAATATGTACTTCCCGTAGACTTCTTTGTTAACTTTAATGATATCTTTCAATTGTTGAAGAATTGTATTTCTACTCTTTATTCTTTTGAACTTGCTCGTTGTTGGTTTGTTGTCATATGAACACACTACAACATTTCATGATATTGAAATAAAATTATAGGAATAACTGCAAATACTTACTTTAAAAAAATCATAATTGAGTGTAAAACTATATATATATATATATACCTACCTTTCAAATTATTTCAATGTTCTACTGTCACCTTTCATACCAGTTCTATCTCTATCTCATATTTTATCTGTTCATGACAATTTTTAGTCGTTGATCTAAAATTTTATTTTCCTGATAGACTTAGTCTTTGTGTTCTGGTGGGATCCATTTTTAAATACCTATAACAATAGATCATACTGCATCAAATACTTTGCATGCATTTATAGAAAGTTGTTTTTCCCAACATGCATGTGATGGTATTAATTATGGACGTAACACTTTGTGAATTGTCCTTTGAAAAAATACATCATGAGATAAAGATTGTATCGATGATTTACAAAATTCTGTAAAGTGGTTCAGGAGTAATTGATAACACTAACGTGGGACATAAGGACATGATTTGTTCCATATGTGAACACATTCTCACTAAGAAAATGTCACCAGAAGTGCAAGTCTGTCATCACAACGGATAATGTTTATGTGATACAGTAAAAACAGTAAAAACATTGGTAGTAAAATTGTGCGGGATGTTTAATTTTCAACAAATGTAAGATTGCCTGATTGGTCACCTTTAATCGGATGTCTCATATAGCATGTATAGAAAGAGAGTGCCATGATCTCTGCAGGTTAATAACTATTGCAACAACTCTTTTTTCTCCGTCGGTGGCCTTTTGTCTGAATATGCAGCAGGGCAAATTCCTGTCCACCTTCAATATGCTTTCGTTGTCCAGTGGCAGTCCAAGTTTCATTGACCTTCTTTCACCCCAGATGACATCTTTTACAGGACTTACCTATTGTACTTATTTAACAATTTTTAGGAACATGCATGTAATATTTGCCACTGGACATTAAGCAAATGTTTAATACATGTCCTTTAATATGTTATTATTTTGAGGAATCTCAGTAGGATCATTTTAAACTATTGGGATTATCCTCTTGAAATATAAATATTATTCATACAAAGTATTACTCAATAATTATGTGTCGGATTACTAGTATTCGTGTGTAGGTCCAATGGGTCGTCGGACTAATAAGGCGTCAGGCTATTGGGGTGTCGGTCTAATATGGTGTCCGAACAGAAAGATTTAAAAGGCAAAAAAAATTAAAAAAATGTGCAACTTATAAAAGGGTCTGGAAGTGGTTTCTTCATTTCTGTATTCTGTATTATTCAATAATTAATATAATTTAATAGAAAAGTTACATAGAGCTCAATTTGAATAAAAAAGCATATTCACCGGCGAAAAAGGATATTCACCGCGGGAAATTGTGCAAGCGGTTTATTTTTAGATTTTGGAAATTACCCTAATTATATTATCCAATGAAAATTAATCTGCTATTTCTCACGAGATCTTGTCGTCTGTTTACATCGACAACAAAAATGGCAGGTGTTCACGACGAATCAACTCAAAATGTAAAGAAACCACGGTTTGCAAGTATAAATGACGACAAATATCAACAAATTTTAAGGGAAAAAGATTCAATCAACACCCAAAAAGCAACCAAAAGAGCAGTAAAGCTATTCATAAATTATTTAGAGGAAAAAGACATGCCAACTGACATTGAAAACTATCCCGTCAAAGAACTTGACAGCGTTCTTTCCAAATTTTATGCAGAAGCACGGAATAACTAGAGGCTCTAAAGAGCCTGTGTCGCTCACCTTGGTCTATGTGAATATTAAACAAAGGACGCAGATTGATTCATGACAAAATTGTGTTTTGGTGATGGTGATGTGTTTGTACATCTTAATTTACTGAACATTCTAGCTGCTTACAATTATCTCTATCTATAATTAACTTGGCCCAGTAGTTTCAGAGGAGAAGATTTTTGTAAAAGATTACTAAGATTTACGAAAAATGGTTAAAAATTGACTATAAAGGGCAATAACTCCTAAACGGATCAACTGACCATTTCGGTCCTGTTGACTTATTTGTAAATCTTACTTTGCTGAACATTATTGCCGTTTACAGTTTATCTCTATCTATAATAACATTGAAGATAATAACCAAAAACAGCAAAATTTCCTTAAAATTACCAATTCAGGGGCAGCAACCCAACAACGGGTTGTCCGATTCATCTGAAAATTTCAGGGCAGATAGATCTTGACCTGATGAACAATTTTTTCCATGTCAGATTTGCTCTAAATGCTTTGGTTTTTGAGTAATGAGCCAGAAACTGCATTTTACCCCTATGTTCTATTTTTAGCCATGGCGGCCATCTTGGTTGGTTGGGCGGGTCACCAGACACAATTTTTAAACTAGATACCCTAATAATGATTATGGCCAAGTTTGGTTTAATTTGGCCCAGCAGTTTCAGAGAAGAAGATTTTTGTAAAAGTTAACTACGACGGACGACGGACGACGCCGGACGCCAAGTGATGAGAAAAGCTCACTTGGCCCTTCGGGCCAGGTGAGCTAAAAATGTTAGCCAATCAAGGAAGAAAAGCTGTTTTTGCTTTATGTAGTAAAATTGTAGATGAATATTATAACTGAAACGTTACTGTCCTTATTTGATACCTATGTATCTAGTATACTTAATTATAGCTGTGAAGTGTGGGGTAATCATAAAGCTGATGATATAGAGAAAGTACATTTATATTTTTTAAAACGAATTCTAAAGGTTAGAAAAACTGCTGTAAATAACATGGTTTACTGTGAATTGGGACGTTATCCAATGTATTATGAAAGACAAAGAAGACTGATTCAATTTTGGTTCAAATTATTAAATACTGATAACTGTATACTTAAAGCATGTTATGAAGATATGTTGGAGAGTTCATTTAAAAAAACCCAATGACAAATCGAATTGGGCTTGTTCAGTCAAAGATATTTTATGTTGTTATGGTTTTCATGATGTATGGCTAAAACAAAGCGTAAATAATGTTGATATATTCATACATGAGCTAAAACAAAGAATGAAAGATACCTTTATTGCTGATGTTAATGTTTTTTTTAATAATTCATCAAAATGTATACTTTATCAGGGGCGGATCCAGGTTTTACGAAAAGGGGGGCAAATTTTTTTGACCTTTTTTTTGGCTTAAAAACATAAAATAAGTATAAATTGTACTAATTTAACGGTTTCTGACGTGGACCATGTATGTTTTATAGAAAACGTTAATGGGTTAGACATTTTTGATGTCGTATTCTCCCCATTAATTGTTTATTATACAAATTCAACTGACTGAATGGATCAAAAGCTATGTACATAAAATTGATGTGAAATTTGTCGTTTAAAAGTGGACATGGACGGTGACCTATAGTTGTTAATGTTTGTGTCATTTTTGGTATTTTGTGGATAGTTGTCTCATTGGCAATCATACCACATCTTCTTTTTTATATGGAAAAATCTCCCTAGCCAAGTCAGTCAATGAAATCATAGGTCACAACTAGCATCTTAGGAATGCATCGCAAATTTGTGATTCACACCCAAGATGCATCTGACTATACCTACTTATATAACTGATGTTTTACTTAATTTATGCATTATCATTAAAAAATAAATCCACAGAAAACATTTTTTATTAAGTTTCTAGTGCTAAGCCATAGGATTGACCAAAAGCATCTTCCTCGGATTTCTACGAGAAAAATCGTCAATATTTTTTTCGTAGTCAAGTTTAATGTTTTTGTGTACATATAAAAGCAACAGGGCATTTAAACGTTCTTCTTCCATTGTATTTCGCGAGAAGGTTTTGATATATGTAAGTGACGAGTTTGCCCTTTCTGTAGAACTTGACGTGACGCTTGTCAATGAAAGTAGACCTAGGAGTTTGACGATGTTAGGAAAGATCGTGCTGCACACTCTTGGGTCTGTTAAAGTAGACGTTAATGTAGTCGGTTTTTCATTCTGGACATGCCATAATTCTTTCCATAGTCGAAACTCTTGCCTAAATGAGTCAGGAAATGGCATGTCAACTTCATAATAATTAATGATGTCGTCGATTGCGTCATCTGTGGTTTGGTGAATGTTGTTAGGGATTAGAGCCAATGCCCTTACAACTGAAACAGCACGTTCACCAAACCGAATCTCGAACTGTTTGAATCATAGAATCTAAAAACGGAAGAAAAACTGCACGTCGGTAATAAACTTGAACATTGTCGGCAGGGACATTACTGCGTTGTGTCTGGCGCCCACATCGTCTTGGAGCCTTGATACCCCCAATATCGGCAACTTCAGCCATTGCCGTAGCTTTTCCTAACACGGTGTCAAACTCCGTTTCGTCATCTCGTGTTGATTTTACTAAAGCTTTGACGGTATCAATCATTTTATACCCTCCTACAATATCGAGTGTAGACCCTTGGAGTTTTCTGCTCAACCCTGTAACATACCCAAAAAAGTTGTGGACGGTTTGGAAACTAACTATAAAAGTAGAATCAGTTATTTTTGTAAGTAGCCCTTTAGCGTCAATAACAGCTTTCTTGTCCCAGGTGCGTCCAACGTTAGAGCTAATTTCCTCCAAACAAGATATGATTGGCTTGTACATGGTAGAAAAGCTGCCGAGGGTCGTAATTTTTTCGCACCATCTTGTTTCACAGAAGACCTTAAATTTCTGTTTTGTTATTTTGTTTTGTACATCCCTGTTCGAATTTATCTCATCTACGGCTTTTTCGAGACATCGACTCCGTTTCGGAGAATACTTGAAAAATATCCCGAGTTGTTTTAAGCTATCTAACATCAATTGTATTTCTGGAACATTGCAACATTTGCATAGTACTAGATTTAGGTTATGGCTAGCGCAGTAATGATAAACTGTCCTTGGTGACAGTCGGGTAAACTGCGCCGCGCAACCTAGATTCTTACCAGACATATTGCCAGCGCCATCCATGGTCTGCGCGCGACAAAACTGGATATCCAATCCAGCATCCGTCAAAGCTTTTACTATCAAACCACAAAGTGCCGAGCCTGTTGTCTCTTCTGCTTGGACAAATTCAAGCAATTTTTCTACTGGACTACCGTCCCTAAGATATCGTATAACAATCCCGAGTTGTTCCCAGTTACTAGCATCCGACACCTCATCGCATTGATATCCGAAATGTGAACCAAGCGGTTGAGCCTTTACCTCATCAACGATTGTCTGTTGGATAAACCTCTTGATGCATGCTAACAATTCATTTTGAGAAGTTTTTGACGTATATGATGCATTTTTAGCACATTGTTTCAAATGGTCATCCAAGACGGAGTCACCTGCTTCTGCGCGAAACTTAACTACTTCCTTATACTTACCTATATTATAATCTTGTGTGTTATCTTGGATTTGATCGTCATCTCGATGGCCTCGAAGAGCCAATCCGCGCCTACCACAAAACTCGAGACATTTGATGAGTGATTTCAAAATCTGTCGATTGTTCGCAATTAATGTGTCACCCCTTGCATTTGTGTTAATATCAATTCTAGACTCTGGTCTCATATACGTTTCTTGGAACCCAGATAGTCTTATTATAGAGTTTAAATGTGTTTCGGATGATGCATGTCGCTTTAAATCAGTTATAGCGTCTTTCCAGTTTTGATATGGCTCCGAAACTAGCTTTCGTGGTCTGCGACCAGAGGTGTCTGGAAAGAACTTACATGCCAGACAATATATACCATCTTTATCCTTAGAGTAAGAAATAAATTCAAACTTCGTAAACCATTCTCGACAACAAGATCTTTTGAAACTACCTGATTTACACCGACTATCCTTGTACAATTTGGATGGAAATTTGAAGGTAGATTCTGGCATTCTATTACATATAAGCATGTGTTTTTGATCATCTGTTAATAGAAGTGGGTCTGAATTTCCAACATCTATAGCATCAAAGTTTTGCTGTATGTTCAAGTCCGTTCGACCTCCATCTACCGATATATCAGAATCTTGCAATGTATTATCATTTGCGACATGTTCAGATTCCATGGGTTCGAAACATTGAGGACTTGGATTATTTTGATTAATTTCGTTTGTATTATCAGAGGGTTGAGGACCTGTCGAGGATGTCATTACACTAGTCTTCCTGATAATTATTGGAGTCAATTCATATTGCATGTCGGTATTTGATACGGAATGACACATGTAATATTTCACCAATTGCTCAACAGAGTTAAATTGTAACACTACAGCTTTACCCAACGGTGAAGATAGCCCCTTATCATCCCTACTATGAGAATCCATAACATAGTAGTGTTCATCAATATTTTTTATCCCGATCGTATATCCCGGATTATTTCCTGTGGTTAGGAAACATGTAGGTGCGATAACAAAGCATTGCTCTACAGCAGAATCAAGTTTGAATGTCAATGAATCTAAATGGTCAATTTCTTGCAATACCATACCACTAATTGGATTTCTAACTGAAAGATCGAAAATTTCATTTTCAATGCTGACTCTGTCTGGAAAGTCTGTTATGAGTAAGTATTCATTATCATCGCGAGCAAGACTTTGGTATGTTGTGGTTCCTTTATGGAGTATATTATCGACTTCCTGTACTGACTTTGGGATATCATTTAGAGTTAAGAACACTAAAGCTATACATGTACATTGGCGTCCACCGGATTCTATTTCACCTTGATGTAAAGAACCTTTACACACCAGCCTAAATTTAAAAAAAAACCCATACAACTATTCTGTTCTATTCAGTATCATATTATATTTCATATGATAATCTTTCATTTTATTAGTCGAAATTCGATCAACTGATACACAGGCACTTGTTTCTATCCATTGGAAGACCCACTATAAACGTATATTTACGAGTTATACGTTGATAGTGGGTCTTCCAATGGATAGAAACAAGTGCCTGTGTACTGATATTTAAAAATTCGAAGTAAACATGGTAAAGTATGTAGCGAGTCCAATTTTCAAGTATACGAAATTCGAAGCTCTTAATGATTTAGACTTATCCCCCTTTCAACTAGGCCCCGCTGAAATGTCACGCCTGCCTTAGTGTTCATAACCTAGTTTATGTTGAAAGTAAAAAAAATAAGTTCAAGGACAGACGACAACTGCCAGTTAGACATGTATACCTTACAATAATTCCCATAAACCTAACAGCTATTGTTTTTAGTATTCAGATACGGACATGACCCCGCAAACTTAACCTTGTTCACTGATCTGTGAAATGAGGTCTAGGTCAAGAGAAAATACCGTATGGCGGGTTATTTTCGCGGAGTGCAAGTATTCGCGCATAGAACCACCAGATTAAAAACTAGTGTAAATGCACAGGTGTTGATTAAAGTTTTTAATCCGCCAAAATATTTCGCATACCTTATTCAATGGAAATTTCGATTTGTTTCATCCGAGAAAATAACACGCTATATGGTATAGGAAAGGCACGGGGTAGGCAAATGCCAAATAAAGTTACCTTGCTACTTTTGATAAGAGGGAAAGTAACATAACAAAAATAAAATCTGATTGGTTTTTGAACTTTCAAGTAGTCGCTGAACCATAAATGATGTCATGGTCATCTGACAGAATGATGTTTGTAACATAAGGCATCTTTAAACAAAGTATGAAGCATGGAGATCTTCTACCATGAATGTATTGCTAACTTTAAAGACAAGAGCCGCCGGATCGATATCCCTCAGTTTGGCTTTTTGCGAAAGAGGCCAAATTGGAGACAAAAAGTTGCGACAGTGACTGAAGTTTGTGGTACAGTTAGTTATGAACTAACAGAATTCTTGACGTTGTTGTTAACAAGATATACAATTAGTATGGCGTTCATTATCTCTGAACTAGTATATATTTGTTTAGGGGCCAGCTGAAGGACGCCTCCGGGTGCGGGAATTTCTCGTTACATTGAAGACCTATTGGTGACCTTCTGCTGTTGTTTTTTCTATGGTCGGGTTGTTGTCTCTTTGATACATTCCCCATTTCCATTCTCAATTTTATGCTATTCAATGAAATAATATACAATACGGCCGAATAAAGATATGTTTTTATCCAAATGTTTTATGGTTTAAAAAGTTTTACCCACCACATGAAACGAGTGGTTCTAAATAAACCAAAGGTTGCGATTAAAGGTTTGAAATGACAAATTCAATGAAATTGTGAATGACTGTCGAGATCGGCATGTTAAGGCCGCACCCAGAACACAGGTGGCAGTCGGTCTTTGAAAAAAGTCTGTATACCACTTTGGCGAAACAAAAATTCCAGTCACATTCATCTCTTTAGTTTAAACTCCTTCTTAAAACATCAAGAAACACGAGAATAGTACTAGTAATAGATTCAAATACCAACAACAGTTTAGGAACGAACCGAGGGTGGCCTGGGATTTAAATGCGAACAAAAACAAAACAAAACCAACAAAACTACGCTCGTTTTATATATTTAATACTAAATAATGAATCATGTTGAAAATATAGTTTCCTCTAATACTAACAAAGTTGACAAAATTATTGTTTTCAGTTCTGGTACTCACGGCTGTCTGCTAGAATTATTTTAGAGACGAAAATAAGGGGCAGACTTTTATTCTCTAAAATTTCTCAGACCCCCGAAATTCAAATGTTCCGTACGTACTTTAGGCTTTTAATCTATTTAGAAGTAACTGACTGGGGGTCCTTATTCAGCAATGTGCACTGTTTTCGTTATGGACTAACTTGAGCGTGTGGGTTAAACATGTGTTCGTATGTAAATTAAAATGTTATAGCTGTGGAACTTTTTTGTTCATGTGAGATAATTGATTTACCTTCTATTCGGTGGAATAGAGAAATATGCGTCAATGCGCCCTTGTTCCAATCTTTGTCTTTTTGAAGGCGTCGTGCTTGCCATCTTCAATCAATTTCTATTTCAGAATGACGTTTTTTCGACGTACTGGTCAAATCCACCGGAAGTGAATCACGTGACATATTAGACATAATCTACAAACAAACATAAATTTACATTCAGAAGGAATTTATTCTTGGTACTCATTTGCAGATAAAATTTTTAAAGAAATGAAAATAAACCCAGAAAATTACTCTAATAATAATGTACCTTTTAAACAATCAAAAAACATGTTAAAATGTAATATAAAAAAGTGTGTTTCAGAGGAATATGAAAAAAATACTTTAATTAAACTTTCAAAAATGGATTCCTCATCCAAACTTTGTCTTTATGGGAAATTAAAAAATAATTGTCAGTCTGAGGAATATTTAAATTGGAATAATTTTATACATAGGCAGTTACTCTCTAAATTTAGACTAAGTGATCATTCCCTAGGCATTGAATTAGGAAGGTACAGAAACATTCCAAGAGCACAAAGATTATGTAAAAAATGTGAAGTCCTAGATGATGAATTTCATTTCTTTTTGTATTGTGACATTAACATATCTTTGCGTTCTAATCTTTTTGCTTATCTAAAAGACTATGTACCATTATTTCAACATCTTGATGCATTCAATAAACTTAAACACATTCTAAACCCCATCCCTGAACTTGTTTGTCATATTGGAGTCTTCATTAAACAGTCTTTAGAACTGAGGGAGTCAGACCCGTGTCAGGCAAGGTTATGATGGTGGTTTTTTTTTTGTTTTTTTTTACATACATTTATAATTGAACTCTAATGTTCTATTATTCTATATATTGTATTGTATTATTTTGTATTTCATTGTATTACATTGTATTTCATTGTATTGCAATGTACAGTATAAAATTATTGTTTGATTGTATTGCTTGACCCTCATGGGTGTAATTTTGCAATAAAGATTATCATAATCAATAACATATTTGACGTGAAATGCGAGCAAGAAATAATATCTGTATCAGTAAAGAACTGTTTCATTTAATATAAGGGAAATGTCAAAGTTAATGAAATCTATAGTCGTATTCATTGTACAGTCTAACTTTAAAAAAAAAAAAAAAAAAAAAAAAAAAAGACAAAATAAAGGGGGGGCGTACGCCCTCTACGCCCCCCCCCCCTGGATCCGCCACTGTTTATAGATATATATATGACACAGATATACTGCAATTTTATTTAGATAGACCTGTTAATCAAATATATAAACCTTTTATATGTAAATATCGTATCTCCGCCCATAGCCTCAATATAGAAACAGGCAGATATTACAATGTAGATAGAGAATAGATTATGTACTATGTGCACTAACAATATTGTAGAAGATGAATACCATGTTATTCTAGAATGTAATAGATATAGTGATGTAAGAAAACTATACATAAAGAAATATTATTGGCAATATCCATCCACTTTTAAACTTATACAGTTGTTATCAGTTCACAATGTGAAAGAACTTAAGAATTTAGGTAAATTTTTGTTTAATATTGAAAAAATTCGTAATATGTAGTTGTATTATTTATTTATCATATGAATTTATTTCATTCTCCGCCATACATGTATTGTGTATAATTATTTTATTTATATTTCACTGATGCATTCAAAAAAAAATAATTGTACAATTGTATATTCTATAAGCTGTATTGCTTCTGAATAAAAGTATTATTATTATTAATTGAATCTCAATTTATGCAAAATTAATGTAAACACTTTCACATGAGTTTCATGTATAAGCTCGTTTATGTGAATTTTTCATACAGTTTTTGTTGTCTTGAGATTTGTGTGAAATTCATGTGAGCAAAATTTGCCAGTGTAATAACTTTTCCCTAAGAAAGAAAAGAAACAAGAAATTAAAACCTATCCATGCTTATAACAAGAGTGCACACACTGAAATGTCTCGCCTTCTTAACTAATCACTGATATTATGTTGATAGTCCTAAATATAAAGCTTTATTACAACTGTCACATAAACTTAACATTAACCAAGAAAACTAAACATTGACCAATGAACCATGAAAATGAGGTCAAGGTCAGATGAACCATGCCAAACAGGCATGTACAGCTAACAATTCTTCCATACAACAAATATAGTTGACCTATTGCTTATAGTTTAAGAAAAAACAGACCAAAACACAAAAACTTAACACTGAGCAACTAACTGTGAAAATAAGGTCATGGTCAAATAAAACCTGCACGACTGACATATATATAGATCATAAAATATTTCCATACACCAAATATAGTTGACCTATTGCATATAGTTTTAGAAAAAAAGACCAAAACTCAAAAACTTAACTTTGACCACTGAACCATGATAATGAGGTCAAGGTCAGATGACACCTGCCAGCTACATTCATGTCCAGTGCAGGATGTTTATTCAATATTGTCGACATCGCGATATCTACAATGTTAACACAATATCGTGTCAACATTGTTTACATTGTTTGAACCCTTATATAATGTTTACATCGTTGACATCGCGATGTATACAATGTTAACACGATGTTGTGTCAACATCGTTTACATTGTTTGAACCCTTATATATTGTTTACATCGTTGACATCGTGAACATCTCGATGTTTACAATGTTAACCTGATGTCGTGTTAACATCGTTTACATTGTTTGAACCCTTATATATTGTTTACATGGTTGACATCGTTAGCATTGTGATGTATACAATGTAAACACGATGTCGTGTCAACATCGTTGACATTGTTTGAACTTTTATATATTGTTTACATCGTTGACATCGTTAACATCGCGATGTTTACAATGTTAACACATTGTCGTGTCAACATCGTTGACATTGTTTGAACTCTTATATATTGTTTACATCGTTGACATCGTTAACATAGCGATGTATACATATAAGAAGATGCGGTATAAGTTCAAATGAGACAACTTTTCATTTAAGTTACACGTTTTATAAGTAAACCACTATAGGTACAAGTATTGTCATTAACACAGAGTTTTGGTTTTTATCGAGTAGCAAGCTATAAAAGGCACAAAAAAAACACTAGTGTAAAACTATTTAAACAGGAAAAATAACAGTCTGAAATATGTAAAAAAATGAGAAACCAGAAACACGTATGAACAATTCAACAAATGACAACTACTGAACAACAGATTCCTGACTTAGGACAGGTGCAAACAAATGCAGTTAGTTTAACGTTTATAAACGCACCATAGACTCAATATAAAATATGAACACGATTTTGACACAATATTGTTAGCATTGCTATGTCAACAATTTGAACAGAAAGGTATATATAAACTAAGAGGCTCTAAAGAGCCTGTGTCGCTCACCTTGGCATATGTGAATTAAACAAAGGAAGCAGACAGTTCATGACAAAATTGTGTTTAGGTGATAGTGATGTGTTTGTACATCTTCATTTACTGAACATTCTTGCTGCTCACAATTATCTCTATCTATAATGAACTTGTCTGTGTAGTTTCAGTGGAAAATGTTAGTAAAAATTTACAAATTTTATGAAAATTGTTAAAAATTTATTATAAAGGACAATAACTTCTTAGGGGGTCAATTGACCATTTTGGTCATTTTGACTTATTTTTGAGTCTTAAATTGCTGTACATTATTGCTGTTTACAGTTTATCTCTATCTATAATAATATTCAAGATAATAACCCAAAACAGCAAAATTTCCTTAAAATTACCAATTTAGGGGCAGCAACCTAACAACGAGTTGTCCGATTCATCTAAAAATTTCAGGGCAGATAGATCTTGACCAGATAAACAATTTTACCCCTTGTCAGATTTGCTCTAAATGCTTTGGTTTTTGAGTTTAAGCCTAAAACTGCATTTTACCCCTATGTTCTATTTTTAGCCGTAGCGGCCATCTTGGTTGGTTTGCCCGGTCACAAAACACACGTTTTAAACTAGATAGCCTAATAATGATTCTGGCTATGTTTGGTAAAATTCGGCCCAGTAGTTTCAGAGAAGAAGGTTTTTGTACAAGTTAACTAAGATTTACGAAAAATGGATAAAAATTGACTATAAAGGGCAATAACTCCTAAAGGGGTCAACTGACCATTTTGGTCCTGTTGACTTATTTGTAAATCTTACTTTGCTGAACATTATTGCTGTTACAGTTTATCTCCATCTATAATAATATTCAAGATAATAATCAAAAACAGTAAAATTTCCTTAAAATTACCAATTTAGGGGCAGCAACCCAACAATGGGTTGTCTGATTCATCTGAAAATTTCAGGGCAGATAGATCTTGACCTGATAAACAATTTTACCCCTTGTCAGATTTGCTCTAAATGCTTTGGTTTTTGAGTTATAAGCCAAAAACTGCATTTTACCCCTATGTTCTATTTTTAGCCATGGCGGCCATCTTGGTTGGTTTGCCGGGTCAAAAAACACAAATTTTAAACTAGATACATCAATGATGATTGTGGCCAAGTTTGGTTAAATTTGGCCCAGTAGTTTCAGAGGAGAAGATTTTTGTAAAAGTTAACGCCGGACGACGGACGACGGACGCCAAGTGATGAGAAAAGCTCACTTGGCCCTTTGGGCCCGGTGAGCTAAAAATGGAGAACTTTACAAAACCACAACATTAAAGAACACCAGATACGGGATAAACAGGTATTTAACTGAAAAAAGAGATATTGACATTATGAAAGACCCAGACTTTATGAAATCAAACAAAATGTTCAAGGCTATGTCGGTTCAACTAAAACGTGATGGATTAGGAGGGATTGAGCATTATCCGCCCATTGAAGAGGACCATATTAAGACAATTTATAGTTCTCTAACACAAATGGATCCAGTGTCTCTTCAACAAAAGGTTTTCATAGATTTAATGTTGTACTTTGGTCGACGAGGACGGGAAAATCTCCGGGATTTAAAAGTAAAGGACTTTGAATTTTCTAAACAAGGTGGTGGTGACAAAGAACATAGATATATAAGAATACAACGGGATGAACTAACAAAAAATCACAAGGAAGATACAAATACTGCAGTTGGAAAAATGTACGAGGTGAAAGGTAGGTACAAAATAATTTTGACATTTAGGTACATTTGTAATCACTCCGAAGCAATCACTCAGTGTATAAATACTAAAAAAGTTTAAAAAAATACACCAAGGGATTGATTAAAACATTATGGCAAAAGATTAAAGTAAATAAGGCCGTCCATAAAACAAAACAAAAGTAAATAAGGCGGTCCATAAAACAAAACAAAAATAAATATTGATCAATTTGAACTCAGGTACTGTGCTCCAGTTTATGGTGATACATGTACATGGACACGTTCTTATAAACAAATACAAATTCAATATGGTAGTAATGAAAACACATTCAAAATGATATTAATAACATCAAAACATGAGCAAAGATTTCTGTTATCTTAATTTGATTTATTTCATTGCGGTTTGAAGGTACACACTACATAGAGTAATACATGTATTTAAATATGAAAAAGGAAGATGTGGTATAATAGCCAATGAGATAACTCTTCAAGCATTCAACTGTAATTTTTATTCCTTATTGACCAGTTTACTGTATTTTTCAGATGATGCTAAGTGTCCAGTAAAGAGCTTCATCAAGTACACAACCAAACTCAACACAAACTGTGAATATTTCTTTCAAAGGCCAAAAACCACCATAAATGATGACTCTGTTTGGTATGATGCATCACCATTAGGACATAACACCCTAGGTGCTATGATGCCGGCAATATGTGAAAAGGCCGGTCTCGGGAAAAGATATACTAACCATTCACTTCGTGCAACAACTGTTCATGTTTTGGATGAGGCTGATTTTGCTGGAAGGCATATTATGTCAGTAACGGGTCACAAAAGTGAAAATTCTTTAAAAACATATACAGGGTTTACATCAGACCGTGCACTACATAATATGTCAAACGTAATTAGTGAAAGTCTTCGGACAGATGCTACATCTACAACTTCTACTGCTGCAGTTCCTGATCGTACTGTTGAAGATATGTTCCAAATTGAAAATGACAGTGACATTATTGACTTCATGCTTTTGTCTGATTCGCAAATGAATAATTTATGCCAAGACATTACTAGTACTAACTCTTCGCATGGACCGGTGGCTGCTTGTGAACAGCAACAAGTAAATGTTAACAAAACAGCAGCATATTCAAGCTATCCATGTATAAACAATTTTGGAAATGGATATCCAAATTATCCTGTCATTACAAACAATTATGGGAATATCAATATCAACTACAATATCATTCCAAAGTAAACTGTCTATAGACATTTTTATTGTTACATTGTGTAAAAGAACCTGTGATTACTTCAAAAAACATCTTAATACCTGTTTTCAAGTCTGTTCTCTAATTTTTGCAAAATTAAATTTGTGTTGGCATTAAAAGATTTCTTTTGATTATTATTCTTACAAAAAAAAGGATATTTCAGGGAGATAACTTAACAATAACTATGAATAAATCATACAAATATCCAATAAATTGCAAAAAAAAAAAAAAAAAAATTAACATGCACATACATATACATGTATATTGAGGAATATCAAGGACAATACACTCTTTATTTTCTGTATTATTGAATAAAACAATCATTGTCTTTTGTTTCGGTAAATGTGTGGTTTTATTGACTTTTGAAAAAACTGATATTCACTTCGGCCGTTGGCCTCAGTGAATATCAGTTTTTTCAAAAGTCAATAAAACCACACATTTACCTCACCAAAAAGACAATAATTGTATAATATTCTATATCATTTTTCACTTTTTATTATTAATTTTGCCTGTTATTCTCTTTTCTTCATATTCAAGCACCACACTTTTATCGATTCTTCATTGCTTCTGTCTACTTTATAACAACAATGGAATGATATGAAAGCAAGCCAAATAGGACATTGGAAAATTGTCTGTTTTCTGTTTCTTGGTTTATTCTTGCTTGTCGTTGGAGGCAAACTTTTGTCTTTCTGTCTCTTTAGTTTGTGTGTATTATTATAAATTAAACGAATGTAACACAAATTTGCCATCTCAAAACAAATATGTTGAACATTGCGTCTGTTTTTTAATCTCTTTTTAACAGAAGGAAAAAACTAAGATTAAATATAATCAACAGAAGTATAAAAAACTATGAACTAAGTCTTTGAAGTTAGATGCATGATTTTTGTTATTAGTTGTTAGTGGCTTTGAACTAGCTGTCAGTATAAACTGCAAGTACTCTCAGATCTGTATTTAGTGACTTTTTTTGTTGGGTAACGGTAACGTCCATTATGTTTTTGTTACTTAGATGTATTTCTATTTGCATTCATCTGTTATTTAAAGTTAAATAAGCCTTTTTCAACTGAATTTCATAGTTTGTTGTTATGTAGTACTGTTACAACTCTGTTCCAGGTTTAGGGGGGAAGACCCTAGCATGTTTAACCTCACCACATTCTGTATATATGTTCCTGTCCGAAGTCAGGAGCCTGTAATTCAGTGGTTGTTGTTTGTTGGTGTGTTACATATTCATTGTTCGTTCATTTTTGTACATAAATAAGAACGTTAGTTTTCTTGTTTGAATTCGTTGACATTAGTCATTTTGGTGCCTTCTTTAGCTGACTATGCGATATGGCTTTGCTCATTATTGATGGCCGTCCGTAAGGTGACCTATATTTGTTAATTTCTGGTCATCTGATCTGTTGTGGAGAGTTGTGCTTATTCCGCTCATTTTTGGTGCCATGGTTGGCAAATAAAATATATGTTGTTGCTGTTGTTGTTGTGTCGTTGGCAATAACAGTCGGAAAGCTGACCCCGGTTTGACCCCATTTCTTAAAGCAACAATGGACGTCATGTGATTACCATATATGGGCATTTTTTTACCAAAAAAAGTGAAGCTCGTTTTTTTAAATTTGTAATTTTTTGCATGAATTAAAACTAATTTTTCCTTTTAGGTGAACATTCTTGAGTATATAAGAAATATATTACTCAACTCAATTATGGATTAAACTCATGTTTTTCTCTCAAAATGTGTCTTCAAAGTCAAGGTGTTGACGAAAAAAATTGGTCACAGAAAGTTAAAATCGTAATTTTCTTTCTTAACTTCTCGGGAAGCTATGCTGAATTTAAATTATGTTATGTAACATAACTTGGACTATGATATGTCAAATTTGTGCCAGTTGATATGCTAAGATACGCAAATGTGCCAGTTAGATGTGTCGATATTTCTGACGAAGCGGGGCCGACGGTAATTCACGAGTTACGTCCCTTTGTTTGACACTATCAGGAACAAACAATTGTGTATCTAGCACCATATGCTGTTATTTACAAGAGAATATTATTAAAAACAATCTTATTAAATATATTTTGATACTGTAAACATGTGTCAAAAAAATAGAGAAACACATTTTATCACTTTTCAGAACTCAGTCCCAGTGAAATAGGCCCTATGTGTCCCTATGTGCCATGATAGGGTTAATAATTTAATTTTGATTTAATATTCCAAGAGCTTATATAATATTCATGTTTTGGTAAGTATTTTTACTACTGCAACCAAATTATTTTTACACAGAAATAAATGTCTACTCAATTTGTACAAGGGGTAGTCTAAATATTCATAAATAATGGATCAAGACAGTATTTAATCAGAGACATTATATGTCTCTGATTTAATAAAATGTTAAAAAAAAACAGGATTTCCTTTTCATTACTGACACTTGCAAGTTGGTCCTACCTTTTCATTTAAACCTAAAACTGATCATAATGGAAGTATTCTGTATGTAAAATCTTCATTTTTTTTAAATAAAAGGAAAATTAGTTTGCAATCCTGGTATGAACAAACTAAATCTATAACAATAAATATTGTCTCATTGATTTCATGTTAGTTCTAATGAATGGACTCAAATTATAAAAATAACACACTAAACCAATAAATAAATGGTGCTAATCATGAACTTGAAAATAAATAAGAACAAAACACTCAGTTATGTTTTTCTTTTTCTATTTGAAAAAAATAATAATATTAAAAAAACTATGCATTTTTATGTAAATTTATATAAAAGTATTTCAGTGCAGTTTCTGGGGCTAAGTCAACAATTATGTTTTAGGTCACAAGTCAAAATTAAGTCACAGTTCATGTCAGTATGATAATGCTTTGAATAAGATTGATTAAAATGATACTCTGAAAGAGATTATTTGAAGGCAGCAACCATTTGTTTTCAGGGAGGGGGAACTATGGATTTTTTTCCAGACAAGTTGAAAACAATACTTCTCTTTCAATTTTAGCATTTCATTTAATGGCAGCTGAGGGTAAAACAAACATTAGTTTTTTTTCTCAGGGTCAAAAACAAATTATTTTTTATCAAAAAAATGGAAACAAACTTTTTTTCTTCAAAACAATCAATAGCCACCACCCCCTACCCCACCAGAAAATAAAATGGTTGTTGGATGCCTATGTTCAAATTTAGGACAATACTTTTACATTTACTTTTGCAGGATTCCTTTATCACAACAAATATATATTATTAAAAACAACGAATGAGTTTTATGTCAGTCATCCAAAGCAGTTAAGGTTGTGCAAAGACAGTATAAGATTTCCTTACCTTGTTTTAGTTAAGTCATACATTTCACTGACTTAAAGAGAATAATTAATCCAGTCAAATATTCACAGCTGATCTCGCCATTACTTTTTCAAACAAACTACTAAATGCGTGTACATTGACTGTGTTTAGATGCAAGGTGACATCGATGTGTAAGACCGAAAAACTACAATGTCAAAAAATGTCTTTCTTTTGGAATTTAGTTCAATCGGGGTTTCCCAAGGGGTGATAGAACGTTATGCTTAAAATGCTTTTTTATTTTTATTTTCAGATACGTATTATTAATTGTAACGTTTGTATAGTACATATAGTCTTTGTAAATCTATAAAAAAAATAAAAAAATTGAAACGACGATCAACAGCATTACGGGATCGATAAAAGACGGCCAATTTGTAAAAAAGAAGCATGTTTGAGATTTTTTTTCCTTTTGATAATAAAATCCATGCTTAGCAAATCGAAATAAATTTATTTCAGACCCTAATGGCAAGTAGGAAACTGAAAAAAAGATAAACTTCCAAATTGGCGGCAAAAAAAAATTCCGCGAAATTAACGCAATATCAGAATGGCGGGTTTTAATATCAGTCCCATTGTTGTCTTAAGAAAGTAGCAACAACGGACGTTTCTAAGGGCTTGCTTTCCGACTGTAATACGGCATCTTTTTTTATAGACAAATATATATAACGTAAGGGTACCCAAATTTCACCGAGTACCCAAATTGCACCTATTTAGAAAAAAAACCAACAAAAATCTTACAAGATTTCCTAGCGACTAAACAATTTGTATTTTTATGATTTGATACTATGCACGTCTTTCAACATTGGTAAACATATTTAGATATACACAAAACGTTCACAGTATTTATAAACAGATGGACTGTTTACTGAAAAAGGAAAATGTACGAAAACGTCACCATGCGACGTCATCAAAACGTCATATTTTTAAAATTAGCAAATACAATATATTATAAGTATCCATTTCGTAAAATATGAAGAGTAAGCATGGAAAAATATCCAATTGTTCAAAATATTTGAAGAAATTAAACAAAAGCTCAGTTTTTAGACGTTTGACGATGTGAATTAAAGCATGGATGCAATTTGGGTACTCCTCATTACAGAATCATGGACAGTTTGAAGGTTGATTCAAACCCATTTTTGTATGTCTCAATATGGATTAAAAATTAAATTGGTGTACCTATACAATAAAGAAGGATAGGGCTACAAAATAAACACAGTATGGGCATTTTTTTCTTCATCATAATAAAACGTAGGAGAAAAAACTGTCAAAATAGGTGCAATTTGGGTACCGTCACGTTATATATGTAAATCGAATGTTTTGTTTTCCCTTATGAACCACATTTGAACTAAATTCTTGAAGGGAAAGACATTGTTTTTGTATAAATGTCAACAGAATACAGAATGTTTTGTCAACAGAATACAGAATCAACATTCTGTATTCTGTTGACACAGTATACAGAATGTTGATTCCGGCAAAATATATGATCTGACAGGATGCTCACGGAATAAAACTTGTGATGGAAGAAGACATACATTTGTAAAACATACATGAACAATAGCAATCCGTAGATGATTTGAAAAGGATCCGTCATCTCTGACTTGTCGTAACAATCGTCTCTTTCTGTTACTTTAAGACTTTCTGCAAGTGGCTGGTAAACCGATATTTTCTCTGCTGTATTTCTGAATCCTATCCTTCCCGGCTGATCTGCTGTTGTCTCAAATTTTGCCGTTGATGTTATTATCGTAATCACAAAAGCGCGTCAATATGGAACATACAATTGCCTAATGTAAAACGTTTATGTGATTGGATTTACATATGACGTCATTCATTGTTTACAAACGTTATTTTTGCACTCGCACTGACATTTCAACAGTTCAACAGTTCAAACTTCTTCTGGATTGAATACCACAATGGAATTGAAGGTATATCAAGGTTAGCTGCGGAACCGTAGCTCTTAGGTCCTTATGTTATTTTTTGACTATTTGCGGACCATCCGCAAATAGTCAAAAAATAACATAAGGACCTAAGAGCTACGGTTCCGCAGCTATATCAAGGTATAGTAGTACATTGAATATTTTAAAACTGAGAAAAGTGTAGCATAGCTAATTCAAAACATATTACGTTAGTTAAAGAAGGAGAATACGCGTTACACAGTGGCGGACCCCTGGGGTTCCGGGGGTTGGAACACCAAATTATTTTGGACGTTCAATGCATTATTCTATATAATACTACTTAAAATATATATTTTATTTCCCGCATTTTTTCGCTATAATTATGAAATCTCTAGGCGACTGTGTTGGGACATATAGTTGTAACCCCCTTTTTCCTTGTATCCCGAGTGTTTGGAACCCTCGTTTAAAACAATGGTGGATCCGCCTCTGGTTACAGAACTTTCTGTAAATGTCAAAATAGGTATAAAATCGGGGGTTGTTTTGGATATACATATTATTACTTCTTTACCGAACCTTATTAAATAGATTATAGTATTAATATTTGTCAAATCATTGATATTTGAGAAATGATCAGCCTGACTTTCTAAACATATGATTGGATAAAGGGAGGTGCGGTACACCCCTCGGCGTAAGAAGGGGTAGGGGTCCGAAGGTTGGACCCTTTTTTAACGTTAAAAATGCATAAATTTGAAAAGGGAAATCTATTTGGAAACCCTATCTCCAGATTTGGAACCCCCTTTTAAAAATGTGTTTCCTAATTTTGAAATTTTAACCAAATTATTAAAATATCAAAATTCTAAATATCGTTTATAAATTTGATAGTTTAGGAATTTGATCAAACTTTTAAAATACTAAAACTAACGTGCAATTTTGATTATTTAACTTTTTGAAAGTTTGATTTTTTTTAATTTTTGATTAAAATATCAAAAATAGAAAAGGGGCAAAAAGAGGGGTACTAGTACCTGTAAACACTGATGTAAACACGGCTCTGATAAATATCATTATTAGTTATAAATAAATAGCACGAAATATATCAAATCATTTTTAATTACAAAATAAATAATGAAAAGAAGAAGTCGGTTTTTTTTATGAAACATATTAGACATCACATGAGATAACAGTAACCAGACTCAAGCTAGCGACCAATCCAAGCGACCAATCAAGCTAGCGACCAATTCTAGCGACCACTGAAGAACACAATGAGAATCAACTTGTCAAAGAATCATAATGTGGTATATGAGAAAACCACAAAACGACATAATGAAACAACGTTCTGTTAAAAATAAAATATGGCTACCAACACGGTTTATATTGTTTTTTAATCTTTAAATAACTAGAGATATCCATCATATCAAGTCAGAAGGGACACTACAACATCAATGTCGTCTGTAGCCTAATGTACTGACTAGTTTGCTTGCTAAATGTCTGCATCAATATAAATTAGTAAAGGGAGAACGTACCAGAAATCGTAAAAAGTCAAAATATCGTAATACAATAGAACAACAAAGGAGATAGGGTATCTTTAATCAGCAATTGCACAGCGAAAAATACACAAAAAGCAAAGGAACAATCTTTTTTAGCGAACGATTTTTATTCCCCTACATAAACACATACTTTATGTTATTATATATGTATTTATAGAATGGAAAGTGCGCTCCTCTACGTATTTTACTCTATAGAGAAGGGCATATACTATATTTTGAGGTCTAATTTACGTTTTCCCGGTTTTCCAAACTCTTAACCGAGATGGTAAACAAAAATCAAGGATTGCAAATAAACTATTAAAAACGGATCGTATATCCCCCATCACATAATAGTTATTTAGTAATTTACGGATACGAAATGAGAATAAAAAGTAAACGAATTGAATTAGAAGGAAAAAAAACCAACAGTGTTTGTCTATGATAATTTGCTCGCACAATTATTTTCCATATTCAGAGAACCGTAAATAATTTTAAAAAGAACATATTTGAATAAACATGTGTACCTAGTTTCAACTTGATCTGACTACAATGTCGTCTTAGATTCAATCTAATACAGTATAAATGGATACACGGAAAAACGAACGAACGAACAAACCTACAGATCAGATACATTACGGTCTTTACTGTTGTAGGCGTAGCATAGAATATCTATTTAATGTGAGTTGACTTAAACTCGTTCCTGTGTACAATGCATAAGCTTTCAAATAAACGAAATAAGAAATATCTTATGTTCGAAAGAATTACTATATACTGGCTTTCTATACATTCGGCCGCCTCAAATGGTCCGAGTACGATACACAGTTATCGTCCTTTGATTTTTCGTTGTCCACGAATATAGTCCTTAGTGTGGACAGTGTGTTACTTGCCATCTTTTTTTTATACCCTTCCAAATGTATTTCTTCATGTTCTATGCCTCAAATAGCAAGTAAGGGGGGTTAAAGGATACTGTAAAGAAAAATTGGGTCATCAATTTTAAAGGGGCACTAGCTACGAGATATATAAAAAAACTAAAGTAAGATTTTTTTTTTCAATCAATAATGAAAGTGAAATAGTGAAATAATAATTCGCTTTTAGCAGCCAAAATGGTTCAATTTTGTCAAATTAGGCGAAGAAACATTGATAATTACTCATTCACTTCCAAGTGAATTAGTCGACCTCATTAAATCCGTATTCATGTGAACTTCAATTTAACCCCTTGCTAGGGATTGACAACGCATGCATTGTACGTGTACTGGTTATTTAAAGAAAAAGAATGTCAACAATGAAAATGAAACTACGGTAAATCATTTGAATACTGATTCAATCCATATAAAATCATTCTTATACGGTTAAAACAATGAGAAACATCTATTTTTAATCTATAAAATAAACTCAAACAGACCTAAAAAAATCCAATTGCACGTGTTGGTTTAATCTATTCATATCTTCATTCATGTTTTAATTTACATCGCTATAAATATGGTCATCTGAGGTCAAATCGATAGTTAATTAGATGGCGTCTGGACTAAAATACACACGAAACGAACCTACATATTATCTACCCTATGCTCTGTGAACTGTTTATTTTAGACTTTTGGTAGTTTGGATAAATGTTTTACACTATTATAAATCAAATATGAGAATTTGAGTCAAATCGGTGACCACGAATTTGACAGCTAGTGCCCCTTTAAAGTAAAGTAGTATTAAAAAATAGCACATCGGAAGCTTTCAAAAGATTTCAGGACCCCCTTAAAATAAAATTGTCCATATTTGGAGTTAGAGCCAAGGAATTTTTCTTTAATATTTGGATGTTATTGAGAAAGTGTAGGTGGGATTCAATTCCCAGAAGGTTTTAACCCCCAAAAACTAATTTCAGTGGGCCCTGCTCTGATTTATTACATTTCATTTGAGCCACATCCGGTGGCAAACTTTACCGTATGGAGCATGCGAGGCTTGCCGAAAGAATGTACGTTGGACACGGAAAAAAAACAACATCGCCACGTGTGGGAAAAAACTTTGCCGTAGGGAACTGTACAGAAAGACTGAAAAATGAGCCCATACCCATAACTGTATAGGTACCTCAGACTTTGGATGGCCAGTGAAGTCTTCAGGTGCACTTTCCCACCCAAGGATTGATACAAGTTAAAGATATGGATAATAGCTTTCAATCTAACCATCTGCGGTCAAGAACTTTGCCGTAGGGGGATGGCAGTAAACGACTGCTGCCACCACCCATAATGGACCAAAATGAGAAATTGAGTATGTTGTTGTCAGCTTCTCGGTGCACTTTCCCACCTGGGCATTTTCAGATAAAAGGGTCTGGGACAAGCTTTCAATCCCACTAGGTGTGGGAAAAAACTTTGCCGTAGGGAACTGTACAGAAAGACTGAAAAATGAGCCCATACCCATTAACTGTATAGGTACCTCAGACTTTGGATGGCCAGTGAAGTCTTCAGGTGCACTTTCCCACCCAGGGATTGATACGAGTTGAAGATATGGATAATAGCTTTCAATCTAACCACCTGCGGTCAAGAACTTTGCCGTAGGGGTGGGAGTAAAGCGACTGCTGCCACCACCCATAATGGACAAAAATGAGAAATTGAGTATGTTGTTGTCAGCTTCCTGGTGCACTTTCCCACCTGGGCATTTTCATGACTAAAAGGTCTGGGACAAGCTTTCAATCCCACTAGGTGTGGGAAAAAACTTTGCCGTAGGGAACTGTACAGAAAGACTGAAAAATGAGCCCATACCTCAATTACTGTATAGTACCTCAGACTTTGGGATGGCCAGTGAAGTCTTCAGGTGCACTTTCCCACCCAGGGATTGATACGAGTTGAAGATATGGATAATAGCTTTCAATCTAACCACCTGTGGTCAAGAACTTTGCCGTAGGGGGTGGCAGTAAAGCACTGCTGCCACCAAACCCATAATGGACAAAAATGAGAAATTGGGTATGGTTGTCAGCTTCCTGGTGCACTTTCCACCTGGGCATTTTCAGATAAAAGGGTCTGGGACAACTTTCAATCCCACTAGGTGTGGAAAAACTTTGCCGTAGGGAACTGTACAGAAAGACTGAAAAATGAGCCCATACCCATTACTGTATAGTACCTCAGACTTTGGTGGCCAGTGAAGTTTCAGGTGCACTTTCCCACCCAGGGATTGATACGAGTTGAAGATATGGATAATAGCTTTCAATCTAACCACCTGTGGTCAAGAACTTTGCCGTAGGGGGATGGGAGTAAAGGGACTGCTGCCACCAATCTTTCTGTACGGGTTCCCTAACGGAAAAGTTTTTCCCACCTAGTGGATTTAAGCTTGGCAGACCTTTTTTCATGAAAATGCCAGGTGGGAAAGTGCACAGAAGCTGACAACCCATACCCAATTTGTCATTTTTGTCCATTACGGGTGTGGCAGCAGTGGCTTTACTGCCACCCCTACGCAATAGTTCTTGACCGCGGTGGCTAGATTGATAGCTTTTATCCATTCTCACTCGTATCTATAGAGTGGAAAGTGACTGAGATTACACTGTCATCCAAATCTGAGGTACTAAGAATATTGGGGGGGTGATAAAGGGACTCACTTTTCACTCTTTCTGTACAGTTCCCTACGGCAAAGTTTTTACCCCACACCTAGTGGGATTTGAAAGCTTGGCCCAGACCCTTTTTTCATGAAAATGCCCAGGTGGGAAAGTGCACCAGAAGCTGACAACCCCATACCCAATTTCTCATTTTTGTCCATTACGGGTGGTGGCAGCAGTGGCTTTACTGCCACCCCCTACGGCAAAGTTCTTGACCGCAGGTGGTTAGATTGATAGCTTTTATCCATATCTTCAACTCGTATCAATTCAGGGTGGGAAAGTGCACCTGAAGACTTCACTGTCCACCCAAAGTCTGAGTCCTTACAGTAATGGGTATGGGCTCATTTTTTCACTCTTTCTGTACAGTTCCCTACGGCAAAGTTTTTACACCACCTGTGGGATTTAAAGCTTGGCCCGACCTTTTGTTCATGAAAATGCCCAGGTGGGAAAGTGCACCAGAAGCTGACAACCCATACCCAATTTCTCATTTTTGTCCATTACGGGTGGTGGCAGCAGTGGCTTTACTGCCACACCCTACGGCAAAGTTCTTGACGCAGGTGGTTAGATTGATAGCTTTATCCATATCTTCAACTCGTATCAATTCCAGGTGGGAAAGTGCACCTGAAGACTTCACTGTCCATCCAAAGTCTGGGGTACCTATACAGTAATGGTATGGGCTCATTTTTTCACTCTTTCTGTACAGTTCCTACGCAAAGTTTTTACCACCACCTAGTGGGATTTAAAGCTTGGCCAGACCTTTTGTTCATGAAAATGCCCAGGTGGGAAAGTGCACAGAAGCTGACAACCCCATACCAATTTCTCATTTTGTCCATTACGGTGGTGGCAGCAGTGGCTTTACTGCCACCCCCTACGGCAAAGTTCTTGACCGCAGGTGGTTAGATGATAGCTTTTATCCATATCTTCAACTCGTATCAATTCCAGGGTGGGAAAGTGCACCTGAAGACTTCACTGTCCATCCAAAGTCTGAGGTACCTTTACAGTAATGGGTATGGGCTCATTTTTTCACTCTTTCTGTACAGTTCCCTACGGCAAAGTTTTTACACCACCTTTGGGATTTAAAGCTTGGCCCAGACCCTTTTGTTCATGAAAATGCCCAGGTGGGAAAGTGCACCAGAAGTGACAACCCCATACCCAATTTCTCATTTTTGTCCATTACGGGTGGTGGCAGCAGTGGCTTTACTGCCACCCCCTACGGCAAAGTTCTTGACCGCAGGTGGTTAGATTGATAGCTTTTATCCATATCTTCAACTCGTATCAATTCCAGGATGGGAAAGTGCACCTGAAGACTTCACTGTCCATCCAAAGTCTGAGGTACCTATACAGTAATGGGTATGGGCTCATTTTTTCACTCTTTCTGTACATTCCCTACGGCAAAGTTTTTACCACCACCTAGTGGGATTTAAAGCTTGCCCAGACCCTTTTTTCATGAAAATGCCGGTGGGAAAGTGCACCAAAGCTGACAACCCCATACCCAATTTCTCATTTTTGTCCATTACGGGTGGTGGCAGCAGTGGCTTTACTGCCACCCCCACGGCAAAGTTCTTGACCGCAGTGGTTAGATTGATAGCTTTTATCCATATCTTCAACTCGTATCAATTCCAGGGTGGGAAAGTGCACCTGAAGACTTCACTGTCCATCCAAAGTCTGAGGTACCTATACAGTAATGGGTATGGGCTCATTTTCACTCTTTCTGTACAGTTCCCTACGGCAAAGTTTTTACCACACCTAGTGGGATTTAAAGCTTGGCCCAGACCCTTTTTTCATGAAATGCCCAGGTGGGAAAGTGCACCAGAAGCTGACAACCCCATACCAATTTTCATTTTTGTCCATTACGGTGGTGGCAGCAGTGGCTTTACTGCCACCCCTACGGCAAAGTTCTTGACGCAGGTGGTTAGATTGATCTTTTATCCATATCTTCAACTCGTATCAATTCCAGGTGGGAAAGTGCACCTGAAGACTTCACTGCCATCCAAAGTCTGAGGTACCTATACAGTAATGGTATGGGCTCATTTTTTCACTCTTCTGTACAGTTCCTACGGCAAATTTTTACCACACCTATGGGATTAAAGCTTGCCCAGACCCTTTTTCATGAAATGCCGTGGGAAGTGCACAGAAGCTGACAACCCAACCATTTCATTTTTGTCCATTACGGTGGTGGCAGCATGGCTTTACTCCCCCCTACGCAAAGTCTTGACCGCAGGTGGTAGATTGAAGCTTTTATCCATATCTTCAACTCGTACAATTCCAGGGTGGGAAAGTGCACCTGAAGACTTCACTGTCCATCCAAAGTCTGAGGTACCTATACAGTAATGGGTATGGCTCATTTTTCACTCTTTCTGTACAGTTCCCTACGCAAAGTTTTTACCCACCTAGGGATTAAGTTGGCCCAGACCTTTTTCATGAAAATCCGGTGGAAAGTGCACCAGAAGCTGACAACCCCATACCCAATTTCTCATTTTTGTCCATTACGGTGGTGGCAGCAGTGGCTTACTCACCCCTACGGCAAAGTTCTTGACCGCAGTGGTTAGATTGATAGTTTTACCATATCTTCACTCGTATCAATTCCGGGTGGGAAAGTGCACCTGAAGACTTCACTGTCCATCCAAAGTCTGAGTACCTATACAGTATGGGTATGGGCTCATTTTTCACTCTTGTACAGTTCCCTACGGCAAATTTTTACCACACAGTGGATTAAACTGCCCAGACCCTTTTGTTCATGAAAATGCCCAGGTGGAAAGTGCACCAGAAGCTGACAACCCCATACCCAATTTCTCATTTTTGTCCATTACGGGTGGTGGCAGCAGTGGCTTTACTGCCACCCCCTACGGCAAAGTTCTTGACCGCAGGTGGTTAGATTGATAGTTTTATCCATATCTTCAACTCGTATCAATTCCAGGGTGGGAAAGTGCACCTGAAGACTTCACTGTCCATCCAAAGTCTGAGGTACCTATACAGTAATGGGTATGGGCTCATTTTTTCACTCTTTCTGTACAGTTCCCTACGGCAAGTTTTTACCCCACCTGTGGGATTAAAGCTTGCCAGACCTTTTGTTCATGAAAATGCCAGGTGGGAAAGTGCACCAGAAGCTGACAACCCATACCAATTTCTCATTTTTGTCCATCGGGTGTGGCAGCAGTGGCTTACTGCCACCCCCTACGGCAAAGTTTTGACGCAGGTGTTAGATTGTAGCTTTTATCCATATCTTCAACTCGTATCAATTCCGGTGGAAGTGCACCGAAGACTTCACTGTCATCAAAGTCTGAGGTACCTATACAGTAATGGGTATGGGCTCATTTTTTCACCTTTTGTCAGTTCCTAGGCAAAGTTTTTACCACCTGTGGGATTTAAAGCTTGGCCAGACCTTTGTTTGAATGCGGTGGAAAGTGCACCAGAAGCTGACACCCATACCATTTCTCATTTGTCCATAGGGTGGTGAGCTGGCTTTATGCCACCCCTACGGAAAGTTCTGACCGCAGGTGTTAGATTGATAGCTTTTATCCATATCTTAATCGTACAATAGGGTGGGAAGTGCACCTGAAGACTTCATGTCCACCAAGTCTGAGGTACTTACGTATGGGTATGGGCTCTTTTCACTCTTTTGTCGTTCCCTACGGCAAGTTTACACACTAGTGGATTTAAAGCTTGCCCAGACCCTTTTGTTCATGAAAATGCCCAGGTGGGAAAGTGCACCAGAAGCTGACAACCCCATACCCAATTTTCATTTTTGTCCATTACGGGTGGTGGCAGCAGTGGCTTTACTGCCACCCCTACGGCAAAGTTCTTGACCGCAGGTGGTTAGATTGATAGCTTTTATCCATATCTTCAACTCGTATCAATTCCAGGGTGGAAAGTGCACTGAAGACTTCACTGTCCATCCAAAGTCTGAGGTACCTATACAGTAATGGGTATGGGCTCATTTTTTCACTCTTTCTGTACAGTTCCCTACGGCAAAGTTTTTACCACCACCTAGTGGGATTAAAGCTTGGCCCAGACCCTTTTATTCATGAAAATGTCCCGGTGGGAAAGTGCACCAGAAGCTGACAACCCCATACCCAATTTCTCATTTTTGTCCATTACGGGTGGTGGCAGCAGTGGCTTTACTGCCACCCCCCTACGGCAAAGTTCTTGACCGCAGGTGGTTAGATTGATAGTTTTATCCATATCTTCAACTCGTATCAATTCCAGGGTGGGAAAGTGCACCTGAAGACTTCACTGTCATCCAAAGGGGCTCATTTTTCACTCTTTCTGTACAGTTCCCTACGGCAAAGTTTTTACCACACCTAGTGGGATTAAAGCTTGGCCCAGACCCTTTTGTTCATGAAAATGCCCAGGTGGGAAAGTGCACCAGAAGCTGACAACCCCATACCCAATTTCTCATTTTTGTCCATTACGGGGTGGCAGCAGTGGCTTTACTGCCACCCCCTACGGCAAAGTTCTTGACCGCAGGTGGTTAGATTGATAGCTTTTATCCATATCTTCAACTCGTATCAATTCCAGGGTGGGAAAGTGCACCTGAAGACTTCACTGTCCATCCAAAGTCTGAGGTACCTATACAGTAATGGGTATGGGCTCATTTTTTCACTCTTTCTGTACAGTTCCCTACGGCAAAGTTTTTACCACCACCTAGTGGGATTTAAAGCTTGTCCCAGACCCTTTTTTCATGAAAATGCCCAGGTGGGAAAGTGCACCAGAAGCTGACAACCCCATACCCAATTTCTCATTTTTGTCCATTACGGTGGTGGCAGCAGTGGCTTTACTGCCACCCCCCTACGGCAAAGTTCTTGACCGCAGGTGGTTAGATTGATAGCTTTTATCCATATCTTCAACTCGTATCAATTCCAGGGTGGGAAAGTGCACCTGAAGACTTCACTGTCCATCCAAAGTCTGAGGTACCTATACAGTAATGGGTATGGGCTCATTTTTCACTCTTTCTGTACAGTTCCCTACGGCAAAGTTTTTACCACCACCTAGTGGGATTTAAAGCTTGGCCCAGACCCTTTTGTTCATGAAAATGCCCAGGTGGGAAAGTGCACCAGAAGCTGACAACCCCATACCCAATTTCTCATTTTTGTCCATTACGGTGGTGGCAGCAGTGGCTTTACTGCCACCCCCCTACGGCAAAGTTCTTGACCGCAGGTGTTAGATTGATAGCTTTTATCCATATCTTCAACTCGTATCAATTCCAGGGTGGGAAAGTGCACCTGAAGACTTCACTGTCCATCCAAAGTCTGAGGTACCTATACAGTAATGGGTATGGGCTCATTTTTTCACTCTTTCTGTACAGTTCCCTACGGCAAAGTTTTTACCACCACCTAGTGGGATTTAAAGCTTGGCCCAGACCCTTTTGTTCATGAAAATGCCCAGGTGGGAAAGTGCACCAGAAGCTGACAACCCCATACCCAATTTCTCATTTTTGTCCATTACGAGTGGTGGCAGCAGTGGCTTTACTGCCACCCCCCTACGGCAAAGTTCTTGACCGCAGGTGGTTAGATTGATAGCTTTTATCCATATCTTCAACTCGTATCAATTCCAGGGTGGGAAAGTGCACCTGAAGACTTCACTGTCCATCCAAAGTCTGAGGTACCTATACAGTAATGGGTATGGGCTCATTTTTTCACTCTTTCTGTACAGTTCCCTACGGCAAAGTTTTTACCACCACCTAGTGGGATTTAAAGCTTGGCCCAGACCCTTTTGTTCATGAAAATGCCCAGGTGGGAAAGTGCACCAGAAGCTGACAACCCCATACCCAATTTCTCATTTTTGTCCATTACGAGTGGTGGCAGCAGTGGCTTTACTGCCACCCCCCTACGGCAAAGTTCTTGACCGCAGGTGGTTAGATTGATAGCTTTTATCCATATCTTCAACTCGTATCAATTCCAGGGTGGGAAAGTGCACCTGAAGACTTCACTGTCCATCCAAAGTCTGAGGTACCTATACAGTAATGGGTATGGGCTCATTTTTTCACTCTTTCTGTACAGTTCCCTACGGCAAAGTTTTTACCACCACCTAGTGGGATTTAAAGCTTGGCCCAGACCCTTTTGTTCATGAAAATGCCCAGGTGGGAAAGTGCACCAGAAGCTGACAACCCCATACCCAATTTCTCATTTTTGTCCATTACGAGTGGTGGCAGCAGTGGCTTTACTGCCACCCCCCTACGGCAAAGTTCTTGACCGCAGGTGGTTAGATTGATAGCTTTTATCCATATCTTCAACTCGTATCAATTCCAGGGTGGGAAAGTGCACCTGAAGACTTCACTGTCCATCCAAAGTCTGAGGTACCTATACAGTAATGGGTATGGGCTCATTTTTTCACTCTTTCTGTACAGTTCCCTACGGCAAAGTTTTTACCACCACCTAGTGGGATTTAAAGCTTGGCCCAGACCCTTTTGTTCATGAAAATGCCCAGGTGGGAAAGTGCACCAGAAGCTGACAACCCCATACCCAATTTCTCATTTTTGTCCATTACGAGTGGTGGCAGCAGTGGCTTTACTGCCACCCCCTACGGCAAAGTTCTTGACCGCAGGTGGTTAGATTGATAGCTTTTATCCATATCTTCAACTCGTATCAATTCCAGGTGGGAAAGTGCACCTGAAGACTTCACTGTCCATCCAAAGTCTGAGGTACCTATACAGTAATGGGTATGGGCTCATTTTTTCACTCTTTCTGTACAGTTCCCTACGGCAAAGTTTTTACCACCACCTAGTGGGATTTAAAGCTTGGCCCAGACCCTTTTGTTCATGAAAATGCCCAGGTGGGAAAGTGCACCAGAAGCTGACAACCCATACCCAATTTCTCATTTTTGTCCATTACGAGTGGTGGCAGCAGTGGCTTTACTGCCACCCCCCTACGGCAAAGTTCTTGACCGCAGGTGGTTAGATTGATAGCTTTTATCCATATCTTCAACTCGTATCAATTCCAGGGTGGGAAAGTGCACCTGAAGACTTCACTGTCCATCCAAAGTCTGAGGTACCTATACAGTAATGGGTATGGGCTCATTTTTTCACTCTTTCTGTACAGTTCCCTACGGCAAAGTTTTTACCACCACCTAGTGGGATTTAAAGCTTGGCCCAGACCCTTTTGTTCATGAAAATGCCCAGGTGGGAAAGTGCACCAGAAGCTGACAACCCCATACCCAATTTCTCATTTTTGTCCATTACGAGTGGTGGCAGCAGTGGCTTTACTGCCACCCCCCTACGGCAAAGTTCTTGACCGCAGGTGGTTAGATTGATAGCTTTTATCCATATCTTCAACTCGTATCAATTCCAGGGTGGGAAAGTGCACCTGAAGACTTCACTGTCCATCCAAAGTCTGAGGTACCTATACAGTAATGGGTATGGGCTCATTTTTTCACTCTTTCTGTACAGTTCCCTACGGCAAAGTTTTTACCACACCTAGTGGGATTTAAAGCTTGGCCCAGACCCTTTTGTTCATGAAAATGCCCAGGTGGGAAAGTGCACCAGAAGCTGACAACCCCATACCCAATTTCTCATTTTTGTCCATTACGAGTGGTGGCAGCAGTGGCTTTACTGCCACCCCCCTACGGCAAAGTTCTTGACCGCAGGTGGTTAGATTGATAGCTTTTATCCATATCTTCAACTCGTATCAATTCCAGGGTGGGAAAGTGCACCTGAAGACTTCACTGTCCATCCAAAGTCTGAGGTACCTATACAGTAATGGGTATGGGCTCATTTTTTCACTCTTTCTGTACAGTTCCCTACGGCAAAGTTTTTACCACCACCTAGTGGGATTTAAAGCTTGGCCCAGACCCTTTTGTTCATGAAAATGCCCAGGTGGGAAAGTGCACCAGAAGCTGACAACCCCATACCCAATTTCTCATTTTTGTCCATTACGAGTGGTGGCAGCAGTGGCTTTACTGCCACCCCCCTACGGCAAAGTTCTTGACCGCAGGTGGTTAGATTGATAGCTTTTATCCATATCTTCAACTCGTATCAATTCCAGGGTGGGAAAGTGCACCTGAAGACTTCACTGTCCATCCAAAGTCTGAGGTACCTATACAGTAATGGGTATGGGCTCATTTTTTCACTCTTTCTGTACAGTTCCCTACGGCAAAGTTTTTACCACCACCTAGTGGGATTTAAAGCTTGGCCCAGACCCTTTTGTTCATGAAAATGCCCAGGTGGGAAAGTGCACCAGAAGCTGACAACCCCATACCCAATTTCTCATTTTTGTCCATTACGAGTGGTGGCAGCAGTGGCTTTACTGCCACCCCCCTACGGCAAAGTTCTTGACCGCAGGTGGTTAGATTGATAGCTTTTATCCATATCTTCAACTCGTATCAATTCCAGGGTGGGAAAGTGCACCTGAAGACTTCACTGTCCATCCAAAGTCTGAGGTACCTATACAGTAATGGGTATGGGCTCATTTTTTCACTCTTTCTGTACAGTTCCCTACGGCAAAGTTTTTACCACCACCTAGTGGGATTTAAAGCTTGGCCCAGACCCTTTTGTTCATGAAAATGCCCAGGTGGGAAAGTGCACCAGAAGCTGACAACCCCATACCCAATTTCTCATTTTTGTCCATTACGAGTGGTGGCAGCAGTGGCTTTACTGCCACCCCCCTACGGCAAAGTTCTTGACCGCAGGTGGTTAGATTGATAGCTTTTATCCATATCTTCAACTCGTATCAATTCCAGGGTGGGAAAGTGCACCTGAAGACTTCACTGTCCATCCAAAGTCTGAGGTACCTATACAGTAATGGGTATGGGCTCATTTTTTCACTCTTTCTGTACAGTTCCCTACGGCAAAGTTTTTACCACCACCTAGTGGGATTTAAAGCTTGGCCCAGACCCTTTTGTTCATGAAAATGCCCAGGTGGGAAAGTGCACCAGAAGCTGACAACCCCATACCCAATTTCTCATTTTTGTCCATTACGAGTGGTGGCAGCAGTGGCTTTACTGCCACCCCCCTACGGCAAAGTTCTTGACCGCAGGTGGTTAGATTGATAGCTTTTATCCATATCTTCAACTCGTATCAATTCCAGGGTGGGAAAGTGCACCTGAAGACTTCACTGTCCATCCAAAGTCTGAGGTACCTATACAGTAATGGGTATGGGCTCATTTTTTCACTCTTTCTGTACAGTTCCCTACGGCAAAGTTTTTACCACCACCTAGTGGGATTTAAAGCTTGGCCCAGACCCTTTTGTTCATGAAAATGCCCAGGTGGGAAAGTGCACCAGAAGCTGACAACCCCATACCCAATTTCTCATTTTTGTCCATTACGAGTGGTGGCAGCAGTGGCTTTACTGCCACCCCCCTACGGCAAAGTTCTTGACCGCAGGTGGTTAGATTGATAGCTTTTATCCATATCTTCAACTCGTATCAATTCCAGGGTGGGAAAGTGCACCTGAAGACTTCACTGTCCATCCAAAGTCTGAGGTACCTATACAGTAATGGGTATGGGCTCATTTTTTCACTCTTTCTGTACAGTTCCCTACGGCAAAGTTTTTACCACCACCTAGTGGGATTTAAAGCTTGGCCCAGACCCTTTTGTTCATGAAAATGCCCAGGTGGGAAAGTGCACCAGAAGCTGACAACCCCATACCCAATTTCTCATTTTTGTCCATTACGAGTGGTGGCAGCAGTGGCTTTACTGCCACCCCCCTACGGCAAAGTTCTTGACCGCAGGTGGTTAGATTGATAGCTTTTATCCATATCTTCAACTCGTATCAATTCCAGGGTGGGAAAGTGCACCTGAAGACTTCACTGTCCATCCAAAGTCTGAGGTACCTATACAGTAATGGGTATGGGCTCATTTTTTCACTCTTTCTGTACAGTTCCCTACGGCAAAGTTTTTACCACCACCTAGTGGGATTTAAAGCTTGGCCCAGACCCTTTTGTTCATGAAAATGCCCAGGTGGGAAAGTGCACCAGAAATATTACATTAATTTCTGGACCTATGGCTAATATAGCTATGAAAATACGAAAAGTCAAACAGAAAATAGCCCATTAAACATGTAGGCTAAATTAGTAGTCAGCTGTCTGAAAATGAATTTTATTGCACAACAACTTTCATATATAAAAAATCCACCGGGGCCAAAATGCGAAACCAAACTCCTAACTGTGTATTGCTGTCTTCTGGTTCCCAGAAATTCCAGAATAAAAAACAGGTACTAAGCCAACTATACAACGGGGGAAATATGCCCTGTTTTTTATTAATTTTTTTCTGATTATTATTCAACACGGGTCTTTAGTGATCCTAAGTGAATACGCTTTCATTTGATACCAAAAATGAACTAAATATTATACATTTTGTACTTATTGACAAAGATTCATAAATATGCATAGTAACTATTTTGCTTGATATATGTACTACTTTGTATGTTCTCTTGATCGAGCCGATATAGTAAATTTTTTTTAAATGTAATAGGACTAGATTGTTTCCCTTTTCAATTATCAATTATTTTCGACTGGTTTTTTTTATTTGCTTATCATATTATATTTTCATTTTATTCATTCTAATTGATATTTAATAATTGAACAAGACTGACATTCCAGCTCCCTTTATTTATTTCACGTTTGTTATAATTTTGTAATGTTATTTACTTTTGCTTACCATTTTTTTAATACTTATTTAGATGAAATAATAATAATATTTCGATGTATCTGTTAAATACTGATTTGTAAATTGAAAGATTTCAGACGTATCTTTTAAAGATAAAAAAAAAATTGCAGATGTATCTATACAAATGTATGTGTAATATATAATAATTGTATTATAAATATATATGTTGAATGATTGAACAAAGGTAAAATAAAAACAAGTTGATACACAAAATCAACGAGATATATTTGAAACTTACTCCGATTACATTTGAGAAGATAAGAAAGAATATTCACACAACATTAGTTTTTTTTCATTAAATCAGTAATTTTTCTTGACATTGCATTGTGCAATTGATAAAAAAAAAAATACGAATAATTTATCTAAAAAGAATGTATTGAATAAGAAATAATGTATAAAATGTTATCTGTTAGACAACTTATTACTCTTTTGTCTTTATCGGTCACTTTATTAATAACATGCTACATAATGTCTGAATAAAGGTTGAAACGAGAAAAAAAATAAAAGTTGTATCTTCACAGAAGGAATTTACTTAAGAGTTTAAACAGTAAAGTTGACCTTATACAGTATAAAACATTATACAACTATTTTGTATGAATACTTGTGTGATGCAAGATGTATGAGAAATATTTTTGAGAAACACTTTTTAAAGAACAACATTGTTGTACATGTACTAGAAACCAAAGGATTCATAACATTTATTTTCTCTAATTTTCGTGTTGATTATTTATGTCATTATACTTAAAACATTCTTGTGATATTTTTGAGTAATATGTAATATATCTGTCGTATATGAATATTGAATTAAAGATTAAAAAAAAATGCATCTGAACGTAGTTTAAATGTTTTGACTTGATGAATGTTGCATTGAATAAATTTTGTTTTTTCTTTCTTATTATAATTATTTTTATTTGTTTTACTGCTTTCAGTATTATCTGAAGTGCCTTGGACTATACCCATTATACGGTTTCGAGAACCACTCCCCTCAAACCTAAATGGTTTTGAGGAAATACTCGATATTTGACAATGCCGAGGATATAGAAACCCTTACATGATTTTTCTAGTTCCTTGTTCACTTTAACATTTTATTTATCTCACCGAAAGTTGACATTTGAACGGCTGTACTTAGATTTTTTTATTCTGTTTTACAATACTTAGGAATATGTTCCGAACCATATCAATAGTTGGACCATATGCGTGCGGTCATGACCATATGCGTATACTTATATGGTCTGACCGTACGCGTATGATTGGACCATATCAGTATTATAACAGTCTCCGGGACAAGTTTGCAATTCCGCTGAGTGCAAAAGTTGTCACCTTAATTTTTGGAGTTAAGTCAAAACAAAGTTGATAACTTGCTTGGTATTGGTTCCCTGATATTTGTCCTAAAATTTTTTTGCTCTAGCACCACTGTTGAAAAAGTTATGCCCCTTTTTTCAACAATTTCCTCAGAGGAAAAGTACTTTTCCTCAAGGGAAATCAAATTTCCCTGCAGGAAAAAGATTTTTCCTCAAGGGAAATTGTTATTTCCTCAAGGGAAAAAGATTTCCCTTAGGGAATTTGCTGCATTATTATTTCCTTTGAGGAAATTCTATTTCCTTAAAGGAAATTATTTTTCCTTAGAGGAAATTCTTTTTCCTCTAAGGAAATTTGCAGCTTCAAATTTTCCTTCGAGGAAATTTGCAGCTTCAAATTTTCCTTCGAGGAAATTTGCAGCTTCAAATTTTCCTTTGAGGAAACACTTTTTCCTGTGAGGAAATTTGTAGTTTCACATTTTCCTTGGAGGAAATACTTTTTCCTGTGAGGAAATTTTTGACAAACACTTTTCCTTGGAGGAAAATTCAAGACAACAAATTTCCTCTAAGGAAATCATTGTTCTTCAAATTTCCTCTAAGGAAATTTTTGAACATCAAATTTCCCTTAAGGAAATGTTTTCCCTTATTTTTACTTGTTACACATTTCTTCACTACACCATGTATACAGACAGTATGAATATAATTATTACAAGACTGTATAATTGATGCAAATAATATTTAAAACTTTAACAAATGTTTGACTCAACATTTTAATGACATTGAAAATAATACAGTCTGACTATTTAGATCTAGGTATTGTTTATACTTTTATATAAATTTAACTTTGATTTATAATTTTTTTTGGAGCAAATGCTTCTGTTTTCTTTGTAATTGTTTCAATGCGATACATTAATAAGCAACCAATTTGAATGTCATTATATCATTTGTGGTGTTCTAAAGAATTTGTTTATATATTTGCAGATTAAATAATAAAATAAACACTTTTCTTGTTATTTTAAATTAGAACTTCTTCTGTTTCAGCTTGTGTACAGTTATTCAATCCACTACGTAAGAATTCAGTGAATACATTATTCCATTCACTAAACAATTCCCTTCAATTCTAAGAGAAATCATTTTTGCAAATTGTTCTTCAATGATTTTCTTCTGTATATTTGATATGAGGGAGCGATGTAAATGAGTGGATAAAACTGGTGTTCCTTTTTTCAACAACAAAATAGTATTTGTTCTGCATTCTCCTTTCTTTTGTTTAAGATATGTTGTTGCTTTTATGCAATAGTGTTTTTGTGTATCTATGATAGAACTCCATTCTGTTTTATATGGTCATTATCATGTGATAATGTTGAAATTTCCTATTTCTTTTTTGCAGGAAAGCAAACATTCCATTTCAAATTAATCCAATTATGCACTATGTAAATAAATTTCAACTTTAAGTTTCCTCTTCAGTAATGACCTATTGATCATGAAAACCAAGATGTCTGATCACCTATAAATACACAAAATAAGCAAATAAAATGTTATAAATGGATAAATGGAGAGAGAAACAGCAATAAATGTTTTTCATGTGTATCTTTCCTTATTAAAATACATTAAGTAAACTTGAACTCGAGAAAAATAAATAGCTGCGATGTAGAATAGAAAGTATAAAATGCCAAATAAAGTATTCACGAAAAATTAGTTGATTTACAGTAGTCAAGTCCATGTTTGCAGGAAATTTACATCATTCGTTGTCTGGTGGAGAGTTGTCTTGTTGGCAATCATACCACATCTTATTTTTATATAACCTTGCCATATTCCTATTGTGCCTGTCCAAAATTCAGAGCCTGTAGCTTTTGTCAGTTTAGTCTGACACTAAAATTTAGTGGTTGTTGTTGTTGTTTCATACCGGTCATATTTATTTTTTGTAATTTATTTTGTTATAAACTAGGCAATTAGCATGATTAGTTTTACAGTTTGATTGTTTCAATGTTTCATCTTTAGGTCTTTTATAGCTGCCTACTTTGACTATAGTATAGGGTATGGATTTTCTCATTATTGAAGGACGTAACAGGCCTACAATTGCTTTCTCAAAGCCATCATAGTTTTCATATTCAATATACCACATCTTTGAATTTTTATAGTAATCATGATACTAATAATCATCTTTCAAGTTCAATAACTTTTTTAAATTAAAAGGTGCCTTACCATTTAGGTTTAGTTGGCTTCTGCAAATTTTACATTGCCTATCATTTCTGCTGTATATTATTTCTCTGTATCTTCTATAGTTCTTGTCCTATACATAAAAGAGTAAAAGTTAAATGACATCTTGCATCAAATTTTTTTTCTGTTTTATGTACATTTATATGTATATTAATGTGTGTTTAATAAAAACCTAAACCATGAGTGATTGATAAGCTTCTTGCCCTTATAGGTGGTCTTTAAGCTTTAAATGAATTTTATGATCGACTAAAAAACTATGAGCACTGTGCAAATAAGACCCCCGCCCTCCAAAAAAAAAACCATGCACAAACAGTGGTATTCATTGACATAAAACATGTATATAATTTGGCTCAATTTATAGATATCTCAAGTGACTATAAGTTTAAGGCAGCAATTTTTTTAACAAATAGTCAAATACATTTCTAAAACCTTTCAAAGTTTTTGAAAATGGACAAATTTTAAATAACTTTGCAACAACTAAAGTTCCTTAACTCTGCATCTTATAAAAAAATATACATGATAAATAGGGAATGATACTCCAGCTTGCATATTATTCAAAGTTTTAAAGGAACATAACTGAAGAACGGTAAAAGTTTTACTGCCAAATTTTGAAATTGATCTGATTAAAATTGTGATAAAAAGTATTGTTTTTAAGTTTAATAAAATTTGGTTGAGGGAAACTTAAGTTAGAAGGCCGAAACAATTTTTTCCATTTTTAAAGAACATAACTATAGAATTTAGTAAAAGAGACACTACCAAAATTCAAACTTAATCTGTATTTTGTGGTGATAAGCATTGTGTATTGATTTCATAACATTTGGTTGAGACAAACTAAAGTTTAGAGAACAGGAAACCAAAAATTCAGCATATTTTCCCCATTTCTAAAGGGGCATAACTCTGATACTCTAGTACAGTAACACTGACATCACCAAAATTCAAACTTGATCTGAGTATTGCGATAACAAGTTTTTGTAAAAGTTTAATTGAATTTGGTTGAGGCAAACTAAAGTACTGTAAGAGAACAAAAAACAACTTTGGGACAGACGGACAGACGATCAAGTGTTAAACATTATGCCCCCTCCACTTTGGGTCATAATAATAAAAAGGGTGTTTATGTCAAGATATAAAAACAATTCACCAAAGTTTCATAAAAATATCTATAATAACTATCCTAATCCCAAGTCATGATAGTACAATGACATAAATCAGATTTGTTTTTAAATTAAAAGGAAAATTATCATGTTTATGTTATACAAAAATAATTCACCAAGTTTCATGAAAATTGCTCAAAGCATTATTAATAGTATACGTACTGGAAAATCCCCTCTTTTATGAATAAAATCCCTAACTTTTAATTAAAAATTTAAAATCCCTAAAAATTAAAAAGGAGCTTAATTATCATGATTATATCAATAGATAATTCACCAAAGTATTATGAAAATTTTATGATTAATGTATTCTAATTCCAAGACTATCTAAGACATGGTTTGTTTGAATAAAACAAGTTGGAATAAAGTACCTGCTAGAATTCAGGAGAATTAGACCAAATCAGGCTATCTTCTAGATTATCAGACAATTGACTTTAGAAAAGGAATTTTCTTTTTTCTTATTTAGCTATTTGTTATCTCTGTCCTTAATATATACTGAACTAAGCCATTTTTTCACATATTTTTTTTTGTCTTTTCTCTCTTGTGACTTGTTATTTAACATAACAAAAAAACAAAGGCAATGAAAGAGAAACTGACAATGCCAAGGCAAAACATAAGATGCAGAAAAGAAAAACAAAACAAAACACTAAGCAACACCAACATCACCAAAAAACTAGGTGTTGAATTCATGTGCTCAGTCAGTCAGTGAGAGTTCGCAGATCCTGACCTACTACATGTATATCTATGCTTAAAAACCTAAAAATCATATAGTTCTAAACATATTTTGTAAATTTATACTCAATGATTAACAAGTGAAACTGTGAGCTACTGCTCACTGATGATACCCCCGCCGCAAGTGGATAATATAAATAGTGTAAAAATATGCAAGTGTTTGGTAAACAGGAAGTTGTCGAGTGATGAATCTGAAAACGCATCACACCGTATAGCTGACTTATATAAATCCTGAAACCAAATTTCAGAAATCTTTGTATTGTAGTTCCTGAGAAAAATGTGACGAAAATTTTCAACTTGGCTATCATGTGTAAAATCATACAAGTGTTTCCGTAAACAGGATGTTGTCAAGTGATCAATCTGAAAACGCATCACATGGTATAAATGACTTAGATAAACCCTGAAACCAAATTTCAGAAATCCTTGTATTGTAGTTCCTGAAAAAAATGCGACGAAAAATATTCATGGGAAGGACTGACTGACGGACGGACGGACTGACAGACAGAAAGAGGTAAAACAGTATACCCCCCTTTTTTGAAAGCGGGGGTATAAAAAGTTGTCATAAATAGCATAGACACCTTTGAGTTTTGAGAACCACATGTGTTAAATGTGCGAGTATAATCATTGATAATCATGCACAAGATTGACTTTTAAAAGCCTATATATTAAATTTTCTGAAAATATTGCATGCATTTATTAATATGACCAATTTCAAGAAATGCACAAAGATGCGAGATGATTTATATAATTGTAATTTCAGGAATTTACAGTAAAGGCTTTTATCCCCACTGCATTTTGCACTTTTTCTAATTCAGGAGCCAGAAGTTATGGCCTTTGTGACCTTTGTATGATTTTTATTTTAGTTTCTTTTTTTTGTATTGAAGAGTTTAGTATGACGTCCATTATCACTCAACTAGTATACATTTTTGTTTAATGGCAAGCTAAAGCATGCCTCACAGGCACGGATCCCGGGGGGCTGAGGGTTGGACATGTTGGAACCCCCCCTTTCTTTACTGGACGATCAATGCATTTGAATGTGGACATGTAGTTTGACACCCCCCCAAAAAAAAATTTGTCCTGGGTTAGGAACCCCTTTATATGACTCAGGATCCACCCCAGTCTCAGGTTGTGGGATTTTCTCGTTGCAATGAAGACCCATTGGTGACCTATGGCTGTTATCTGCTCTTTGGTCATGTTGTTATCTCTTTGATACATTCCCCATTTCCATTTCAATTTTCTTTTCAGTTCTATTATAAATATTAGAAACGAGTTAGGCGCGTTTACAAAAATATAATTGTCTGTGCTGACAGGGGAGTATGTGTGCATACCAATATTTAAATTTTCTAGGCCTTCCTTTTTGAATATTTTGTGCATTTCTTCATGTTCTTGGTAAAATACTGTCAGACCTCGAGTGCTGTTGTTTTACAAAAACGGTCAAGTAATGTAGGGGAAAGAAACGAACTAAAAAGACCAAAATAAGCCACAACTGATGGGGGTCTCATTGGGGGTTCTGTTCACGGATCCCGCTTAGTTACTATTTATTTTTTTAGATTCCCGCATGATGCCATCACGCTTACACTATGTAAGTGAACAATTCTGATATTTTTGTAATATCCCATGTCCCGCTTAACTTCATTTCGCGTTTTCACGGCACAATAATTTGAGGGAGGATATAGGACCTTTATCGGGACTCCGGGATCGGTTGTTTTTAAGCTCTGGATTTCGGGATTGACCCTTTCGGGATCCGATAATTCTTTTTTTCGAATTTCGGGACTTCGGGATTTAGTGTTTTTAAGCCCGGGATTTCGGGATTTCGTGTTTTTAAGCTCGGGATTTCGGAATCAGTACTCCTCTTACCCTCCCTCATAATTTGACTTTCATGTGTCACGTTTACAAAAAATATGCCTCGACAATCCCGAGTCCCGCTCAGACCCCCCTTATATGCGGTACGTCTAAACACCGCTCAGGACCTCCTGAGTGCACTCAGGACATACAAAGTGCACTCAGGACATGAAATATATGTTTTAGTGGGTGGCGGAGGTATGCATTCGATAGATAATTTAATTCTTCATCTTATAGTTTTTGTTTCGATAAAATCAATTTAATATTTAAGAAGTTATTTGAGTTTTCATCGGCACGCTCCGTTTTTATGAAATATGTCAGGCATGACCGATGATTATATTGAATACCAATTATCATGTTGATTAGGTCGTTTGATCTTTAATAATTAGAAGTGATTAGTGATGGGTCTAACCTCATACAAGTAAGCTTGGCAAACAAACAAAACCTAGATGTCTTTTGAAAAATATAGAACAAAGAAGATATATTGTTTTGGAAAAAATGTTAAATAAACCTTTTTGTTTTGTTTGTAATAATTGAAGCCAGTTGAGAAATATGAGAAATCTACATATATAAAAAGAATATGTGATACACCATTTATATATATTTATTTTCAAGCAAACAGTTAAAATCACTAATAGTAGCGTTGATTCTTTTTTAAATTGGTATCATTGCGTTTTAATACGAATGTTTTAACAAATCCGCATTTAGTAAGATTTATTTCTCATTAAAGTCGTTCTTGTCCAGTAATACAAGCCTTGAACGAATTTCGATGTGAAAATATCAGACTCTCTTCCAAATTCTAACGCCTTGACTAATTGACAAAATCTAACTGCAACTCAGGTATTTTCATCTGCTATGAATACTGAATTATCAACAGTAGACAGTATTCCAATGGGACATAAAGACAATGTCTTTCTTGTATTTAACAATTCTCATAATCTCCAACAAAATCCAAAACAAAATAGATTTGCAAGTGACTGTGGTTCATGGAACACTCATAGTGGCAGAACAACAAAAGCAGCCTAATTTATTATAATGTCGGACAATACTCTTAAATGGACCGTTCAGAAGAACGATATGTACTGTTTCGAGAGACAAGTAAAGGGCAAAAAAACCTACATTCAATATGATCCTCAGCCAAAACATGTTGTCACAATTCATAGGTATTACACTTCTCTAAAACGTGAAAAGACCTTCAAAAAGCGAGTGAGCTGGTTTGAAAACCTTCCTGATAGCTTCTCAACTCTTTCACATAAAGCCATCATTGAATATACTGCTGTATGTCCCCGACAAGGAGAACCACACGGCAACTCCAAAAATTCTAGTCAAGAATATGTAAGAACTGTCCCAAAAATCATTGATGAAGTAAAAGACCGTATTCAACAAAAACAGTCCTGTGCTGATATTTACAAACACTTTATTTTCAATGATTTAGACAATGAGAATAAAATTTGATATTTAGTAAACATTGTTTTTGTTTATTAAATTGATATGGAGAGAGAGAAAAAAATCACAAAGAAAAAAAAAATCGAACTTGTTACAGATTTTTTTATTTTCTTTATTCAGAAACTGCAGAACACAAAATAAATAATTTAGCCGTCAAAATGAAAAATACAAAGAACATCGAATGGGTTATCCTATTTTTTTCTCCAAGTTACATACAATTCACTATTTTCACTGTGCATAATTTAAATTTACCTACATAAAACAATCTTAAAATTTTTAAACGCAACATTGTACAAACAACACAATTCATAAACATCAATAAAGATAATCCAATTAATTTTGTTGATTGGATAATTCACGGCTCAGTAGTTGTGTAATCAGTGACACGTGCCCTCATTATTTAAAAAAATTTAACATATCTATCTAAGTTCGATTTCAAATTCTACCAAAATTTAATTCATAAATAAGCAGCATGTAACGCATATATACATCCATCCTGTGTACAAATGCGATGACTATAAAGGGTCCTGAGTGCACTTTGTATGTCCTGAGTGCACTCAGGAGGTCCTGAGCGGTGTTTAGACGTACACCCTTATATGTACATAATGAATAGTTTACTATATGTATTCAGTAGTCGGGTTAAATACACATGTATATACTTTTAGACGACCTTAGATTCATTTCATAGCGAAAATACTCATTAATATTGACCATTTTAGATCACTTCACATTTAGATTTTATAACTTTTAAAATTAAGACCATATAGATTTAAGATCATATAATCGAAAGATGATAATTTGTCAATGAGCAACTGTAACCAGGTACTGCATATTTTTTTTGCATGCGTCAAGAAACCGTTTAAAAGTGCCGGGAATAGAAAAGCAAGTTAAACTTCTCATCTGGACTTTTTAATTAGTCTGTATACCGGACCTCTTCTCTATTTTGGGATTGAAAAAAATCTAAAGTTAAAAATGCGGTTTTGAGCCTATTTTTTCTTTTTAATTTGGTAACACGTTAAGCCATTAGTGACAATAATATGGTATAATTCTTATATCATTTGCATATCTATAAATATTTGAATTGGATTGGTCAAGTAGACTTTTTCTATTGGTTTACACTTCGATAAACCATGTTTCCGAAACTACTTTTGTAATCTATTCATGCGCGATACACATTTTGGCAGGGATACTGAGATTTTCAGCAAGTTGAGATTTTAAAACAATTGCATAACAGTTGTTTCTATTCTAATGCATATATAACCAAAAAAAAAGAAATAAAAACAAATGCACTAAAGCTTCGAAAATGTATAAAAATATAATTTAAATAAATTTCCTGGAAATTTCACGAATGATTTTGCGAATTTACGTCATGGCAAAACACGACGTCATACGATTGAAAAATTTCAGACGGAAGATTATTTCGTTACTTGTGCGCTTCCAATTCGCATAGTATCTAATTAAAATGAATTTTTTGAGGTAGGTGCTAGTTCGTTTTAGATTCTGTTGCATTTATCGAACATTTGAGTTTTTTTAGAAAGTCAAGATGGCGGCGTACTCCTTAGTTACAACATGCCGTTGTGCTTTTGATGGTACATATAGTAGCCATCAAAGTAATAATGTAAATTAATAATCGCGTATGTTTGGATGAAGAATTATAAGGATTAAACACATTTTTTCTAGAGGTTATTGATGTGTAAACCGGGTCTCTAACTCACAAACTTGACATAAAAGTCCTTCGGACTTTTATTCAGTTTGTGAGTTAACCGCCCCGGTTTACACATCAATAACCTCTAGAAAAAATGTGTTTAATCCTATAATATTACCAATAATAAGGCCATATATTTCGGTGTGTAGAAATACCGCAAAAGACTTCTTAGTGCACTAAGAAGAAAGTTTTTGCATTAAGGACACTAAAACGATGTTTTAAGATCACAGCGAGCATGCATATAAGAGGATAATTATGATTAAAAACCTTATATCTATTAAGTTAGGTATCAATAGATTTTGTAATTTTGAAGTTAAATGACTTTTTGATAAACGCGTGCAACTCGCCACGTGACCAACGGTTTATTGCAGATTCCCGAATCATCATGTTCAATCAACCTAATCCAATAAACAATTGTCCTTTGATCGTTACTTATTGATTAATCAATGGTTGTTAACCTAACGGTTTAGCGTGGTATAATTTCAAGTTTACGAAAGAAAAATAAAAAATAAATTTTGTGTTTTAAAACTTTGCCTTTGTTATATATATTTAGTTTTTAAGGAAATTGCTATGCAAGCTTTTTTTTTTAATTAACGAACTCTATTTTGAGATACAAAATGAGAAACAAAGGCTTTTGATATTTAATTTCCTTACTAACAACACAAGAGTTTACATACTATCATTGTTACTTGAAAGACATTTGAGAGTATGTGGGGTCCATGGGGTTCTTCAAAATCCGATTACAGAAGTAATATAGAAAAACTCCAAGTGGTAAAATTATTTTACGTTTTAAAAAGAGAATTATAGAATAAATCATAACTGTCTTCTATGCACGATAACTTTAAACTGGTGTCAATGCTTTTTTTTCTTTAACAATTCATCTTTATTTCAACAATTGAAGATGAATACCATTTTATTTTATAATGTAATAAGCACTATGGGCAGGCGCGGATCCAGGTGGGGGTTTGGGGGAGGGGTTATGTGAGAAATGTTTAGAACACTAGAGAAGTTTTCTTGTTATACCAGAGACATATAATACAATTGTATTATATGTCTCTGGTTATACCAAACCATATGTTTTTCAATAAATGGCACACTTTTTGTTCATCCGGCATATGGTTACTCTAAATAAACTTTTAAGTATTAATTCTATAAGTTTAATTATTTGATTACATATCGTATCTACCCGTTTTGCAATTGTTGTATCACTCTTAAGTGAGGCTAATAAAGATATATATAATAAAATATAGAGATAGCAGCCTTGGATTGTCTTAATTAAATCCTTTGGTCCTCTAATTATCAAGTTACCCTCTGGCCAATGCAATTATGACTTGTGTATATTTAAAGAAGTGTAGCGACAACGTGTCACCCTATTCAGTGCTAGATATTCAAATTATAGTAAAGATAACATTAAAACAAGAAATGGTTAATTCAAAAAATATTTTAAGATTTTGAAACGGGGGAGGGGGGGGGGGGGGCTCGCTTTAACCCCCTAAATCCGCTAATGATGTGTGAGAACGAAATAATTCAGTTAACTTAATCATATGACTCTTAAGCCCGTTCTGCCATTATTAAGAGACGCAAAAGAACGGAAATGTATGATTTTAAGATTTGGAAATAAATGAAATTGGTGTCACAAATGGTATGTCTGCTTGTATTTAAAATATTTTATAAATAGATATAAATAAATGCTCATATACATAATTATTAACGGTTGTTTTACTTCGCTTATTTATAGCATTTATAAATAACTTCGTATTCTTATTTTCGGCATATCAAATAAAAATAATGGAATAAATATATACAACAAAAATAAGCGAAAGGAGATGTGGTATGGCTGTCAATGAAACACCTATCCACAAAAGTTAAAAATGAAGAAGATGTCAGAAATAAATTGGTCATATTTACAGTCTAATACATCGAAGGGACTAAACATCGACCTATACATATTTATAATTTGTATATAAACATCGAATCAGAAATATGTTCCTTTCCTAAACATGTTTAAAAACATTGCTGTGATAGTTATCAAAAGTATCAGGATTATAATTTAGTACGCCAGGCGCGCGTTTCGTCTACACAAGACTCATCAGTGACGCTCAAATCGAAATATTGATAAATGGCATAGTTCCTGACATTAGAAAAATGAATGAAGTATTGGCAACTGGACGTTAAGCAACCAAATATCAATCCTCACTTTTCCGTGAAGTGTTCACAATTATTTGTCTTTTTAAAATTAAAAGGATGAAAAATTCCCAAACTGAAAAGAGTTGAAAATACGCTATTACTTTAGAAGTAAAAAATATAGCAGACAGAATAAATACGACAGAAACAAACAAATGAAAAAAAATAGAGAACAATTTGAAATACCATATACTAGTACATGTTTAATCAGTATACTAGCAGATTATTCACGGTTCAAGGTTGAGCGAACATGAATTTCTACCGATTATACAAAAGGTGACAATCAACTTTTTGAGGCACGTGTTGAGAAAACATTACTAGAAAAGATATAATTTAAAATTATGAAAGGAGTAGGTCCGGTAAGGACCGATTTTGGCCTCAAATTTCAGGTTCATCTGACGAAAGATTTTGACCACTTTTGAAACACTTAAGTGTCTATTTTATTTGATTCTATTAGTGTATGTGGAAGATTTTCTCTGATTTTGTCATTAAAAACGATCCGATTCAAGCTCAAATATGAAAAATCAACCAAATATGCCGGAAAATGTCACTTTCAGATGGTTTTTGACATTAAGCATGACTTTATGGTGCTAGTACCCGATATATGTGCCATGTATTGTCAAAAACAGCCCATATTTATGTAGCAGAAGCATTCTACTGTCCAAAAAATAACTAAAAGTTTACTTTTAACAATTTTGTAAAACTGCCATATTTTGGGGCCAAAAAGGTGTCTTACCGGACCTTCTCCTTTTACAAAGTCTATTTCTATATGCCATATCCTTTGTGACAGTTGTATCATTCCATCAGGTCCTTAGTGCACTAAGGAGGTCCTTTGCGGTGTTTCTACGGACCCCATATATTTGAAGCTGTTCAAAATTTTATACGTTATAGGTACGTGTATCAGATCGGACAATTATTGTCATATATCTAAAAAGAATTACTGTATAAGTTATCTAGTATTAAATATGTCCACTGGACCGACCGTGCAAGTTCTATATATATTATATCATGTATATAGCCAGTCAATATTAAAAAAAGATGTGGTATGATTGCCAATGAGACAACTATCCACAAAAGACCAAAATGACACAAACATCAACAACTTTATGTCACACAAGGTCGTTAAAAACTTCCATTTGTTGTTGTCCACTGAAAATAAGCTCATAAAAACACGAATCCCCGTTTACTCAATTCCACCTTTATTTGTTAATATTTCTTTATCTTTTTCTTTTGATTTTATCATATCTTTTTTGTGAAATATTTTGTGTGGTCGAACATGAAATGGCCTCCGATGCTACAAAGAAAATTTGTTTAATGTCATCTGTTGCAATATACCGTATATGCTAAGTACTACACGTGGACAGGATGTTCCCCAGAAAATAAGTTATACACACCCCGATATAACCCCAAGGGCACACGCCACTGTCATATGGAAAATTACTGGGTCACATGCAACTAATTAGGTTACTGACCATGTCACTTCTATTTAAAAAGTTTATCGTTAGATAACAAAATGATAAATTCATTTTAATTAAAAATTTAAGAACTGAAGGATTTATCATTATTATGAAGTGAAATAATTCAACCAAACTCGTATAAAGAATATTTTTTTAATCTATGCCGGAAAGAATTGAAAAACTGTATTTATAATTTTTAATTTGTTTTATAGAAATCTGTGTAGGTTTCATGAAATGGAACTCACGCATGCCTAATTAAGATTTTTAAATTTATTGAAAAATATAACAAAAATTTAGGTTTGATATTAAATTAAAGTTACCTTTCCGCGCTGTAATTTATTTGATATAACATGAATCAAGCAATTTTTTTGAGGGATTTATGGGTTTGTCCATACAACGTATAAAAAAAGAAGTGTATCTGTATGTTATTAGTATTTCACATGCCTTGTTTTCGCCTTGAAGCTCATTATTCAGAGTGTTTCAGACAAGATGATGAAAATAACGTGCAAGATACTTTTTTCGATCATCGTGAAGAGACAATTTTAATTCCCATTCCTCCATGCACTCTACCCCTGTTGAATTGTATATTTATAATTCCTCGTGCTTTTAATTAGCCCCCCCCCCCCCCCCCTTTCGTGGTTACCGTTATGCCAACAAATACCCGGGCTTGATTTACATGTAAAATCATGGGCGGATCTAGCCATGATAAAGGGGGTTCCAACTACATGTCTCCATTAAATAAGGGGTGTCATTGCCGCTGGGTTTCTGTTACCCCACCCTTTTCATATAATTTAGATTTCAAAAGTGTATACCTTATTCATATATTGTGTAGGTTAAAATGTTATCTTTTCCCATATTGTTTGCGTTTTGATTGGTGTGTAATGCAACAGTGCAATACCTAAGTGTCAAAAGAGAGTTTTTCCCGACCTGTTCACATATTTTCAAGGTTCCTATATTAAAACTTTTCCTAGCTAGCTGATGCACAGGTAACCTATTCCAACGGAACGTCCTATCACCTTGTATATAGGAACTTGAGAGGATTCCCGAGATTATCATTTATGCAATGATTGCTCACAAAAAGCTAGGGGAGTCCAACCCCGGATTCCATCCCCTTCGACCCGCCACAGAATACAGATATAATTGATAATTGTTATTTAAAAGTCATATACTATAGCCACTATATATACTAGAACCGAACACCTGTTTTGGGTTATATATACATACACCACATCTTCCTATGGAAGCTGATTTACCGTAAATAACTGCGAGAAAATGAATAAAACAGAAGTTGATAATTGTCTCTTTTCTGCTAATTTTAATGTGCATGCAATATTCACTCTGATTTACTTGTGAGACCACCGACACTAATAATAATTACCTACAAAATAATCGGTGCTCCTTTACTGGGAAGAACATTTCGGATCCGATCAATTTATTGGTTCCATTCCCCTATTCTACACTTCTCCTAAGAAAAAATGCCTTGCAATGCGTCATAATTATCTGGACTACTAACTTACTTCCATATAACTTCGAAAACAGACAATAATCTTTTTCACTGGATGAGATTGGGCTCACGGATTTTTAAATGGATTGGTAATTTTTATTTATAGCACAAGTTTACCAAGCAAGATCAATCACATTTTTCACCCTACAAATCAAATGAATTATGGTTGCCTCCTGACTGACTTACACCTACACTGGCTAAAAAACATATTCATATGAACATTTGGTATCATTTATTTTGTGTGACAACTCTTCACCAATGACCTGAGTGAAAGGTTGACGGGCGGATCCAAGAACTTTTCATTTGGGGGGGGGGGGGGGGGGGGTTCAGATGGGGGATGCTTGCCTCAGTCATGTTTCTGTGATTCTCTATATAATCAACAAATTTTTCACACAAAAAGGGAGGCAGGGATTTCTCCTTAATAAGAAATCTCTATTTTCAGCATAAGCTCATATAAATTTGCCTTTTGAAGAACTGAAATTAATATGAGACGGCTAATGATTTTTCAGATGCTTTACATTAAAATACATCCATGTGACATACACAATTATGTATAAATCCAAATTTAAAAAGCTATTTTTTTCAATATTTAAATAATGTAGGATCAAATCTTGCTACTTGTATGTAGTTGAAATTGTTAGCTTTAAACATTAAAAAATGAACACCCAAAATTTAAACATAAGAGTGACCATGTAGTCTTTATTAATGTATGCTATTGCTATGAAACTATGTCATTGTAGGTAAACTGTCATCTATTCCCTTAAATCTTTGTTCCCAGTCACCCCAAGTTTGATTTAAATTAGTCAAGTATATATATCTACTCTATTAGCATGATTAGGTCTCTAGTTTGGATAGTTAATAACTTGCAAATTAAAATCATACTACTCCCAAATTTATATTTCTTTAAATATTATGGATGAAATAGCAAGTAAGGGATGAAATTAAATTGGATGAAATGTGGCATTTATTTTTGATAAAGTAGTACATGTAGTATGTCTGATGTTGTCAAACTTAATTATAGACCCTTAAGGGGCGGATCCAGTCATTTTAAAAAGGGGTGGGGGTGGGATTCTAACCCAGGACAAAAAAAGAAGGGGGGGGGGGTCCAATTACATGTCCCCATTCAACTGCATTGATAATCCAAAAAAAGGGGGGTTCCAATCCCTTGAACCCCCCTCTGGATCCGTGCCTGCCCTTTAAAAATAAAATGATCCTTATTTTGAGTTAAAGCTTAGAGATTTTTCTTTAATGCTTCTCAGGGGTGGATCCAGCCATTTTCAAAGGGGGGTCCCAACCATGAGTAAAAAGGGGTTCCAACTATATCTCCCTTTCAAATGCATTGGTCGGTAAAAGAAAAGGATTCCAACCCTCGAATCTATGGTCAGGTTGTTGTCTCTTTGACACGTTCCCTTTTTCCATTCTCAATTTTATCATGTAGTGGTCGTTGTCCCAGGACATTTAGTTTCCGCTTAATTACTTGAGTACAAGTTAATAGAAATCTGTGAAATTCAAACACAAGGTTTGTGACCAGAGTTTTTGTTCAGAGTTTAGGAATTACATGAATTAGGGGCCAATATTAAACTTTGTTTGATTTTATAGAAAATTGATTTATTGGAGTTCTTTGATATGCCAAATCTAACTGTGTATTTAGATTCCTAGTTTTTTGGTCCTGTTTAAATTGGTCTACCTTAAGGTCCAAAGGGTCCAAAATTAAACTTATTTTGATTTTAACAATATTTAAATTCTTGGTGTTCAGATTAATATGCTGAATCTGAAAATATTTACTTAGATTTTTCTATTATGGGCCCAAATTTCAAGTTGGTCCAAATCGGGGTCCAAAATTTTACTTTGTTTGATTTCAACAAAAATTGATTATATGGGGCTCTATGATATGCTGAATCTAACCATTCGTTAAGATTTTTTTATATTTTGGCCGTTATAAATTGGTCCAAATTGAGTTCTAAAGGGTCCAAAATTTAACTTTATTTGATTTCATCAAAAAATGAATTATTGGGGTTCTTTGATCATGTTGATATGCTGCATCTAACCATGTATTGAGATTTTGAATATTGGGCCATTTTAGAGGTTGTCAATTTAAAAAAATTTAAGTACTTGGACCACATTCATTCTGTGTCAGAAACCTATGATGCATCAACTATTGAATCACAATAAAAATTTAAAATTCAGAGTTGTATCGAGCTTGAATGTTGTGTCCATACTTGCCCAACTGTTCTGGGTTCAACCTGTACGTTTGTATCAAGCTGAGCCATGCATAGCATTTTTATTGGTTATTTATATATTAATTTGAAATTTTGACGAGTGAGACACATACAGATTATACTGTTAACAATATTTCAGAGTTTAACGTAGTCAAGCGAAACAAATTATAGAAGAATAGTTGAATCACCATGTCTTTTTTGTCAAATTTATGAAAAATTAGTACGAACACAATGAAAAAGTATGGGAATGTTTGTTTTTCAAACTATTGACCAGGGTGAAAGTCTTTGAAAGTCATGACTGACAAAAAGTTTGTGAAATGAAATAGCACAAATATTCCATTCTTTTTAAATATAACTGCATATAAAGAAAAACACAAACTGATGTTTAATAATAGTTTTTACCCTTTTTATGTTTTATAGGACAAGAAATATAGAAAAATAATGAAAAATATAAACAGTTACAATAGAAATGAGCGCAAAACAAGATAAACAGAATACAACAAGGCCTAAATGGTAAGACCACTTCTATATACTGTAAATTCAGATTTTTCAGGGAATGGACAACTTATTGTTATTACAAAAAAAATCTGCATAAAGATCTATATAGTTACATGATATATATATATATTTATATATATGTTTCTGTTATCAAAATATGATTTCTTATTTTTGCGATACTCACCCAGTCACATAATTCACATTACTAAAAAGTTTGGATAATTTCTGAATTACAGTAATAAAAGAAATTGCCTTTGAATGATGACTCATATAAAAATAAGAAAATATGGTATGGTAAATGAGTGACTTATCCACCAGAGTTCAATGAAGCGGATGCAAGAAATTAAAGGCCAATCATGGGCCTGCCTTCAATAATGAGAAAACACTTCCTTTATAGGTCATTCATTAAAGATCTCAACATATAAAGATTTAAACACTCCAATTTAGTTCATCATGTTCAAAGGCAATAACAATTAATAAAAAAAAATCAGGCCTAATATAAAATATTGTTTGTTTCTCCAATCCCGACCGAACCTGCAAAAATGGCCCTACTCATAAAATTTTATGGTCAAAACTAAGCCAAATATTATTTTATTCATTTCTGATTTTTCGGGCTTGCCGGATCATCCGATAATATTCAGGCTTTTGGGAAAAATAAAATTATTTACCTACCTACCTACCCACACCTGGCTTGTCAGAATAGGGATTAGGGAAACAAACAATATATTAATTTAGGCCTCATGTCTGTGAGCACTCAACCTGACCATAATATAGGACAGTGGTTCAAATATTAACACAACATATGAACATTCTATAACAACTATTGCAAGTGGCTCAACTTTAAATATCACTGCAAGGCACTAAACAAAGAATATTAAATCTTGGACACAAAGCACTGAAATAAGAGAACTCATAAGCATGACAAGTAAGAATATCAAATGAAAGTTTCTCAAAATGTTCATTAAAACATGATAAAATAAACTAGTATATATTTGTTTAGGGGCCAGCTGAAGGACGCCCCCGGGTGCGGGAATTTCTCACTACATTGAAGACCTGTTGGTGACCTTCTGCTGTTGTGTTTTTTGTCGAGCCTTCGACTTTAGTCGAAAAAGCGAGACTAAGTGATCCTACATTCCGTCGTCGTCGTCGGCGGCGGCGTCCACAAATATTCACTCTGTGGTTAAAGTTTTTGAAAATTTAATAACTTTCTTAAACTATACTGGATTTCTACCAAACTTGGACAGAAGCTTGTTTATGATCATAAGATAGTATCCAGAAGTAAATTTTTCAAAATAAAATTCCATTTTTTCTGTTTTTTACTTATAAATGGACTTAGTTTTTCTGCGTGGAACATTACATTCACTCTGTGGTTAAAAGTTTTTAAAATTTGAATATCTTTCTTAAACTATACTGGAGTTCTACCAAACTTGGACAGAAGCTTGTTTATGATCATAAGATAGTATCCAGAAGTAAAGTTTGCAAAAATAAAATTCCTTTTTTTCTGTTTTTTGCTTATAAATGGACTTAGTTTTTTCTGCGGGGAAACATTACATTCACTCTGTGGTTAAAGTTTTTAAAATTTTAATAACTTTCTTTAACTTTCATGGGTTTGTACCAAACTTGGACAGAAGCTTGTTTATGATCATAAGATAGTATCCAGAAGTAAATTTTGTAAAAAAATAAATCCAGTTAACATAAAATACAGTCTGCACTTTAAGTTTTTAAAACATTTATTCGATTCATAAACTATCCTGAAATGTATACCAAACTTGGACAGAAGCATCTTACAATCAAAAGATAGTATCAGTAGGAATATTTTTATTGATTGTTTTCCTCATTTTTGTTGAGCCTGGGAGTTACAGCTAAAAGTAGGCGAGACACTGGGTTCCGCGGAACCCTTACGAATTTTTTATTTGGTCGGGTTGTTGTCTCTTTGACACATTCCCCATTTCCATTCTCAATTTTATTATTTATATTGCTGTTTTTTTCTCAATTTATAACATTTTTATTTTTATTTTGTGTATTTATAGGTCAGATATCTTGGTTTTTATGATCATCAACAGGTCCTGCAGGTCTATACTGAAGAGGAATTTTAATTGTTAATACGTTTCTACATAATGTGCTAATTGGATTACTAATGTAAAATGAACTCAACTGTGTGTTTTTCTGGAAAAAGAAATAGAAAAAAATCCTACAAAATTGCTATAAACAAAATGGAGTACTATCAAAGAACACAATTGTGTAAAATGTAACAACCTACATTCATATTCACTGATGGATTATGGAGAAATTAAGAACAATAATAGTATCTTTGTCATGTTTGTTGTCGAAATAAACACCTGCTTTATCCATTCATGTATATGGCTCCATCATATCAAATATACAAAGAAGATGTTTGAAGAACATGTTGCCAAAATTTATTCAACAAATTGAAGGAAGATGTCTTGTGGATTGAATTATTTATGCACTGAACTGTTATGGTCGAATTCACAGCAGCTGAAACAGAAGACAAGTTAATTTGACATGAAAAGTGTTTATTTTATTTAATATTCAAATATGAGCACAATATTAATAACATCACAAATGGTATGATATTCATAGCGTTTTGCTTATTATTGTATTGTCTTAAACATACTAAACAGTCAGCCTTTTGTTTTTGTATGTTTTAAAATACTCACCATGAAAATTTGTATTACAGTAATAAAGTTTTAATTATCTTTTGTATCAATAATTCAGTCTAGGAGAAAATATATTAATACTGTTTGTACTGTTATGAGATTTCCATAGAGGAAAAAATTTCCTTAAGGGAAATTTGATGTTCAGAAATTTCCCTAGAGGAAATTTGAAGAACAATGATTTCCTTAGAGGAAATTTGTTGTCTTGAATTTTCCTCCAAGGAAATGTGTTTGCCAGTAATTTCCTCACAGGAAAAAGTATTTCCTCCAAGGAAAATTTGAAGCTACAAATTTCCTCACAGGAAAAGGTATTTCCTCAAAGGAAAATTTAAAGCTGCAAATTTCCTCGAAGGAAAATTTGAAGCTGCAAATTTCCTCAAAGGAAAAAGAATTTCCTCTAAGGAAAAAGAATTTCCTCTAAGGAAAAAGAATTTCCTCTAAGGAAATAGAATTTCCTCGAAGGAAATAATTATGCAGCAAATTCCCTAAGGGAAATCTTTTTCCCTTGAGGAAAAAACAATTTCCCTTGAGGAAAAATCTTTTTCCTTCAGGGAAATTTGATTTCCCTTGAGGAAAAGTACTTTTCCTCTGAGGAAATTGTTGAAAAAAGGGGCATAACTTTTTCAACAGTGGTGCTAGAGCCAAAATTTTTTAGGACAAATATCAGGGAACCAATACCAACCAAGTTATTAACTTTGTTTTGACTTAACTCCAAAAATTAAGGTGACAACTTTTGCACTCAGCGGAATTGCAAACTTGTCCCGGAGACTGTTTTATACTCGTTTTATTATCAACGGGCCGGACCATATGAGGTATTTGGACCATAACGGTTTTTTTTAAATATCCAATCTGGAAACAGTATATTTAGTTGAAACAAAAATCTCGATTTGAAATAAATGTATAATACCATGTAATATAAAGTCTTCAAAAACTGAATAACTGATTTAGAATATTAGCCTCCAGCAAGCAAGCACGCTACTCATGTTTATTTGTTGGAATCCAAAATAAAATTAAAACAAAATTAATAGGTGTTTCCTTTGCAATGTTTCCTTTCCAAAGTATATTAAGTATGTATTTTTTCTATCAATAGCGATACATCACGTATTAAATATTAGTAGAACGTTATAGTATAATGTCATTTTGTGATTTTCAGACATATCTCGAAATGGTTCTGTTACGTGTTTATGCTCAGTGTTAACTTAAGTGGTCGATAGAATTGGTCGCTATTGGTCGCTAGCTTGAGTCTGGTATAACAGTATCCTAAAATTTTAAGGTTGTGCATCTATCAAAAATAAATAAATAATGAAACCTATTTAAACCGGAATCATATAAGTTGATTTAAATCTCTTATATGAGGTTAGCATTTGCGATAAATAATTCAGAGCTATTTGGTGTTCCCAGTGCCCAACATTTAGAAGTATCAGTGAAAACTGACCCGCAACTCGCAGTAAACCGGTAGATCCAGAAAAAGCGCTTCGGTCGCATGCAACTTAAAACGTTTTGTTTTCTTTTTTATCGGTTGCATGACGATAATGTATTGCCTTTTATGATATAATTCAGTTCCAAGAAATGATACGGAAGGGATACTTAATGTATAGCGTCGCAATGAACTTTGCAACACATGCTAGGCGTGCTTCAGCTGGCCCCTAGACAAAAAAGTGTACTGGTTCAGTGATTATAGACGTAATACTAAACTCCGAAATATAACAATGAACTAAAATTAAAATCATACAAGACTTAAAAGGACAGAGGCTCCTGGATAAGAACAGGCGCACAAATGCTGCGGGGTTTAACATGTTTCGTGAGATTACAACCCACCCCTACACCTCTAGTCAAATAAAGAATGAAAAACACACAGTAATACGAACAGTAAAACGCACTTGAATAGGAAATACAAGTCCTATGTCAGAATAGAAAACAAAAGAAACTAATCAAAATGACAATGATAATAAATTAACAAAGGACTACTATATATAAGGCTAGCAGTTACTGCCATGCGCCAGCTCCAGACCTCAATTAAACTTATTGAAAGGTTTTATATGTCTTTATATGCACACTCTCTCCTTGATGCATTTATTGCTAATTTGTTCCGGAACATTCATGAAATATTTGTCACTGGCAACAAAAAAACGATAATTCAAAATAGGTTGTTTTGATGCAAATTTCGAAGAACCGTAGGATTCAACTTCCATTGGTATACGGCCAAAAATGGAAAAATCCATCATGCAGCTGACAGTGTGGCTTCTCTTTGCACGCTCCATTCTGACTGGATGTACATGTGTTCTTTTAGCCTTTGCTCAAAGTCGATTGTTGTACGATAACTTAAAAATGCCCTAATAACAAAATGCAAATACGGAACAATAATATCCCTTAATACAAAAAATCTCTTCCTTTTATTTACGATTTGAAACAGTGGTTGATTTAGGACCCATAATGGAGTTTTGTGTACGATAACCAGTCCAAACGTTGTCTATAAGGGAGCAACCATTTAACTTTAAAAGTGGGGTGTGGTTGTTTTGTCGAGCGCTAACACTTTTATTAAGTTTTTTCATCGCTTTAATCAACTGGTCTGGGCCAAAATTTAACACTAAAAGGCATGGAGAAAATTTGGATTCAGAATTTTTCTTTTGTCCTCTGCTGGCACAGAATATTATATCATCAAATTGGGAATCAGAATATTTTAATGTACCATTTTCGAAGCCCCTAGTGGTAGTATCAAGTAAAAAAAAAGTGACTATCTAAATATTGGATTCCCCAGAAGATTACCATTTATTGCTGATATAAACTTTTGAAAAAAAAATTCAACTTTCCAAATGGATAGATGGGCGCTTAATGTAGTACAGCGGCAACTATTACATAAACATGAATGCTAGATGGGCGCTTAATGTAGTACAGCGGCAACTATTACATAGATATGAATGCTCGTGAAAATAATGTTTATGGTATACGTTTATATATGTATGAAAGGTTTCAACTTTTAAAAAACAAGAGCTTTAAGTTTGATTTAAACGTTTACTTTATTTGGCCTTTTCAACTTTATTTGCCTTTTAACTTAATTTGGTTCCAATGTCAGTGATAAGTCTTTTGTAGACGAAACGCGCGTCTGGCGCAAAAAACCGGCAAAATTTATATCCTGGACTCCATCTACGATGAGTTTTGTAGATACCTTGTAACAGTATCTTGGCTCCAATCAACTAATATTGGATCTGAGTACTCTTAATTTCAGCGTAAATGAGATATATATATATATTAAAAACCTCTCACATTGTGGACTAGCACAACCTTAATTGGGACACCATGCATTCAGTATCTCTACCGTACCAAAAAAATTTAACTAAAATCATTGATACAAGGCAATATAATTATGATCGTCATACAACCGATAAAAATGAAAACCGATAACGTTAAAAGTTACGACCGAATCGCTTTTCTTGCTCGACCTTCTTACGGAACGCTCAAAGCTGAATATTTAGGGCCAATAACTTACAAAGAACAGATTAAAACATTTAAGATGATCGTTCATAGTGTACATGAAATGATATATTCTTTAGCCAACATGATTGCAGAAAGTAAGAAGTCGTAGAGAAAAACAAAAAACAATGAAATTAAATACACCGTATATTGAGCTTATTTTATTGCTTAGAGTTCAGTAGAAGTTTTATACATGCTCAACCTAGCCATACTATTTGACCTACTGCGAGTTGTAAAGTTTTTACTGTTACTCCTGTTTCTCCTAAAATATGGGTGCTAGAAAAACCAGCAAGTAAAATGGTCAATATCAGAGCCGTACGTCTTGTTTTTATATGAATTATCTTCTTTTGAGAAATAATAATTTTGTCATCCAATTTTTCATCGCTTACAACTGTCTGTCTGTGGTTTATTTCATACATAAACTTTTAAGTATCAGTATGTTTTCAATTCATATTGTTTCGTTTCGTTCCGCTTTTATTTCGTTTCGCTTTTTACAGGTACCCCTCTTTTTGCCCCTTATCTATGTTTGATATTTTAATCAAAAATTAAAAAAATTAAACTTCCAAAAAGTGAAATAATCAAAATTGCACGTTAGGTTTAGTATTTTAAAAGTTTGATCAAATTTCTAAACTATCAAATTTAAAAACGATATTCAGAATTTTGATATTTTACTAATTTGGTTAAAATTTCAAAATTTCAAAACTTTAACACAATTTGAAATTTTGATATTTTAAAACTTTGATCAAAATTTCAAAAATCTAAAATTTCAAAACTTTTCAAAACTTTGAATTGATTAAGTGTTACACGGACCTTACGTAAATGCACTCAAATAAAAAATTATTCTTTACAATATTTTATACATTTTTTTAATTTTAATTTGATTGTCAGTGTACACACAACCAGTATGTTGTTTCAGTCCGATGCATTTTTGGCCCGGTGTAACCACTCTCAGTGGCGGATCCAGAAATTTACATAAGTGGGGGCCCACTGACTGACCTAAGAGGGGGCCGGCTCCAGTCACGCTTCAATGATTCCCCTATATAAGCAACCAATTTTTTTCCCAAAAAAGGGGGGGGCGGGTCCCCTGCCCCCCTAAATCCACCTCTGACTCTAGGCAGCCCTCACAAACGAGTAATTGGGGTGGATGGGTTGGGTGGCTCAGTGTTGTATTAATATATAAGAAGATGTGGTATAACTGCCAATGAGAAAAGTCTCCTGTTTATATAAGTCGTAATTTGTAGAAGTAAAACATTATAGGTCAAAGTACGGTCTTCAACACCGTGCCTGCGTGGGCTCTCACCGAACAGCAAGCTATAAAGGGCCCCAAAAGTGACTAGTGTAAAACCATTCAAACTCGAAAACCAATGGTCTATAGATATAGGAAAATGTGGTATGAGTGCCAATGAGACAACTCTCCATCCAAGTGACAATTTATAAAAGTAAACAGTTATGGTCAAGGTAAGGCAATTCAACACGGAGCCTTGGCTCACACCTAACAGCAAGCTGTAAAGGGCTCCAAAAATTATTAGTGCCACGGTAAACTATTCAAACGGCAAAACCAACGGTCTAATCTATACAAAAACGAGAAACGAGAAACACTTATAAACCACATAAACAGACGACAACCATTGAAGGCTCTCAATAAAATTTACTAGTGTAAAACCATTCAAACGGGAAAACCAACTACTGAATACCAAACTCCTGACTTAGGACAATAACCTTTTTTGTATTGTTACAATCTCAAAAACGTGTCCGATAATGTAAGAATGTGTCCGGTTAAAAACGTCAGAATATTTCAAAACTCATATACCCCCAATGATACTTTGTAAAGTAAAAACGCAATTCAATATTAATGGTGTGGTATACGATAGAACTCGTATTGTTCGGTTGGATAATAAATGATTAAAAAAAAAAAGTCGAAGCAGGTGCCAAAAAAAAAATCTGGAGGAAAGGTTTAGTAATCCGTACAGACAAATGTCCAAGGTATGCTACACTGTGCACGCTTTCTTCTGCTTGCAGACACAGACTATAGGTCTGGTTTTAAAAAAAATGCACAATAAAAAGTTATTTTTATTTGAAGCGCTTTAATTTATGATTTTCTTTATCAATATGATTATTATTATAATAAAGTTCAGACAGAGGTACTTCACAATTTAGAAAACTAATACATCATGTACATTTTATATTGTATTTTTTTCCCGGTGCTTGACCATGTTTACTGTATGTCATTGATGAGTATAATTTAGTTTGTTCAGCATAGGTAATTCATAACAAGCATAACTGCAGGCTAAGTTTACAACACATAATTAACTATTGATTACTTAATGTCCAGTGGCAAATATGTCATGCGTATTTAGAAAAAAAACCATTAACATTGCATTTAATAAGTTTTGTAAAGTTTAAATCATCGTTTAATAGTAAGTAAATTCTATTGTCTTAATATTATCCGGTGATGCCTAAATGTCTTTTTACAAAATGTATGTCTATGAGGGTACTGCTCGACCGGCTTCCCGCAGAAGTGGTTTCGCCAGTGCAATTTAACATGTTTATCAAATCATTGACATCACATTGACGCGTTTTGGAGGAATCGGACACGTTTCTGTGTGCTACTGTGTGTATAACATCTCTGGTGCTACATATATGACTATGTACGATAAATTTTCAATTAAATTGAATTACCACTTCAATCTATTAAACATTAGTGTACTTTTGTATAAAGTAGTTAGTATAATTGAAGCCCCGGGTATTTGTTAGCATAACGGTAACCACGAAAGGGGGAGGGGGGGGGGGGGGGGTGCTAATTAAAAGCATGAGGAAATATAAATATACAATTCAACAGGGTAGAGTGCTTGGAGAAATATAGATTCCAACACTGCAACAAGTGTATTACGATATTTCTCCACTCGAGACAGTTAAATTTTATTATTTAAAGCGCGAGGCTTGCCGAGCTCTTTTTAAATAACTAAAATTTAACTGTCGAGAGTGGAGAAATATCGTTATACAAGAGTTATAGTGTAGGAATCTGTTTCTCTAATGATTTTTATCCTTCTTTTTCAAAGATTTTCAGAAACTTGTGTTCTTTATTTGCGAAGCATCAGGCATGGTCGCCCTTTTTTATGACGTCACAATAGGAAAATTCAGAAGAAAACAACACATTTAGACGTCATAATCAAATTTCGACTAATCATTTGCCGAGAACAGATTTTTCACTAGTGAGGAGAAATATTTTTCTCACACCGGTCAGGAAATGTGAAAATAGCACAAAAATTAGAGAAATGGGAATTAAAATTGTCTCTCCACGATGATCGAAAAAAGTATCTTGCACGTTATTTTCATCATCTTGTCTGAAACACTCTGAATAATGAGCTTCAAGGCGAAAACAAGGCATGTGAAATACTAATAACATACACTTCTTTTTTTATACGTTGTATGGACAAACCCATAAATCCCTCAACAAAAATTGCTTGATTCATGTCATATCAGATAAATTACAGCGCGGAAAGGTAACTTTAATTTAATATCAAAACTAAATTTGTGTTATATTTCTCAATAAATTTATAAATCTTAATTAGGCATGCGTGAGTTCCATTTCATGAGACCTACACAGATTTCTATAAAACAAATTATAAATTATAAATACAGTTTTTCAATTCTTTCCGGCATAGATAAAAAAAAAATATGTATATAATCTTTATATGATTTGGTTGAATTATTTCACTTCATTATAATGATAAATCCTTTAGTTCTTAAATTTTTAATTAAAATGAATTTATCATTTTGATATCTAACGATGAACTTTTTAAATTGAAGTGACATGGTCAGTAACCTAATTAGTTGCATGGCTGATTACCATCTTACAGGTGACCCAGTAATTTTCGGGCGATATCTTTTTGCGCCAAAAAGTAACTCATTTGCGCCACAACTTAATTGCGCCAATACCTCTTTTGCGCCACCTAATTTTCAAAACTATAGATATCATTTGCCCCAATAAAATAATTATTTAATTGCGCCAATTTTATATATTTTTATTTATATATAACAACTTAATGATTGACTAGGTACCAACAGCAAAAAATTCCTCTGACATTGTACACTGAAATTTCAAATTAGCCTCGCATCCGAATGAAATTATACCGCTTTCTGGATCGTTACACAATACAAAGTCATCATCTTTGTTTGTAACAACACCAATATCATCCAATATTCTGTGAAATTCTGCTCGATTTTTAGATTAAGCCGGACGCAGTTTTCTACTCTCTCTATACAAAGACGGACACACATATTTTAAATTTTTCTTTTCTAAATTTTCTTCTTCAATTTTGAAGATCTCTTAATTTATTATTTTTGAAGGTCGCTCTGACAACACATTGGTTGCTTTTCTTTTACACGCAGTTTTCAAAATGTGACGTTCTTATTTCTGGACACTGATAATGAAAAAAATCATATTTCTTTTTACAAATAAAAATATGGTATTATATGATACTGCAAAAATCTGCTATGAAATTTTAATAAAGCGAAAATGTATTTTATACTCGTGATAGTTGACTTGTATTTGCATTATAGTTTTAAGAAAAAAATGTTTTATAGTCTCTCAAAACTCTTTATAGAGTGGTTCTTGTTGTTAACTTGTGTTTTAAAAAGCTATATATTTTATATGTAACAAGTGGCGAGACTTTAATAAAGTATTTGTCTTGTTTTGTCTTGATACAGGTAAAACATGTACAGGTACATGTATGATATAGGTAAAAAATATTAACAGGTAAATGTGGCGCAATTTCATTTCATTTATTGGCGCAATTAATACCATCAAAATAAAAGAGAGTGGCGCAATTAATACCTTTTCAAAACTGCAATTGGCGCAAATTGATTCTGCCCTAATTTTCCATATGACAGTAGCGTGTACCCTCGGGGTTATATCGGGGTGTGTATAACTTATTTTCTGGGGAACATCCTGTCCACGTGTAGTACTTAGCATATATTGTAACAGATGACATTAAACAAATTTTCTTTGTATAGCATCGGAGGCAATTTCATGTTCGACCACACAAAATATTTCACAAAAAAGATATGATAAAATCAAAAGAAAAAGATAAAGAAATATTAACAAATAAAGGTGGAATTGAGTAAACGGGGATTCGTGTTTTTATGAGCTTATTTTCAGTGGACCGGAAAACAAATGGAAGTTTTTAACGACCTTGTGTGACCTATAGTTGTTAATGTTTATGTCATTTTGGTCTTTTGTGGATAGTTGTCTCATTGGCAATCATACCACATCTTTTTTTAATATTGACTGGCTATATACATGATATAATATATATAGCACTTGCACGGTCGGTCCAGTGGACATATTTCATACTAGATAACTTATACAGTAATTCTTTTTATATATATGACAATTATTGTCCGATCTGATACACGTACCTATAATGTACAGAATTTTGAACAGCTTCAAATATATGGGGTCCGTAGAAACACCACAAAGGACCTCCTTAGTGCACTAAGAACAAAAATGTGCACTAAGGACCTGATGGAATGATACAACTGTCACAAAGGATATGGCATATAGAAATAGACTTTGTAAAAGGAGAAGGTCCGGGAAGACACCTTTTTGGCCCCAAAATATAGCAGTTTTACAAAATTGTTAAAAGTAAACTTTTAGTTATTTTTTGGACAGTAGAATGCTTCTGCTACATAAATATGGGCTGTTTTTGACAATACATGGCACATATATCGGGTACTTGCACCATAAAGTCATGCTAAATGGCAAAAACCATCTGAAAAGTGACATTTTCCGGCATATTTGGTGGATTTTTCATATTTGAGCTTGAATCGGATCGTTTTTAATGACAAAATCAGTGAAAATCTTCCACATACACTAATAGAATCAAATAAAATAGACACTTACACGGCTGGTAATCTACACACGCAGAACATTTGGTTCTGCAATGAAAACCGTGAGAGGATTTTCCGGTTGTGCTTGAGTGGAGCAATTGTCACCGCTTCGAAAGGTATATACATTTCTAAATCGCAATTTTCTTATTCGACTGATCAAAATATTGAAAATCGGAGAATGCTATGCTGTGGTGAATACTTAAACGAAGATATACATGTATCATTTACTGATGTACGTGGAGTTAAACTCCTGCAAAATCAGTTGCCGCACGACAATTTGCCTAAAAAAGTTACATTTAAATTCTAAAAAGGTTCTAAATACACACCCTCAAGTTCAAATTTACTTTATTTTCGGTCAATGGGTATGAATGTCGTTTTGGGCGGTGTGTACGCTGTCCGGTGTTGATCGACATCTTAATAAATATAAAAACCTCATATTTTCATTCTGACATGCGTGAGGGGATCGGTTCTGATTGAGGACATCGTGAATGCGTGAGGGGACGTGAAATCATAATATAATATCCAAACTATGAGTCTTTGAAAGTTGTCTAAATGTGGTCAGATTGTTCATGAGAAAACACATTTATGTCCATGAACAAAATTAATGAGATAGAATTTTGAAATACATTGTGGGAAGATAGGTTTTACGAACAGTAAAAGGAAAACTATTGTCAACGACTTGTTTCTAGCTGCAAATAAAAGTGACGCTCAGATGAAAAAAGTTCGAAAGCCAAGACAAGTACATTGAGGACCAAAAGTTCCAAAAAGTTGTGCCTAATACGGCTAGGGTTTCTGCCAGGAATAAGAACATCCTGGTTATTTCGAATAATTCATAATTTTGCAACCAGTGATGTTTTATAAAATGACTATATAATAGATATGCATGATAAAATCGAAGTGGTGACTAACTACACAATAAAAACGGTTACATAAAACTATCTAAACCAGCACATAAAAATTCACAGCCGAGTTAGCCAAAACCATAAACGCACAAAGTGACGTAATATATGAATTTCTTAAACAATATCGCAAAAATAGGATAGACAGAATTCAGGATTAGATTTGCACTACTGATATAACATTTATCAATAACAATGCATTCACGATGTCCTCAATCAGAACCAATCCCCTCACGAATGACAAATTGAAAATATGAGGTTTTTAGATTTATTAAGATGTCTATCAACACCGGACAGCGTCCACGACGCCCAAAACGACATTCATACCCATTGACCGAAAAAAAAAGTAAATTTGAACTTGTAGGTCTGTTAATAGAACCATTTCAAAATCAAAATGTCACTTTTTTAGGCAAATTATCGTTGGACAACTGATTTTGTAGGAGTTCAACTCCACGTACAACAGTAAATGATACATGTATCTCTTCGTTCAAGTATTCACCACAGCATAGCATTCTCCGATTTTCAATATTTTGATCAGTCGAATAAGAAAATTGCGATTTAGAAATGTATATACCTTTCGAAGCGGTGACAATTGCTCCACTCAAGCACAACCGGAAAATCCTCTCACGCCGTTTTCATTGCAGAACCAAATGTTCTGCGTGTGTAGATTACCAGCCGTGACTTAAGTGTTTCAAAAGTGGTCAAAATCTTTCGTCAGATGAACCTGAAATTTGAGGTCAAAATCGGTCCTTACCGGACCTACTCCTTTCATAATTTTAAATTATATCTTTTCTAATGTTTTCTCGACACGTGCCTCAAAAAGTTGATTGTCACCTTTATTATAATCGGTAGAAATTCATGTTCGCTCAACCTTGACCCGTGAATAATCTGCAAGTATACTGATTAAACATGTATATGGTATTTCAAATTGTTCTCTATTTTTTTTTCATTTGTTTGTTTCTGCCGTATTTATTCTGTCTGCTATATTTTTTACTTCTAAAGTAATAGCGTATTTTCAACTCTTTTCAGTTTGAGAATTTTTCATCCTTTTAATTTTAAAAAGACAAATAAGTGTGAACACTTCACGGAAAAGTGAGGATTGATATTTGGTTGCTTAACGTCCAGTTGCCAATACTTCATTCATTTTTCTAATGTCAGGAACTATGCCATTTATCAATATTTCGATTTGAGCGTCACTGATGAGTCTTGTGTAGACGAAACGCGCGTCTGGAGTACTAAATTATAATCTTGGTACTTTTGATAACTATCACAGCAATGTTTTTAAACATGTTTAGGAAAGGAACATATTTCTGATTCGATGTTTATATACAAATGCATTACATGTATAAATATGTATAGGTTGATGTTTAGTCCCTTCGATGTTTTAGACTGTAAGTATGACCAATTTATTTCTGACATCTTCTTCATTTTTAACTTTTGTGGATAGGTGTTTCATTGACAGCCATACCACATCTCCTATCGCTTATTTTTGTTGTATATATTTTTTAATTCATTTTCGGCCTTGTCTTTTAAAATATATTTATTCCATTATTTTTATTTGATGCCGAAAATAAGAATACGATGTTATTTGTTAAATGCTATAAATAAGCGAAGTAAAACAACCGTTAATAATTATGTATATGAGCATTATATCTATTTATAAAATATTTTAAATACAAGCAGACATACCATTTGTGACACCAATTTCATTTATTTCCAAATCTTAAAATCATACATTTCCGTTCTTTAGCGTCTCTTAATAATGGCAGAACGGGCTTAACAGTCATATGATTAAGTTAATTAAATTATTTAGTTCTCCCACATCATTAGCGGATTTAGGGGGTTAAAGCGAGCCCACGCCCCCCCCCCCCCCCCCACCCCCGGTTGAAAATCTTAAAATATTTTTTGTATTAACCATTTCTTGTTTTAATGTTATCTTTACTATAATTTGAATATCTAGCACTGAATAGGGTGACACGTTGTCGCTACACTTCTTTAAATATACACAAGTCATAATTACATTGGCCAGAGGGTAACTTGATAAAAAGAGGACCAAAGGATTTAATTAAGACAATCCAAGGCTGCTATCTCTATATTTTATTATATATATATCTTTATTAGCCTCCCTTAGAGTGATACAACAATTGCAAAACGGGTAGATACGATCTGTAATCAAATAATTAAACTTATAAAATTAATACTTAAAAGTTTATTTAGAGTAACCATATGCCGGATGAACAAAAAGTGTGCCATTTATTGAAAAAAATATGGTTTGGTATAACAAGAAAACTTCTCTAGTGTTTTAAACATTTCTCACATAACCCCTCCCCCCAAACCCGCACTTCAAGCTCTGGATTCGCACCTGCCCATAGTGCTTATTACATTATAACATAAAATGGTATTCATCTTCAATTGTTGAAATAAAGATGAATTGTTATAAAAAAAAAAGGCATTGACACCAGTTTAAAGTTATCGTTCATAGAAGACAGTTATGATTTATTCTATAATTCTCTTTTTAAAACGTAATATAATTTTACCTCTTGGAGTTTTTCTATATTACTTCTGTAATCGGATTTTGAAGAAACCCCATGGACACCACATACTCTCAAATGTCTTTCAAGGAATAATGATAGTATGTAAACTCTTGTGGTGTTAGTAAGGAAATGAAATATCAAAAGCATTTGTTTCTCAATTTGTATCTCAAAATAGGGTTCTTTAATTAAAAAAAAAGCTTGCATAGCAATTTCCTTAAAAACTAAATATATATAACAAAGGCAAGTTTTAAAACACAAAATTTATTTTTTATTTGCCTTTCATAAACTTGAAATTATACCACGCTAAACCGTTAGGTTAACAACCATAAGTAGCGATCAAAAGACAATTGTTTATTGGATTAGGTTGATTGAACATGATGATTCGGGAATCTGCAATAAACCGTTGGTCACGTGGCGAGTGGCACGCGTTGATTAAAAAGTCATTTAACTTCAAAATTACAAAATCTATTGATACCTAACTTTATAGATATGAGGTATTTAATCATATCCTCTTATATTCATGTTCGCTGTGATCTTTTAAAAAACATCGTTTTATTGTCCTTAATGCAAAAACTTTCTTCTTAGTGCACTAAGAAGTCTTTTGCGGTATTTCTACACACCGAAATATATGGCCTTATTATTGGTAATATACCATATTAGTGTCACTAATGGCTTAACGTGTTACCAAATTAAATAGGCTCAAAACCGCATTTTTAACTTTATATTTTTTTTTTTCAATCCCAAATTAGAGAAGAGGTCCGGTATACAGACTTATTAAAAAGTCCAGATGAGAAGTTTAACTTGCTTTTCTATTCCCGGCACTTTTAACTGTTTGACGCATGCAAACAAAATGCAGTACCTGGTTACAGTTGCTCATTGACAAATTATCATCTTTCGATTAAATGATCTTAAATCTATATGGTGTTAATTTTAAAAGTTATAAAATCTAAATGTGAAGTGATCTAAAATGTTCAATATTAATGAGTATTTTCGCTGTGAAATGAATCTAAGGTCGTCTAAAAGTATATACATGTGTATTTGACCCGACTACTGACTACATAGTAAACTATTCATTATATACCTATAAGGGGGGTATGAGCGGGACTCGGGATTGTCGAGGCGTATTTTTTGTAAACGTGACACATGAAAGTCAAATTATGAGGGAGGGTAGGAGGGGTACTGATCCCGAAATCCCGAGTTTAAAAACACGAAATCCCGAAATCCCGGGCTTAAAAATACGAAATCCCGAGGTCCCGAAATTCGAAAAAAAGAATTATCGGATCCCGAAAGGGTCAATCCCGAAATCCAGAGCTTAAAAACACCCGATCCCGCAGTCCCGATAAATGTCCTATCCTCCCTCAAATTATTGTGCCGTGAAAACGCGAAATGAAGTTTAGCGGGACATGGGAAATTACAAAAATAGCAGAATTGTTCACTTACATAGTGTAAGCGGGATGGCATCATGCGGGAATCTAAAAAAATAAGTAGTAACTAAGCGGGATCCGTGAACAGAACCCCCAATGAGACCCCCATTAGTTGTGGCTTATTTTGGTCTTTTTAGTTAGTTTCTTTCCCCTACATTACTTGACCGTTTTTGTAAAACAACAGCACTCGAGGTCTGAGAGTATTTTACCAAGAAATGCACAAAATATTCAAAAAGAAGGCCTAGAAAATTTAAATATTGGTATGCACACATACTCCCCTGTCAGCACAGACAATTATATTTTTGTAAACGCGCCAAACTCGTTTCTAATATTTATAATAGAACTGAAAAGAAAATTGAAATGGAAATGGGGAATGTATCAAAGAGATAACAACATGACCAAAGAGCAGATAACAGCCATAGGTCACCAATGGGTCTTCATTGCAACGAGAAAATCCTACAACCTGAGACTGGGGTGGATCCAGTCATATAAAGGAGGGGTTCCTAACCCAGGACAAATTTGGGGGGGGGGGGGGGTCCAACTACATGTCCCCATTCAAATGCATTGATCTTCCAATAAAGAAAGGGGGTACCAACATGTCCAACCCTCAGCCCCCCTGGATCCGTGCCTGTGAGGCATGCTTTAGCTTGCCATTAAACAAAAGTGTATACTAGTTGAGTGATAATGGATGTCATACTAAACTCTTCAATATAAAAAAAAGAAACTAAAATAAAAATCATACAAAAGTCACAAAGGCCATAACTTCTGGCTCCTGAATTAGGAAAAGTGCAAAATGCAGTGGGGATAAAAGCCTTTACTGTAAATTCCTGAAATTACAATTATATAAATCATCTCACATCTTTGTGCATTTCTTGAAATTGGTCATATTAATAAATGCATGCAATATTTTCAGAAAATTTCAATATATATAGGCTTTTAAAAGTCAATCTTGTGCATGATTTTCAATGATTATACTCGCACAATTAACACATGTGGTTCTCAAAACTCAGAGGTGTCTATGCTATTTATGACAACATTTTAATCAAGTATAAATTTACAAAATATGTTTAGAACTATATGATTTTTAGGTTTTTAAGCATAGATATAGTAGGTCAGGATCTGCGAACTCTCACTTACTGACTGAGCACATGAATTCAACACTAGTTTTTTGGTGATGTTGGTGTTGCTTAGTGTTTTGTTTTGTTTTTCTTTTCTGCATCTTATGTTTTGCCTTGGCAATTGTCAGTTTCTCTTTCATTGCCTTTGGTTTTTTTTGTTATGTTAAATAACAAGTCACAAGAGAGAAAAGACAAAAAAAATATGTGAAAAAATGGCTTAGTTCATTATATATTAAGGACAGAGATAACAAATAGCTAAATAAGAAAAAAGAAAATTCCTTTTCTACAGTCAATTGTCTCATAATCTAGAAGATAGCCTGATTTGGTCTAATTCTCCTGAATTCTAGCAGGTACTTTATTCCAACTTTTTCAATTCAAACAAACCATGTCTTAGATAGTCTTGGAATTATAATACATTAATCATAAAATTTTCATAATACTTTGGTGAATTATCTATTGATATAATCATGATAATTAAGCTCCTTTTTAATTTTTAGGGATTTAAAATTTTTAAGGGATTTTAATCATAAAAGGGGGGATTTTTCCAGTACGTATACTATTAATAATGCTTTGAGCAATTTTCATGAAACTTGGTGAATTATTTTTGTATAACATAAACATGATAATTTTCCTTTTAATTTAAAAAAAAATCTGATTTATGTCATTGTACTATCATGACTTGGGATTAGGATAGTCTCAAGAATGCTTTCACAAATTTTTATGAAACTTTGGTGAATTGTTTTTATATCTTGACATAAACTCCCTTTTTATTATTATGACCCAAAGTGGAGGGGGCATAATGTTTAACACTTGATCGTTTGTCCGTCTGTCCCAAAGTTGTTTTTTGTTCTCTTACAGTACTTTAGTTTGCCTCAACCAAATTCAATTAAACTTTTACAAAAGCTTGTTATCACAATACTCAGATCAAGTTTGAATTTTGGTGATGTCAGTGTTACTGTACTAGAGTATCAGAGTTATGCCCCTTTAGAAATGGGGAAAATATGCTGAATTTTTGGTTTCCTGTTCTCTAAACTTTAGTTTGTCTCAACCAAATGTTATGAAATCAATACACAATGCTTATCACCACAAAATACAGATTAAGTTTGAATTTTGGTAGTGTCTCTTTTACTAAATTCTATAGTTATGTTCTTTAAAAATGGAAAAAATTGTTTCAGCCTACTTACTTAAGTTTCCCTCAACCAAATTTTATTAAACTTTAAAACAATACTTTTTATCACAATTTTAATCAGATCAATTTCAAATTTTGGTAGTAAAACTTTTACCGTTCTTCAGTTATGTTCCTTTAAAACTTTGAATAATATGCAAGCTGGAGTATCATTCCCTATTTATCATGTATATTTTTTTATAAGATGCAGAGTTAAGGAACTTTAGTTGTTGCAAAGTTATTTAAAATTTGTCCATTTTCAAAAACTTTGAAAGGTTTTAGAAATGTATTTGTTAAAAAAAATCGCAGCCTTAAACTTATAGTCACTTGAGATATCTATAAATGGAGCCAAATTATATACATGTTTTATGTCAATGAATACCACTGTTTGTGCATGTTTTGTTTTTTTTGGAGGGTGGGGGTCTTATTTGCACAGTGCTCATAGTTTTTTAGTCGATCCTTAAAAGGGCAAGAAGCTTATCAAGCACTCATGGTTTAGATTTTTATTAAACACACATTAATATACATAATGTACATTAAACAGAAAAAAATATTGATGCAAGATGTCATTCAACTTTTACTCTTTTATGTATAGGACAAGAACTATAGAAGATACAGAGAAATTATATACAGCAGAAATGATAGGCAATGTAAAATTTGCAGAAGCCAACTAAACCTAAATGGTAAGGCACCTTTTAATTTTAAAAAAGTTATTGAACTTGAAAGATGATTACTAGTATCATGATTACTATAAAAATTAAAAGATGTGGTATATTAAATATGAAAACTATCATGGCTTTGAGAAAGCAATTGTAGGCCTGTTACGACCTTCAATAATGAGAAAATCCATACCTTATACTATAGTCAAAGTAGGCAGCTATAAAAGACCTAAAGATGAAACATTGAAACAATCCAAACTGTAAAACTAATCATGCTAACTGCCTAGTTTATAACAAAATAAATTACAAAAAATAAATATGACCGGTATGAAACAACAACAACCACTAAATTTTAGTGTCAGACTAAACTGACAAAAGCTACAGGCTCTGAACTTTGGACAGGCACAATAGGAATATGGCAAGGTTATATAAAAATAAGATGTGGTATGATTGCCAATAAGACAACTCTCCACCAGACAACCAATGATGTAAATTTCCTGCAAACACGGACTTGACTACTGTAAATCAAATAATTTTTCGTGAATACTTTAATTGGCATTTTATACTTTCTAGTCTACATCACAGTTATTTATTTTTCTCGAGTTCAAGTTTACTTAATGTATTTTAATAAGGAAAGATACACATGAAAAACATTTATTGCTGTTTCTCTCTCCATTTATAACATTTTATTTGTTTATTTTGTGTATTTATAGGTGATCAGACATCTTGATTTTCATGATCAATAGGTCATTACTGAAGAGGAAATTAAAGTTGAAATTTATTTACATAGTGCATAATTGGATTAATTTGAAATGGAATGTGTGCTTTCCTGCAAAAAAGAAATAAGAAATTTCAACATTATCACATGATAATGACCATAAACAAAATGGAGTTCTATCATAGATACACAAAAACACTATTGCATAAAAGCAACAACATATCTTAATCAAAAGAAAGGAGAATGCAGAACAAATACTATTTTGTTGTTGAAAAAAGGAACACCAGTTTTATCCACTCATTTACATCGCTCCCTCATATCAAATATACAGAAGAAGATCATTGAAGAACAATTTGCAAAAATGATTTCTCTTAGAATTGAAGGGAATTGTTTAGTGAATGGAATAATGTATTCACTGAATTCTTACGTAGTGGATTGAATAACTGTACACAAGCTGAAACAGAAGAAATTCTAATTTAAAATAACACGAAAAGTGTTCATTTTATTATTTAATCTGCAAATATATAAACAAATTCTGTAGAACACCACAAATGGTATGACATTCAAATTGGTTGCTTATTAATGTATCGCATTGAAACAATTACAAAGAAGACAGAAGCATTTGCTCCAAAAAAAATTATAAATCAAAGTTAAATTTATATAAAAAGTATAAACAATACCTAGATCTAAACAGCCAGACTGTATTATTTTCAATGTCATTAAAATGTTGAGTCAAACATTAATTAAAGTTTTAAATATCATTTGCATCGATTATACAGTCTTGTAATAATCATATTCATACTGTTTGTATACATGGTGTAGCGAAGAAATGTTTAACAAGTAAAAATAAGGAAAAAACATTTCCTTAAGGGAAATTTGATGTTCAGAAATTTCCTTAGAGGAAATTCGAAGAACAATGATTTCCTTAGAGGAAATTTGTTGTCTTGAATTTTCCTCCAAGGAAAAGTGTTTGTCAAAAATTTCCTCCAAGGAAAATTTGAAGCTACAAATTTCCTCACAGGAAAAAGTATTTCCTCAAAGGAAAATTTGAAGCTGCAAATTTCCTCTATGGAAAAAGAATTTCCTCTAAGGAAAAAGAATTTCCTTTAAGGAAATAGAATTTCCTCAAAGGAAATTATTATGCAGCAAATTCCCTAAGGGAAATCTTTTTCCCTTGAGGAAAAAACAATTTCCCTTGAGGAAAAATCTTTTTCCTTCAGGGAAATTTGATTTCCCTTGAGGAAAACTACTTTTCCTCTGAGGAAATTGTTGAAAAAAGGGGCATAACTTTTTCAACAGTGGTGTTAGAGCCAAAAATTTTTAGGACAAATATCAGGTAACCAATACCAACCAAGTTATCAACTTTGTTTTGACTTAACTCCAAAAATTAAGGTGACAACTTTTGCACTCAGCGGAATTGCAAACTTGTCCCGGAGACTGTTATATATTTAAATGTCTTTTGTCGTTGTTTCACGGATATTATTATAAAGAGCACATAAATAGACCGATGGTTAAAGCTACACGTGTATGAAATACTTGCCACTGGCAAACACCAATACTTTGATGATGATGAATTAAATTATCATATTTTCCTTTTTTTTTTATTTAGAAACAAATTTCAACTTTGATTAATTATAATATATACATGTAGCATCAGAAGTCCAGTCCATTACATTACTGGACATTACTGGACTTCTTGTAGTATATAAAGTAATAAGTAAATTTTGATGTCAGACCATTCCCTTCCATAATTGTGCATTCTTTTTATTTTTACATAACACAGAAATGAGGAAAGTTTTAACATAAGAAAATTTATAGTAGCCTTTATAAATTCATTACATTTTCTTTCCTCAGAATGATTAACAGCAATGGAGACAGGAGCAGACATGGGAATGTTCGAAGTTAAAATTGAAGACCTATAAACAAAGTGATGTATCTAGACAATATACAGCACTCATCAGAAAAAAAAACCAACATTTAATCATGAACCATTGAATCCTGAGTTTCGTACAAGTACCAAAACATTAAAGGTTGATGCTTATAATGAGCTCATATTAGAACTAAAGTGTCCTCTTGAATAACCACTGTACATGTAAAAAGACACATCATATCCGGGACTGAATTTAGGAAAAGAGCCAGGAAACTGACATTCAACAAAGCATTCCAAAGAAAAGATGGCTTAGGGGGAGAGCAATGAAACATGATACATGCAAAATTAATTGTTTCTTTGATTGTTTTATTTATGAGCTTTAAAGGGTCATAAAATAACCAAGGGGCATGAAAATGACAGACAACAACACAACAACAACAACACATTGAAAAATACATATATAAAAACAACACGAACTCCATTAAAAACCGGGAGTGAATTCAGGTGCTCCTAATGCGTATTATTTTTATAAACACGGAAAGACAGTCACAATCAAAATCAAGAAGTAAGCAAAGAATCACAAAACAAAAGGGCATTTACAACAACACTTTGAAAAATACATAAAAAAACAACACGAGCTCCATTAAAAACCGGGAGTGAATTCAGGTGCTCCTAATGGGTAAAATTCGATAAACTGCTTATCTTGCTTCATTTCTGTTGTTTTCTCCTTCGCTTCAATAATTTTTCGATAGACGAGAGTAAGCTTGATAATTTTCCTTGGTCATGTTCACGTCGCTAAAAAAAATCGGCGCAGCAGGGTGATATAGTCAAAGAGAAAAACGTAACCAGCTAAAAAAGGATAATAATAATATTGTTACAGAATTATCAAACCTATATTTGGATACCAATTGTACTGAGATGCACATTGTAAAAACTTCTCTAATGATAAACACTTAATCAGAGATATCTACAAAAGATACAAAATATGCCACAATTATTATATAGCATACTATACTTACCTAGTTTAAAAGTTTTCAGTTCCAAATATTTTTTGAAACAATACACATTCAAGTTAAAAAGATTAACAACACCAAATCTACTGAAACAGTACTGAAAATAACAATACCGAAATAGTACTGACAAAATCAGTACTGAAATAGTACTGAAAAAATCAGTACTGATCAAAACAGTACTGAAACAGTACTGACTAAAACAGTACTGAAACAGTACTGAAAAAATCAGTACTGAAATAGTACTGACAAAATCAGTACTGATTTCATTGAAAGTATAACATTATAAGTTTTCAGTCTTTCCTAACAGTACTGATATGCACGAGGGTAGAAATGTACCAAAAAAGTGTGGGTAAATTATTGGTAGTGTACGCCACCCGACAATTTGTGTGTTTGGCTGTCAGCATTTCGATATCTGCAAATCATATCAAGAGTCATAATCAACATATTTAAGGGGATATTGTTATTCAAATTCATGTTCACCGATTTAACTCAAATTCTCATATTCGATTCAAAACACCCTAAAACGAATATCCAAATTTAAAAAAAGTCTAAAATAAACAATTAACATAGCACGGGTTCGATAATATTTATCATCATTTCATGTGTGTGAAAATCAACACGCTATCACATCACTATCGAGTTGACCTCCGAAGACAGCCGATGGTCAAATAAGCGATATATAAATAAATAAACGAACTCGTGCAACTGTATTTTTCTAATCTGTTTAATTTCATATTTTAGGATAAAAACATACCTTAATCATCGTTTTCACCTGTATAAGAATGAGTTTTTGTTGATCGAATCAGTCAATGATTATCTTTTAATGTTGACATTCATTTCCTTTTAATAACTAAGTACGTATAATTCTTGCGTAATCCCTCTCTAGCTTAAGGTTCAATTGAAAAAATCAATGAGGTCAAATTATTCACTTTAAAGTGATTATTCAATAAAACGATGTTAGTTTAGCTTATTTTGACCACATTGATCAATACTGTCTACTAAAAGCGAATTGTTGTATATGCAATTTTATTTTCATTGATGATGGAACCAAAAACAATCATATCATATTTTATTATATATTTATATATATCTCAAAGCTAGTGCCCCTTTAAAAAACAAACTTAGTTTTATTGATTATCCTCCGGATTAAGGATTTGTCCAATGCCCGAGCATCTATTAATTAAGAGAAATTTGGACTAAAATTTGGCACCACAATATTGTTTTTGAACCTTATTTGGTTTGATATTGTTCCAGTTAGTCAGGGAAATCCTAATTAGTGTCTTATTTGACTGGATCAAACATGAAGATCGGAGAAGCAAATCGTAGAATGAAAAATAACAATTGTTAATCAATTTGACATAAATTAATAGCAACTTCAGCATTGCTTTGAATTCACAAAACAAAAATGTTAAGTACACAAATCAAAGTATTTTTCTGGTACTATAAATCTATTTAGATATAAAACCAGCTGATTCACATCTGGTGCTGTTGTAAGTTTAATTCCTCGAAATCCATACTTATATTCTTTTGGATATATATGTATGCGTATTTTCAAAGTTTGATTATGTAAGGGAGGTTTAAAAAATAACTTGTCATATATCATGGCCACGGATTGGCTGTTAAAAAATTCACGAAATTAATGATTTTTTAGATTATTTTTTTTATTGATCTTCTCTTTGTTATGTGTTTTTTTTTTTCGTATCGTTTACTGTTTTTTTTTCGTATTATTTTTCTTTAGGAGAGGGATCACAATTTTTTAAGGATCGTTTTTTTGTTTCGGTCGACTTGTTTGATATTTTTTTATAACAAAGAATTTTTTTTTTTTAAAGTTGAAGGTTATGGTGTTGTTGTAAAATCGTTTGTTAGAATCCATGTGTTTTGAAGTATCGTACTGAATCACACATGTCACAGTCGATATTCCTACATTTGAAATGTTTCAAATGAAGGTAAGTATAAATGTAAATGCAACAAATCATAAGAAAGAAAAAAAAATAAAGAGCGCCACCTAGTTTTTATACCAAAATGAACATTCATTTTCTACTGCATGCTCTCTTAATTGGAACAGAAATAGTGGCTGATGGCATCGAATTAGGGAGAAACTTGTAGGAAACTCTTTGTAATGACCAAATTGGATGTACAACATTTATCAAACTTAAGGATGTTCTTCAGTGTTCGTCAACTGTCATTTTCAATTTTGAAAATGAACTTTAGTTCAAATATCTGTTTTTTAGAGATTATTTAACAACCTGATGTGATGAAAATTCGCAATTTTACAGTATTTCAACGTTTTGTTTAGTCAAAAAGACGGAATAAAGTCATGCTACCATTGTCGACTATGCAATTAATTTCTTCATTGTAACCATGCAACAACTAAAATTACTTAAACATTTCAATAAATGATTTTCAAACAATTAAGAATAACTATTATTATAGATGTTTTAGTATATGTTAATAGCAAAAATAATCAGAAATAAAAGATCTACATAAGAAATTATAGAACCGAAATTAAATCGATAACGTCTTGAGATTTACATACTTCATATTAACCGAAAGTTGCCCAGTGATTCATCGAGGAATGACTACCCTTTAATAATAAGTGTTAGCTTCTTTTTATGTTTCTGTCTGTTATCTCGAAAACGATATACGAGATAGGTCAAAACTGTTAAGGCAAACATGATGATCAATACATGCATGATCTGTAAAAATGCAAAATACTTGAACTCATTATAAGACTTCTTAAAGTGGTATTACTAAACACAGATGTATTACTATTTGAGTATTTTGTCAGTTCTAAAAACGTTATCAAAGGTACCAGGATTATAATTTAATACGTCAGACGCGCGTTTCGTCTACATAACACTCATCAGTGACGCTCAGACCAAAATAGTTATAAAGCCAAACAAGTACAAAGTTGAAGAGCATTGAGGACTCAAAATTCCAAAAAGTTGTGTCAAATACGACTAAGGTAATTATTCCTGGGATAAGAGAATCCTAAGTTTTTCGAAACATTCAAAGTTTTGTAAACAGAAAAAAATATAAAAATGACCATATAACAGTCTCCGGGACAAGTTTGCAATTCCGCTGAGTGCAAAAGTTGTCACCTTAATTTTTGGAGTTAAGTCAAAACAAAGTTGATAACTTGGTTGGTATTGGTTCCCTGATATTTGTCCTAAAAATTTTTGGATCTAGCACCACTGTTGAAAAAGTTATGCCCCTTTTTTCAACAATTTCCTCAGAGGAAAAGTACTTTTCCTCAAGGGAAATCAAATTTCCCTGAAGGAAAAAGATTTTTCCTCAAGGGAAATTGTTTTTTCCTCAAGGGAAAAAGATTTCCCTTAGGGAATTTGCTGCATAATTATTTCCTTTGAGGAAATTCTATTTCCTTAGAGGAAATTCTATTTCCTTAGAGGAAATTCTTTTTCCTTAGAGGAAATTCTTTTTCCTTTGAGGAAATTTGCAGCTTCAAATTTTCCTTGGAGGAAATACTTTTTCCTGTGAGGAAATTTGTAGCTTCAAATTTTCCTTGGAGGAAATACTTTTTCCTGTGAGGAAATTTTTGACAAACACTTTTCCTTGGAGGAAAATTCAAGACAACAAATTTCCTCTAGGGAAATCATTGTTCTTCAAATTTCCTCTAAGGAAATGTTTTCCCTTATTTTTACTTGTTGAACATTTCTTCGCTACACCATGTATACAAACAGTATGAATATAATAATAACAAGACTGTATAATTGATGCAAATGATATTTAAAACTTTAATAAATGTTTGACTCAACATTTTAATGACATTGAAAATAATACAGTCTGACTGTTTAGATCTAGGTATTGTTTATACTTTTTTTATAAATTTAACTTTGATTTATAATTTTTTTTGGAGCAAATGCTTCTATTTTCTTTGTAATTGTTTCAATGCGATACATTAATAAGCAACCAATTAGAATGTCATACCATTTGTGGTGTTCTAAAGAATTTGTTTATATATTTGCAGATTAAATAATAAAATAAACACTTTTCGTGTTATTTTGAATTAGAATTTCTTCTGTTTCAGCTTGTGTACAGTTATTCAATCCACTACGTAAGAATTCAGTGAATACATTATTCCATTCACTAAACAATTCCCTTCAATTCTAAGAGAAATCATTTTTGCAAATTGTTCTTCAATGATCTTCTTCTGTATATTTGATATGAGGGAGCGATGTAAATGAGTGGATAAAACTGGTGTTCCTTTTTTCAACAACAAAATAGTATTTGTTCAGCATTCTCCTTTCTTTTGATTAAGATATGTTGTTGCTTTTATGCAATAGTGTTTTTGTGTATCTATGATAGAACTCCATTTTGTTTATGGTCATTATCATGTGATAATGTTGAAATTTCCTATTTCTTTTTTGCAGGAAAGCACACATTCCATTTCAAATTAATCCAATTATGCACTATGTAAATAAATTTCAACTATAAGTTTCCTCTTCAGTAATGACCTATTGATCATGAAAACCAAGATGTCTGATCACCTATAAATACACAAAATAAACAAATAAAATGTTATAAATGGAGAGAGAAACAGCAATAAATGTTTTTCATGTGTATCTTTCCTTATTAAAATACATTAAGTAAACTTGAACTCGAGAAAAATAAATAACTGCAATGTAGACTAGAAAGTATAAAATGCCAAATAAAGTATTCACGAAAAATTAGTTGATTTACAGAAGTCAAGTCCCTGTTTGCAGGAAATTTACATCATTGGTTGTCTGATGGAGAGTTGTCTTATTGGCAATCATACCACATCTTATTTTTATATAACTTTGCCATATTCCTATTGTGCCTGTCCAAAGTTCAGAGCCTGTAGCTTTTGTCAGTTTAGTCTGACACTAAAATTTAGTGGTTGTTGTTGTTGTTTCATACCGGTCATATTTATTTTTTGTAATTCATTTTGTTATAAACAAGGCAATTACCATGATTAGTTTTACAGTTTGGATTGTTTCAATGTTTCATCTTTAGGTCTTTTATAGCTGCCTACTTTGACTATAGTATAGGGTATGGATTTTCTCATTATTGAAGGTCGTAACAGGCCTACAATTGCTTTCTCAAAGCCATGATAGTTTTCATATTTAATATACCACATCTTTTAATTTTTATAGTAATCATGATTGATACTAGTAATCATCTTTCAAGTTCAATAACTTTTTTAAAATTAAAAGGTGCCTTACCATTTAGGTTTAGTTGGCTTCTGCAAATTTTACATTGCCTATCATTTCTGCTGTATATAATTTCTCTGTATCTTCTATAGTTCTTGTCCTATACATAAAAGAGTAAAAGTTGAATGACATCTTGCATCAATATTTTTTTCTGTGTAATGTACATTATGTATATTAATGTGTGTTTAATAAAAATCTAAACCATGAGTGCTTGATAAGCTTCTTGCCCTTATAGCTGGTCTTTAAGCTTTAAATGAATTTTAATGATCGACTAAAAAACTATGAGCACTGTGCAAATAAGACCCCTGCCCTCCAAAAAAAAAAAACATGCACAAACAGTGGTATTTATTGACATAAAACATGTATATAATTTGGCTCCATTTATAGATATATATCTCAAGTGACTATAAGTTTAAGGCTGTGATTTTTTTAACAAATCCATAAATTTCTAAAACCTTTCAAAGTTTTTGAAAATGGACAATTTTAAAATAACTTTGCAACAACTAAAGTTCCTTAACTCTGCATCTTATAAAAAAATATACATGATAAATAGGGAATGATACTCCAGCTTGCATATTATTCAAAGTTTTAAAGGAACATAACTGAAGAACGGTAAAAGTTTTACTACCAAAATTTGAAATTGATCTGATTAAAATTGTGATAAAAAGTATTTTTTTAAAGTTTAATAAAATTTGGTTGAGGGAAACTTAAGTTAGAAGGCCGAAACATTTTTTTCCATTTTTAAAGAACATAACTATAGAAATTAGTAAAAGAGACACTACCAAAATTCAAACTTAATCTGTATTTTGTGATGATAAGCATTGTGTATTGATTTCATAACATTTGGTTGAGACAAACTAAATTTTAGAGAACAGGAAACCAAAAATTCAGCATATTTTCCCCATTTCTAAAGGGGCATAACTCTGATACTCTAGTACAGTAACACTGACATCACCAAAATTCAAACTTGATATGAGAATTGTGATAACAAGCTTTTGTAAAAGTTTAATTGAATTTGGTTGAGGCAAACTAAAGTACTGTAAGAGAACAAAAAACAACTTTGGGACAGACGGACAAACGATCTGACAAGTGTTAAACATTATGACCCCTCCACTTTGGGTCATAACAATAAAAAGGGAGTTTGTCAAGATATAAAAACAATTCACCAAAGTTTCATAAAAATTTGTGAAAGCATTCTTGAGACTATCCTAATCCCAAGTCATGATAGTACAATGACATAAATCAGATTTTTTTTTAAATTAAAAGGAAAATTATCATGTTTATGTTATACAAAAATAATTCACCAAGTTTCATGAAAATTGCTCAAAGCATTATTAATAGTATACGTACTGGAAAAATCCCCGCTTTTATGAATAAAATCCCTAACTTTAAATTAAAAATTTTAAATCCCTAAAAATTAAAAAGGAGCTTAATTATCATGATTATATCAATAGATAATTCACCAAAGTATTATGAAAATTTTATGATTAATGTATTCTAATTCCAAGACTATCTAAGACATGGTTTGTTTGAATTAAAAAAGTTGGAATAAAGTACCTGCTAGAATTCAGGAGAATTAGACCAAATCAGGCTATCTTCTAGATTATCAGACAATTGACTGTACATAGAAAAGGAATTTTCTTTTTTCTTTTTTCTTATTTAGCTATTTGTTATCTCTGTCCTTAATATATACTGAACTAAGCCATTTTTCACATATTTTTTTTGTTTTTTCTCTCTTGTGACTTGTTATTTAACATAACAAAAAAAACCAAAGGCAATGAAAGAGAAACTGACAATGCCAAGGCAAAACATAAGATGCAGAAAAGAAAAACAAAACAAAACACTAAACAACACCAACATCACCAAAAAACTAGTGTTGAATTCATGTGCTCAGTCAGTCAGTGAGAGTTCGCAGATCCTGACCTACTATATCTATGCTTAAAAACCTAAAAATCATATAGTTCTAAACATATTTTGTAAATTTATACTTGATTAAAATGTTGTCATAAATAGCATAGACACCTCTGAGTTTTGAGAACCACATGTGTTAATTGTGCGAGTATAATCATTGATAATCATGCACAAGATTGACTTTTAAAAGCCTATATATTGAAATTTTCTGAAAATATGGCATGCATTTATTAATATGACCAATTTCAAGAAATGCACAAAGATGTGAGATGATTTATATAATTGTAATTTCAGGAATTTACAGTAAAGGCTTTTATCCTCACTGCATTTTGCACTTTTCCTAATTCAGGAGCCAGAAGTTATGGCCTTTGTGACCTTTGTATGATTTTTATTTTAGTTTCTTTTTTTTATATTGAAGAGTTAAGTATGACGTCCATTATCACTCAACTAGTATACATTTTTGTTTAATGGCAAGCTAAAGCATGCCTCACAGGCACGGATCCAGGGGGGGGGGGGGGGCTGAAGGTTGGACATGTTGGAACCCCCTTTCTTTATTGGACGATCAATGCATTTGAAGTGGGTCTCATTGGGGTCTAAGCGTGACGCGGGATTGCCGATTTTTTGTAAGCGTGACACGTGAAAGTCAAATTATTGTGTCGTGAAAACGGGAAATGAGGTCTTGCGGGACCCGGGAAATGACAAAAAAATGAGAATTGCTTACGTACATAGTGTAAGCGGGATACGGGAATCTTACAAAACAGTAAGCGGGATCCGGGATCGGAACCCCCCAATGAGACCCTCTTTGAATGGGGACATGTAGTTGGACACCCCCCCCCCCAAAAAAAAAAATTGTCCTGGGTTAGGAACCCCTCCTTTATATGACTAGATCCACCCCAGTCTCAGGTTGCGGGATTTTCTCGTTGCAATGAAGACCCATCGGTGACCTATGGCTGTTATCTGCTCTTTGGTCATGTTGTTATCTCTTTGATACATTCCCCATTTCCATTTCCATTTTCTTTTCGGTTCTATTATAAATATTAGAAACGAGTTTGGCGCCTTTACAAAAATATAATTGTCTGTGCTGATAGGGGAGTATGTGTGCATACCAATATTTAAATTTTCTAGGCCTTCTTTTTGAATATTTTGTGCATTTCTTGGTAAAATACTGTCAGACCTCGAGTGCTGTTGTTTTACAAAAACGGTCAAGTAATGTAGGGGAAAGAAACTAACTAAAAAGACCAAAATAAGCCACAACTAATAGGGGTCTCATTGGGGGTTCTGTTCACGGATCCCGCTTAGTTACTGCTTATTTTTTTAGATTCTCGCATGATGCCATCCCGCGTACACTATGTAAGTGAACAATTCTGCTATTTTTGTAATTTCCCATGTCCCGCTAAACTTCATTTCGCGTTTTCACGGCACAATAATTTGAGGGAGGATAGGACCTTTATCGGGACTGCGGGATCGGGTGTTTTTAAGCTCTGGATTTCGGGATTGACCCTTTCGGGATACGATAATTCTTTTTTCGAATTTCGGGACCTCTGGATTTCGTGTTTTTTAAGCCCGGGATTTCGGGATTTCGTGTTTTTAAGCTCGGGATTTCGGGATCAGTACCCCTCCTACCCTCCCTCATAATTTGACTTTCATGTGTCACGTTTACAAAAAATACGCCTCGACAATCCCGAGTCCCGCTCAGACCCCCCTTAATATAGGTACATAATGAATAGTTTACTATGTAGTCAATAGTCGGGTCAAATACACATGTATACACTTTTAGACGACCTTAGATTCATTTCACAGCGAAAATACTCATTTATATTGAACATTTTATCTATCACTTTACATTTAGATTTTATAACTTTTAAAATAAAGACCATATAGATTTAAGATCATTTAATCGAAAGATTATAATTTGTCAATGCGCAACTGTAACCAGGTACTGAATTTTTTTTTTTGCATGCGTTAAGTTAAAAGTGCCGGGAATAGAAAAGCAAGTTACAGTCGGAAAGCAAGCCCTTAGAAACGACCGTTGTTGCTACTCTCTTAAGACAACAATGGGACTGATATTAAAACCCGCCATTCTGAAATTGCGTTAATTTCGCGGAATTTTTTTTTGGCGCCAATTTGGAAGTTTATCTTTTTTTCAGTTTCCTACTTGCCATTAGGGTCTGAAATAAATTTATTTCGATTTGTTAAGCATGGAGTTTATTATCAAAAGGAAAAAAAAAATCTAAAACATGTCAAATTGGCCGTCTTTTAACGATCCCGTAATGCCGTTGATCGTCGTTTAAAATTATTTTCTTCTATTTTTCACAGATTAACAAAGACTATATGTACTATACAAACAATTAATAATACGAATCTCAAAATTAAAAAAAAAAAGCATCAAGTATAACGTTCTTATTCCCCTTGGGAAACCCCATTTTAACTAAATTCCAAAAGAAAGACATTTTTTGACATTGTAGTTTTTCGGTCTTACACATCGATGTCACCTGGCATCTGAACACAGTCAATGTACACACATTTAGTATTTTTGTTTGAAAAAGTAATGGCGAGATCAGCTGTGAATATTATTTGACTGGATTAATTATTCTCTTTAAGTCAGTGAAATGTATGACTTCACTAAAACAAGGTAAGGAAATCTTATACTGTCTTTGCACAACCTTAACTGCTTTAGATGACTGACATAAAACACATTCGTTGTTTATAATAATATATCTTTTTTTGTGATAAATGAATCCTGCAAAAGTAAATGAGAAAGTGTTGTCCTAAATTTGAACTTAGGCAGCCAACAACCATTTGATTTTCTGGTGGGGGTAGGGGTGGTGGCTATTGATTGTTTTGAGAACAAAAAGTTTGTTTACAATTTTTGGATAAAAAATAATTTGTTTTTGACCCTGACAAAAAAAATGTTTGTTTTACCCTCAGCTGCCATTAAATGAAATGCTAAAATTGAAAGAGAAGAATTGTTTTCAACTTGTCTGGAAAAAAAATCCATAGTTCCCCCTCCCTGAAAACAAATGGTTGCTGCCTTCAAACAATCTCTTTCAGATTATCATTTTAATCAATCTTATTCAAAGCATTATCATACTGACATGAAGTGTGACTTGATTTTGACTTGTGATCTAAAACATAATTGTTGACTTAGCCCCCAGAAATTGCTCTGAAATACTTTTATATAAATGTAAAAATGCATAGTTTTTTAATATTATTATTATTTTTTTTCAAATAGAAAAAGAAAAATATTACTGAGTCTATTTTGTTCTTATTTATTTTCAAGTTCATGATTAACACCATTTATTTATTGGTTTAGTGTGTTATTTCTATAATTTGAGTCCATTCATTAGAACTATAACTTGCATGAAGTCAATGAATACTTTATTGCAAAAAGCATATATATGCTATAGCAACGAAAAACATATTTACAACATGACAAAAGATAAACAGCAGAGATCAATACATATAAATCATTACAAGAAAGCAAATAACATTAAGTAACAATATGTGATCTGATTGACCAAGCAGATTTAATGTAGTTACACAATCTTTTAATATGTAAAACAGACTTTAATTTAAATAGATACTGTAATTTAGTAAGGTTTGGCCAAGAACAATAGAATTTTGGCAAATATATAGGCCTAATTGATCTATAGGCAGGGCATACTAATAAAAAGTGGTATTCGTTTTCAACACACTGCATATTACAACATTTACATAAACGTAATTCTCTAGCCATGCCAGTATATCTTCCTGTTTCAATGTTCAGTTTGAATGTACCACTTCGCAATTTAGTTAAAAAGTGTGAATTATAACAAAAATCTAAATAATGTTCAAACCTAAATTCTAACTTTATATCCTTATAAATACTAAGTTTTTCGCTCTTTTCTACATTTGATAACCAGCTTTGTATATACTGATCTTTAATTCTATTCTTAATTACATCAAAAAATCCAATAGTATGTATTTCTGATTGTTGATACCATATATAATTGAGACCACTATCAAATAGTAAGACACGTACATTAGAAGCCCAGTTTTTTTTGCCATTATTGGCATCATCAAGTAACAATTTATAAACATCATAAACAATAGGTGTTTTGTTAGTTAACATATTCAACCAATATTTCAAAATTCTAAATTTTCTCATAATATACATAGGAAAATGGCCCAATTCTCCATATAAAAAACAATTTGGGACAGATTTGCCAACTTTTAAAATATATCGACAGAAACGATTGTTAATAATCTCAACATCTTTACCTCGATTGAAACCCCATATTTCCGAAGCATAATTAAGAACAGATGCCACCATACTGTCAAATAGATCGAGTTGTTTCTTCTTTGACAAGTACAAATCTTTCACTGAGTTTAACAATGACGATAAAGCTCGTGATCCCTGTTGGGACACACGTTTCTGAGTCTGTACGAATTTTCCATTAAAATAAAACATCATGCCAAGATATATACAGGAATTTACTATTTCTAACTCTTTATTGTCGTAGAAGAATCTGGCACTTACTGGTTGCCATCCATTTCTAAATACTATAACTTTTGTTTTTTCAGTATTAACTTCAATGTTCCACTTATGACAGTATTTCAATAATTTATCTAAAAGTTCTTGCAATAATTCTGGTGATTTTCCAAACAAAACAGTGTCATCCGCAAAAAGAATAAGATATATAAGAATATTATTTACAGTAACGGCATCATCCCGCATATCAATATGAATGTCCTCAATCAAGTCATTGATGAAGAATAAAAACAAAAGAGGCGACAAGGGCTCCCCTTGTTTTACCCCCATTAAATTATCGAACGAATCGGATAAAATACCACCAGATCTAACACGCATTTTAACAGAAGAATAGACAGATTTCACAATAGTAACAAATGTGGAGCTAAATCCACTTTTAAGGAGTTTATACATAAGTATTCTTCGGTCCAGCTTGTCAAACGCTTTACGGAAATCTACGAATGAACAGTACAGTTTTTGCTTTTGTTGAAGAGTATTAGTAATAATTCCATGTAATACAAATATTGCATCTATAGTAGATCGTCCGGGTCTGAAGCCAAATTGATTGTTGATGAGTTTTTCTTCTTCCTCTGACCACGACAATAAACGATTGGTTAAAATAGTAGTGAATAGTTTGGATAAAACACTAACTAAAACTATTGGTCTATAGTTGTTTGGATCTGATAGATCACCAGTTTTAGGAACCGCTATGACCAAACATTCTGTCCAGTGATCAGGATATATTCCAGATGAAAAAATAAAGTTAAACAAAATTTTCAAAATTGGTGCAAATAAGATCGGACAACAAGATAGCATTTCGCTAATTATGCCATCATTTCCCGCACTCTTTCTTGACTTCATTTTATGTATTGCGGCTTTAATTTCATCCTCAGATATTTCAGTGTCTAGGTCATTTATATTCAAAATTTCAAAAACAGAATTGTTCATAAGGTTTAAAACTTCGTCACATAAATCCGGTGGGTTATCTCCAAGGGATAGATTCAAAGTGTTTTAACATTAATGCATTGTCTATTTTGCAACCAGTGTTTCTTTTATTTTTACGAACCTCAGTCCAGAATTTCCTAGGGTCTGTTTTCGCCACATTACACAAAATTTCGCCTTTTCGCCGCTTGTAATTGAACTTTGCCTTTCGTTTCACCTTATTAAAATTGTTCCTTTCGGTTACATACAATTGTCTATTTGTTTCTGTGGGGTGTCTAAAGAAGAAATTGCGAGCACGATGGAACTGATCACGGGCAGATGCACACTTTTCATCAAACCATTCATTATCCGGTCTATCTGTATTTGTTTTATCTCGTATAAGAATCGAACGACCAAAAACTTTAAAAGCATTGTTATACAAAATGTTTGAAATATCACTAACTGCACTATTCATATTATCCGCGTTTGAAATATTACTCACTAATGATGTTAAATTTTCTGTTTGTTGTTGTATACTTTCAACGAAATCGTTTGTTTTACTATCGTCCCATTTTAAAATATTATGAGTCTTAGGGTATACGTTTATTGGGCTTGCATCTGCTAAAACGAGTTCAAAAAATAACGGTGCATGGTCGGAATGTTCGTTGAATTCTAAAACATTAAAATCCGACAATAGTTTGTAATCGTCTGGTGATAAGAGAAGATAGTCATTTACACTTCTACCTTTTGATGTGCAAAATGTAAATTTCCCGTCCTGGTCTTTTCCTAATCTTCCGTTCGCCGCCGTTAGACCTGTATTGAAGCACAACTGTAACAGCTTTCGACCGTACGCATTGGTTGTACTATCTAGTGAATGGCGTTTCGGAATTATGGGGTTTTCAATGTGTTCGAAACTAGAAACATATCTATCTAAATTATCATTTTCTAAAATGTCATCAATTATACCTATGCGGCTATTTAAGTCACCACAAACAAAAACTGAACTATGGTGATTGTACTCTAAAATGACATTTTCAATAATCTCATGAAAATCAATATCATTAATTACATAAAAATTTGACCTCTCATGAGGTATATAAGAGAAACATACAATAATATCATACAGTATATTGAAAAAATCATGTTTAAATTTTATAACAACAATTCCACAACTCAGTTCTTTTTCTATTGAAATACCATCTATCAAATAACTTCTACAAAAAATAGCTAAACCTCCCTCATTCCTTGTTCCAATGTTATTATCTCTATTTAGACTCAATAATTTAACGAAGCCATCGATTTCTATATAATTGTCATCTTTCAACCAAGTTTCACATAAAAACAAAATGTCATATTTGTTCACTAGGTTTAAAAAAGTGTTATCTTCAAAAACCGAATTCAGTCCATGAATATTCCATGAAAGACATTTTAAGTTCTTAAATTTTTCCCTGCTTTTTTCCTATAGTGTATACTCTTTGCCCCCGACATAGATCTGATCTCTAACAAAATACGCTTTGATGTTTTTCTGTCTCAGCTCTTTCAGTAGTGGAAGTTTTTCTCGACGACGGTTTTGTATTTCAACAGGAAGTTGTTCAGAAATTCCAAAGTTTGTGTCTTTTAGTTGTTTGGCATTCTTTTTTACTAGATCACGCATATACGTTGTCTGAAATTTAACGAGAATTGGTCTAACTTTTTCACTCACTTGAGACAACATGTATTGTTATATTTAGTTTGTTCATACAAGGATTGCAAACTAATTTTCCTTTTATAAATTTAAAATAATGAAGATTTTACATTCAGAATACTTTCATTATGATCTCTTTTAAGTTTAAATGAAAAAGGTAGGACCAACTTGCAAGTGTCAGTAATGAAAAGGAATTCCTGTTTTTTATCATTTTAATACTGTTTTGATCCATTATTCATGAATATTTAGACTACCCCTTGTATAAATTGAGTAGACATTTATTTCTGTGTTAAAATAAATTGGTTGCAGCAGTAAAAATACTTACCAAAACATGAATATTAAATTAACTCTTGGAATATTAAATTAATATTAAATTATTAACCCTATTATGGCACATAGGGACACATAGGGCCTATTTCACTGGGACTGAGTTCTGAAAAGTGATAAAATGTGTTTCTTTATTTTTTTGGCACATGTTTACAGTATCAAAATATATTTAATAAGATTATTTTAATAATATCCACGTGTAAATAACAGCATATGGTGCTTGATATAACAATAGTTTGTTCATGAAAGTTTCAAACAAAGGGACGTAACTCGTGAATTACCGTCGGCCCCGCTTCGTCAGAAATATCGGCACATCTAACTGGCACATTTGCGTATCTGAGCATATCAACTGGCACAAATTTGACATATCATAGTCCAAGTTATGTTACATAACATAATTTAAATTCAGCATAGCTTCCCGAGAAGTTAAGAAAGAAAATTACGATTTTAATTTTCTGTGACCAATTTTTTTCGTCAACACCTTGACTTTGAAGACACATTTTGAGAGAAAAAAAGGAGATTAATCCATAATTGAGTTGAGTAATATATTTCTTATATACTCAAAAATGTTCACTTAAAAGGAAATTAGTTTTAATTCATGCAAAAAACTACAAATTCCAAAAAACGAGCTTCACTTTTTTTGGTAAAAAAATGCCCATATATGGTAATCACATGACGTCCATTGTTGCTTTAAGAAATGGGGTCAAACCGGGGTCAGCTTTCCGACTGGTTAAACTTCTCATCTGGACTTTTTAATAAGTCTGTATACCGGACCTCTTCTCTATTTTGGGATTGAAAAAAAATCTAAAGTTAAAAATGCGGTTTTGAGCCTATTTCTTCTTTTTAATTTGGTAACACGTTAAGCCATTAGTGACACTAATATGGTATATTACCAATAATAAGGCCATATATTTCGGTGTGTAGAAATACCGCAAAACTTCTTAGTGCACTAAGAAGAAAGTTTTTGCATTAAGGACACTAAAACGATGTTTTAAGATCACAGCGAACATGAATATAAGAGGATATGATTAAATACCTCAAATCTATAAAGTTAGGTATCAATAGATTTTGTAATTTTGAAGTTAAATGACTTTTTAATCAACGCCTGCCACTCGCCACGTGACCAACGGTTTATGCAGATGATACAGTTCTTTTTAGTGAAACTGTTGATGGTTTACAAAAGATGATAGACAGTGTAGACATATATTCTAGAGAGTATGATTTGGATATTAACTTGTCTAAAACCAAAATTGTTGTGTTTAGAAATAGAGGCCTCGTTAAAGCGACTGAAAAATGGTACTTAAATGATGTTGATATTGAATTATGTGATGAATTTACATATCTTGGTCTACTTTTTAAATACAATGGTAACTTTGTACATACACAATGTTAGCTAATCAGGGTAGAAAAGCATTATTTAGTTTATATAGTAAAATATATGATGATTGTTTTAACCATGAAACTATGTTATCTCTTTTTGACACATATGTATCTAGTATATTAAATTATAGTTGTGAAGTCTGGGACATCACAAAGCCGAAAATATTGAGAAAGTTCACTTAAGTTTTTTAAAACGTATATTGAAAGTCAAAACAACTACTGTTAATTATATGGTGTATAGTGAATTAGGTAGATATCCATTGTACATAGAGAGATATTGCAGAATGCTTAGATATTGGTTTAAATTATTGAAAACAGATAACTGTATTTTACAATCTTGCTACCAAGAAATGTTAGAAAGATCGATATTAAAACCTCGTGACAAACAAAATTGGGCATGTGAAATAAGAAACATATTATTTCGTTATGGTTGCCAAGATGTATGGTTACACCAAAATGTTATTAATGTTGATCATTTTTTGCTAGAAATTGTTAATAGAATGAAAGGTAGTGTTGTCAGTGAAATGAATGCTTTTTTCAATGAGTCAACAAAGTGTAATTTTTATAGATATATACACGATCCAGATACTCTACAATTTTACCTACAAAAACCTGTAAACTATGTGTTTAAGCCATATATTAGTAGATATAGATTGTCTGCACACTGCCTTAACATTGAAACTGGTAGATTTTGTAATATTGAAAGAGAAAACAGATTATGTAATATGTGTGATAAAAACATGATTGAAGATGAATACCATTATATTTTACAATGTGAGAAATATTCTGATATAAGGAAAACATATATAAAACCATTTTATTGGAAAAAACCATCTAGTTACAAACTTGTTCAATTATTGTCTGTTCATAACATCAAAGAGCTTAACAATCTAGGTAAATACCTTTATTTAGCTGATAAGATTCGTTATTCATAATATTATACTTATATTTCATTATTTATATTATTTGTCGTCATTCTCCGCCATTGATACAAACTGTTTGTAATTATAAAACATGTATGTAATTATTCACTGATGCTATTATATTTGTATATGTAAATTCTATAAGCTGTATTGCTTCTGAATAAAAGACTATTATTATTATTATTATTGCAGATTCCCGAATCATTATGTTCAATCAACCTAATCCAATAAACAATTGTCTTTTGATCGTTACTTATTGATTAATCAATGGTTGTTAACCTAACGGTTTAGCGTGGTATAATTTCAAGTTTATGAAAGAAAAATAAAAAATAAATTTTGTGTTTTAAAACTTTGCCTTTGTTATATATATTTAGTTTTTAAGGAAATTGCTATGCAAGCTTTTTTTTATTTAAAGAACCCTATTTTGAGATAAAAATTGAGAAACAAATGCTTTTGATATTTCATTTCCTTACTAACAACACAAGAGTTTACATACTATCATTATTCCTTGAAAGACATTTGAGAGTATGTGGTGTCCATGGGGTTCTTCAAAATCCGATTACAGAAGTAACATATAGAAAAACTCCAAGAGGTAAAATTATATTACGTTTTAAAAAGAGAATTATAGAATAAATCATAACTGTCTTCTATGAACGATAACTTTAAACTGGTGTCAATGCTTTTTTTTTAAACAATTCATCTTTATTTCAACAATTGAAGATGAATACCATTTTATTTTATAATGTAATAAGCACTATGGGCAGGCGCGGATCCAGAGCTTGAAGTGGGGGTTTGGGGGAGGGGTTATGTGAGAAATGTTTAAAACACTAGAGAAGTTTTCATGTTATACCAAACCATATGTTTTTCAATAAATGGCACACTTTTTGTTCATCCGGCATATGGTTACTCTAAATAAAATTTTAAGTATTAATTTTATAAGGTTAATTATTTGATTACAGATCGTATCTACCCGTTTTGCAATTGTTGTATCACTCTAAGGGAGGCTAATAAAGATATATATAATAAAATATAGAGATAGCAGCCTTGGATTGTCTTAATTAAATTCTTTGGTCCTCTAATTATCAAGTTACCCTCTGGCCAATGTTATTATGACTTGTGTATATTTAAAGAAGTGTAGCGACAACGTGTCACCCTATTCAGTGCTATAGATATTCAAATTATAGTAAAGATAACATTAAAACAAGAAATGGTTAATACAAAAAATATTTTAAGATTTTCAACCGGGGGTAGGGGGGGGGGGGCTCGCTTTATCCCCCTAAATCCGCTAATGATGTGGGAAAACTAAATTATTTAGTTAACTTAATCATATGACTCTTAAGCCCGTTCTGCCATTATTAAGAAACGCTAAAGAACGGAAATGTATGATTTTAAGATTTGGAAATAAATGAAATTGGTGTCAAAAATGGTATGTCTGCTTGTATTTAAAATATTTTATAAATAGATATAATGCTCATATACATAATTATTAGGGTGCGTCTAAACACTGCTAAGGAGTCCTTAGTGCACTAAGGACTGATAATATGCCACTAAGGACTAGATGGGGTGCTGTTACATGTAATTTCTTTCCATATTATGGTAGAAATTGATATTTAATGCATAAATTTCAAATTTTATAGAAAAATAATCATAGATAAACGAGATATTCAACATTATTTAGACACGTGCCTGTTTTTCTTTGATATGCCGACAATCAATGAACCGTTTGACACGTGTCAAATTACATAACTGATTACACGGGAATCCTGGTATCTGTTGTGTTTAATCGACAAGTTTGGTAAAGTTTGATACTAATAAATGAATTGTTGTTGAAATTTTATTAATATTTATTTTTAGAATGAAGAAGTATTTTCTCAAGTGTATATTTCTTGTAAATAATAAATTTGTCACCAGAGCAATATATCAAATGTCGGATTTTTATGTTGTTCATATTTATAAGTGACTGAAATATATATTTTCAGTTTTAAATATTTTAATTCACATTTATATATATGTATTTTTTGAAAGTACGTGTTGAAGTTTGGATAACCGACAGAGGTGTTTGTTGCTTTTTCATTAAATTCATCTTGATCTTGGGCTGTGATATGTCCGGTAGAACCGAAAATTGAATCTAATATTTCGTAGCTTTGTCGTTGGAACCAATTTTATTTTTCAGGTGGTCGGACACATTATCAATAATGTGTTTTGTAACCGTTTCTATATACAGTTTATTATTTCTTGCAAGCGTGCTTTCATGTGATGACAGGCGACGACGGACATGCGTTTGAACAATAGACTGGTATATATGGAGCTGGAACACTTTAGTTTGTTTCTTGTGGTGAACTTTTCAAAATTAATTTTCATATAAGAAGACTTTAAGCAATGTTTTACTGGACAAAACGAAACCAATAAGATAATGCATTTTTACTACATACAAACACACTAAGTTCATACTGGGAACAGTATATCTATATTAATATATATGTTCCTGGTTCTTATATGACCCGTTTCAGCAATATATTTCGGGCCTTCAACAGTGAGTAAAGCACATATCACATAGTCATTATTTCATAAATCATTTCGTACAATATGTTAAACAGACAAATTGTTAAAAAAAATGCAAATCGGATTTCTTTCTGACATACTTGTTCTTCTCTAAGAAAAATAGATTTAAAGAAATTATAGTTGAAAATATTTCTGTCGTCTTTTTCATTTTTTCACGCGATATATTTAAGTTTAGATATTCAGATTAAATTGTACTACAAAAAAATATGTTTTACACATCATGTGGTAAAGGCATATGTTCAAGGCTTTCATACGTCGAAGCATTTTTTTCTCTGTCAAAATTATATCTTAAGCTCTACATTAACACATACTGAAAATTTTTCGTGAATACTGTACTAAAAACTATGGAACATTTTTATAAAAATATTTGTCTCTTTTATATATTCGAAAAGTAAACTTAATCTGACTAAAAATCGGAAAACAAATAAGTACCGTATGAAGCCTTTGTAAACAGATATCAACCTGGTTGGAAACTAGTGGTTTTGATAAAACCCCAAGGACACCACATGATTTTTTTTCTCTCAATTCCATCGGGCGTATGACATTTGCGCCGATTTTGAAAATTTTCATTCTTTCATTTGCGCCGATTTCATTTTTTCATTTGCGCCGATTTCATATTTTTTCCTAATTGGATTTACAGGTAAGTAACAGGTAAGTTAATACTTTTACATTGGCTGAGCACAGAGTATAAAGACAAATCAAGTGACATTGCAATTAGTAAATGGCTATCCCAATGTTTCGGGTAACCATTTCTTTCCCTAAATAAAATCGATGACTGCTTCACGTTTGACATTGTCTGACGCTCCGCTCCTTCTGATGACAAATGTCATACATTCTTAGACAACGTACAAGTACACATTCCATAACGGTCAAACAATTCGTGATGGCGTCCATAAAATTAACGAAGGGATGATTTCAACTTCACCATTTGGAACTCTTAGTTTAATAGCTTCCTTGTGAGAAAATGCGAACTCTAGAAATGCCCCCACCAGTACGTATGCCAGACAAAGAAAAGATGGCTTTCGTTATCGACAATTACGCCAAATATAGAAGAGATGAAATCATAAGAAAGGAATATATTAGATGTGTTGCCTCTTACATACTCGGCAAGAACAGATTTATGATTTGAATGTATTCCGTTTTTATGGATTTGAATGCTGTACATATATTTTTAATTCGTCATTTTAGTATAAACAAAGTGCTTTTATCTTAGGTTTTTCCTTCTTGATTTTAAGCAGGAGACAACAGCTATATACATGTTATATGATTGACAATCCATAACATATGTACAACTGGCTAACGGAAGAGGTCTTTAATGATAAATGAAAATAACTTTACTGGTATGGAGAGTTGTCTCATTGGCACTCATACCACATCTTCTTATATCATTTCACCTGTAATTTACCTGTTATTTACCTTTAAAAAAATCGGCGCAAATGAACAAAAAAATCGGCGCAAAGGAAAGAAAAAATCGCGCAAATGAAATGCAGATCGGCGCAAATGCAAAACGCCGATTCCATCGTAATTTTTTAGTGAAACCATTTGTATATACACGCATCTTTGTCGAAATTTAAATACAAACAAAACACTTATCAATGTATTTATTCCTTTTTTCTTCGTATCTCTTACATAACAAGCCGACCACACTCTAACTTATTAGTCATTTAGTTGGTTCACTATGGTGCACATCAAAGTCGTGCACCTGTGGCAAATAATTTTGTCGGGAAAGAAGTAAAACACAAACAAAATTATTTGTCCTTTTAATGATTTTTAATAAGAACAATACATTTAATTATAAATATTAAGCATAAATCTTTTCGATACAATTGTTTATTACTTAAAATAAAAAGATTATTATTGTTTAATCAGTTGTTATGTCATTTGGCACGTGTCAAACGGTTCATTGATTTTCGGCATATCAAAGAAAAACGGGCACGTGCCTAAATAATGTTGAATATCTTGTTTATCTATGATTATTTTTCTATAAAATTTGAAATTTATGCACTAAATATCAATCTCTAACATAATATGTAAAAATAGTACACATAACAGCACTCCTTCTAGTCCTTAGTGGCATTGTATAGTCCTTAGTGCACTAAGGAGTCCTTAGCAGTGTTTAGACGTACCGTAATTATTAACGGTTGTTTTACTTCGCTTATTTATAGCATTTAACTTCGTATTCTTATTTTCGGCATCAAATAAAAATAATGGAATAAATATATAGGAAGTTCCAATCAATAGACAACGTACAGAACAGAGAAATTCGATATTACTTAGGCGTTCACAGATTTGCACCAATTCTAGCACTGTATGGGGATACTGGATGGATACCAAGTCAGTTTCGGCATTGGGTGAACATTATTCGATACTGGAATAGGCTTTTATCGTTTGAAGACGACCGATTAACGAAAGTGGTGTTCAATATGGATTATGATCGTTGCACAAACAATTGGTGTAGTGACACTAAAGATATTTTCACTAAACTTAATATGTTACAGTATTACGAAAGTAGAACAATGGCGGATTTAAAATCTTTTGAACAAATTGTACGAACTTATTACAGTGATATATGGAGAGAGTCCTTGATAAATAAACCAAAGCTACGATCTTACTTAAACTTTAAAACAAACTTCGAACTAGAACACTATGTAAAACTAAATCTTACGAAACACGAGCGATCTGTGCTAGCCCAGTTTAGATGCGGATTATTACCGATCAGAATTGAGACTGGTAGATATATTGGGGAACCAGTAGAAAACAGACTATGCCGATTTTGTAATTCTCAAAATGTTGAAAGTGAGCTACATTTTCTTATAAACTGCACATTTTATAATGATATCAGACAAACTGTTTTTAGCGAGATATTAATGGTGCCTGACTTTACGCAACTAGATGAGCAGGGAAAATTAACATTTCTAATGGTGAACCATCCAAGGAAAATAGCTAAATACTTAGCAGCGTCACTTTTACGTAGAAAACAAACAGTTTACTCTAGTTAACATTCTTAAACTTTTTCACAAACATTAGTTGAATAATATATGAACTTTTACAATCGTTAATTCTTAATCTATAATTATCTGTATTTAAATTTAAATTGGCAATTGACACGTGATATTAGAACATTTATATTGAACTAACAGTAAAAGGTGACTTATTGGTCCATTGGGCCGGGTGTATTATATATGTAATTATATTTTGTACAAATTTATGCTGATTTACACATGTCACTATAATAAACAATTTACTTACTTACTTACTTACTTTATATTTTAAAAGACGAGGAAAGTGAATTAAAAAATAAGCGAAAGGAGATGTGGTACGGCTGTCAATGAAACACCTATCCACAAAAGTTAAAAATGAAGAAGATGTCAGAAATAAATTGGTCATAATTTATTTACAGTCTAAAACATCGAAGGGACTAAACATCAACCTATACATATTTATACTTGTAATGCATTTGTATATAAACATCGAATCAGAAATATGTTCCTTTCCTAAACATGTTTAAAAACATTGCTGTGATAGTTATCAAAAGTACCAGGATTATAATTTAGTACGCCAGACGCGCGTTTCGTCTACACAAGACTCATCAGTAACGCTCAAATCGAAATATTGATAAATGGCATAGTTCTTAACATTAGAAAAATGAATGAAGTATTGGCAACTGGACGTTAAGCAACCAAATATCAATCCTCACTTTTCCGTGAAGTGTTCACAATTATTTGTCTTTTTAAAATTAAAAGGATGAAAAATCCCAAACTGAAAAGAGTTGAAAATACGCTATTAATTTAGAAGTAAAAAATATAGCAGACAGAATAAATACGGCAAAAACAAACAAATGAAAAAAAAATAGAGAACAATTTGAAATACCATATACATGTTTAATCAGTATACTAGTAGATTATTCACGGGCCAAGGTTGAGCGAACATGAATTGCTATCGATTATACTAAAGGTGACAATCAACTTTTTGAGGCACATGTCGAGAAAACATTAGAAAAAATATAATTTAAAATTATGAAAGGAGTAGGTCCTTAGTGCACATTTTTGTTCTTAGTGCACTAAGGAGGTCCTTTGCGGTGTTTCTACGGACCCCATATATTTGAAGCTGTTCAAAATTCTGTACATTATAGGTACGTGTATCAGATCGGACAATAATTTTCATATATATAAAAAGAATTACTGTATAAGTTATCTAGTATGAAATATGTCCACTGGACCGACCGTGTAAGTGCTATATATATTATATCATGTATATAGCCAGTCAAAAAGATGTGGTATGATTGCCAATGAGACAACTATCCACAAAAGACCAAAATGACACAAACATTAACAACTATAGGTCACACAAGGTCGTTTGTTGTTGTCCACTGAAAATAAGCTCATAAAAACACGAATCCCCGTTTACTCAATTCCACCTTTATTTGTTAATATTTCTTTATCTTTTTCTTTTGATTTTATCATATCTTTTTTGTGAAATATTTTGTGTGGTCGAACATGAAATTGCCTCCGATGCTACAAAGAAAATTTGTTTAATGTCATCTGTTGCAATATATGCTAAGTACTACACGTGGACAGGATGTTCCCCAGAAAATAAGTTATACACACCCCGATATAACCCCGAGGGTACACGCTACTGTCATATGGAAAATTACTGGGTCACCTGTAAGATGGTAATCAGCCATGCAACTAATTAGGTTACTGACCATGTCACTTCAATTTAAAAAGTTTATCGTTAGATATCAAAATGATAAATTCATTTTAATTAAAAATTTAAGAACTAAAGGATTTATCATTAAAATGAAGTGAAATAATTCAACCAAATCGTATATAGATTATATACATATTTTTTTTTTATCTATGCCGTAAAGAATTGAAAAACTGTATTTATAATTTTTGATTTGTTTTATAGAAATCTGTGTAGGTCTCATGAAATGGAACTCACGCAACGCATGCCTAATTAAGATTTATAAATTTATTGAAAAATATAACAAAAATTTAGTTTTGATATTAAATTAAAGTTACCTTTCCGCGCTGTAATTTATTTGATATGACATGAATCAAGCAATTTTTGTTGAGGGATTTATGGGTTTGTCCATACAACGTATAAAAAAAGAAGTGTATGTTAATAGTATTTCACATGCCTTGTTTTCGCCTTGAAGCTCATTATTCAGAGTGTTTCAGACAATATGATGAAAATAACGTGGAAGATACTTTTTTCGATCATCGTGAAGAGACAATTTTAATTCCCATTCCTCGATGCACTCTACCCCTGTTGAATTGTATATTTATAATTCCTCGTGCTTTTAATTATCCCCCCCCCCCCCCTTTCGTGGTTACCGTTATGCCAACAAATACCCGGGGCTTGATTTACATGTAAAATCGTGGGCGGATCCAGCCATGATAAAGGGGGTTCCAACTACATGTCTCCATTAAATAAGGGGTGTCGTTGCGCTGGTTTTCTACGGTTACCCCACCCTTTTCATATAATTTAGATTTCAAAAGTGTATACCTTATTCATATATTGTGTAGGTTAAAATGTTATCTTTTCCCATATTGTTTGCGTTTTGATTGGTGTGTAATGCAACAATGCAATACCCAAGTGTCAAAAGAGAGTTTTCCCCGACCTATTCACATATAATTTTAAGGTTCCTATATACAAGGTGATCCCGAGATTATCATTTATGCAATGATTGCTCACAAAATGCTAGGGGAGGACAACCCCGGATTCCATCCCCTTCGACCCGCCACAGAATACAGATATAATTGATATCATAATTGTTATTTAAAAGTCATATATACTATAGCCACTATAGTACTAGAACCGAACACCTGTTTTCGGATATATATATATATAACATACACCACATCTTCCTATGTCTATATAGCTGATTTACCGTAAATAACTGCGAGAAAATGAATAATACACAAGTTGATAATTGTCTCTTCTCTGCTAATTTTAATGTGGGGGATGCTTGCCTCAGTCATGTTTCTGTGATTCCCTATATAATCAACAAAATTTTTCACACAAAAAGGGGGGCAGGGATTTCTCCTTAATAAGAAATCTCTATTTTCAGCATAAGCTCATATAAATTTGCCTTTTGAAGAACTGAAATAAATATGAGACGGCTAATGATTTTTCAGATGCTTTACATTAAAATACATCCATGTGACATTCACAATTATATATAGATCCAAATTTAAAAAGCTATTTTTTTCAATATTTAAATAATGTAGGATCAAATCTTGATACATGTATGTAGTTGAAATTGTTAGCTTTAAACATGTTAAACATTAAAAAATGAACACCCAAAGTTTAAACCACGTTTAAACATAAGAATGACCATGTAGTCTTTATTAATGTATGCTATTGCTATGAAACTAGGTCATTGTAGGTAAACTGTCATCTATTCCCTTAAATCTTTGTTCCCAGTCACCCCAAGTTTGATTTAAATTAGTCAAGTATATCTACTCTATTAGGTCTCTAGTTTGGATAGTTAATAACTTGCAAATTACAAATGAATTAAAATCATACTCCTCCCAAATTTATTTCTTTAAATATTATGGATGAAATACATGTAGCAAGTAAGGGATGAAATTAAATTGGATGAAATGTGGCATTTTTTTTTTTGATAAAGTAGTATGTCGTCTGATGTTGTCAAACTTAATTATAGACCCTTAAGGGGCGGATCCAGTCATTTTAAAAAGGGGTGGGGGTGGGATTCTAACCCAGGACAAAAGGGGAAGGGGGGGGGGTCCAATTACATGTCCCTATTCAAATGCATTGATTATCCAAAAAAAGGGGGGTTCCAATCCCTTGAACCCCCCTCTGGATCTGTGCCTGCCCTTTAAAAATAAAATTATCCTTATTTTGAGTTAAAGCTTATAGATTTTTCTATAATGCTTCTCAGGGGCGGATCCAGCCATTTTAAAAGGGGGGTCCCAACCAAGAGCAAAGAGGGGTTCCAACTATATCTCCCATTCAAATGCATTGCTCGGTAAAAGAAAAGGATTCCAACCCTCAAATCTATGGTCAGATTGTTGTCTCTTTGACACATTCCCTTTTTCCATTCTCAATTTTATCATGTAGTCGTCGTTGTCCCAGGACATTTAGTTTTCGCTTAATAACTTTAGTACAAGTAATAGAAATCTATGAAATTCAAACACAAGGTTTGTGACCAGAGTTTTGTTCAGAGTTTAGGAATTACATGAATTAGGGGCCAATAGGGGCCAATATTAAACTTTGTTTGATTTTATAGAAAATTGAATTATTGGAGTTCTTTGATATGCCAAATCTAACTGTGTATTTAGATTCCTAGTTTTTTGGTCCTGTTTAAATTGGTCTACCTTAAGGTCCAAAGGGTCCAAAATTAAACTTATTTTGATTTTAACAATATTTAAATCCTTGGTGTTCAGATTAATATGCTGAATCTGAATATTTACTTAGATTTTTTTATTATGGGCCCAAATTCAAGTTGATCCAAATCGGGGTCCAAAATTTTACTTTGTTTGATTTCAACAAAAATTGATTATATGGGGCTCTTTGATATGCTGAATCTAACCATTCATTAAGATTTTTGATATTTTGACCCATTATCAAATTGGTCCACATTGAGTTCTAAAAGGTCCAAAATTTAACTTTATTTGATTTCACCAAAAAAATGAATTATTGGGGTTCTTTGATCATGTTGATATGCTGCATCTAACCATGTATTGAGATTTTGAATATTGGACCATTTTAGAGGTTAATTGTCAATTTAAAATTTTTAAGTACTTGGACCGCATTCATTCTGTGTCAGAAACCTATGCTGCATCAACTATTGAATCACAATCCAAATTGAAAATTCAGAGTTGTATTGAGCTTGAATGTTGTGTCCATACTTGCCCCAACTGTTCTGGGTTCAACCTGTACGTTTGTATCAAGCTGAGCCATGCATAGCATTTTTATCTGATTTATATATTAATTTGAAATTTTGACAAGTGAGACACATACAGATTATACTGTTAACAATATTTCAGAGTTTAACGTAGTCAAGCAAAACAAATTTTAGAAGAATAGTTGAATCATGTCTTTGTTGTCAAATGAAAAATTAGTACGAACACAAAGAAAAAGTATGGGAATGTTTGTTTTTTAAACTATTGACCAGGGTGAAAGTCTTTGAAAGTCATGACTGGCAAAAAGTTTGTGAAATGAAATAGCACAAATATTCCATTCTTTTTAAATATAACTGAATATAAAGAAAAACACAAACTGATGTTTTATAATAGTTTTTACCCTTTTTATGTTTTATAGGACAAGAAATATAGAAAAATGATGAAAAATATAAACAGTTACAATAGAAATGAGCGCAAAACAAGATAAACAGAATACAACAAGGCCTAAATGGTAAGACCACTTCTATATACTGTAAATTCAGATTTTTCAGGGAAGGGACAACTTATTGTGATTACAAAAAAAATCTGCATAAAGATCTATATCATGTATATAGTTACATGATATATATATATATATATGTTTCTGTTATCAAAATATGATTTCTTATTTTTGCGATACTTACCCAGTCACATTATTCGCATTACTAAAAAGTTTCGATAATTTCTGAATTACAGTAATAAAAGAAATTGCCTTTGAATGATGACTCATATAAAAATAAGAAAATGTGGTATGGTAAATGAGTGACTCATCCACCAGAGTTCAATGAAGCGGATGCAAGAAATTAAAGGCCAATCATGGGCCTGCCTTCAATAATGAGAAAACACTTCCTTTATAGGTCATCCATTAAAGATCTCAACATATAAAGATTTAAACAATCCAATTTAGTTCAACATGTTCAAAGTCAATAACAATTAATAAAAAAAAATCATGCCTAATATAAAATATTGTTTGTTTCTTCAATCCTGACCGACCCTGCAAAAATGGCCCTACTCATAAAATTTTATTGTCAAAACTAAGCCAAATATTATTTTATTCATTTCTGATTTTCGGGCTTGCCGGATCATCCGATAATATTCAGGCTTTTGGGAAAAATAAAATTATTTACCTACCTACCTACCCACACCTGGCTTGTCAGAATAGGGATTAGGGAAACAAACAATATATTAATTTAGGCCTCATGTCTGTGAGCACGCAACCTGACCATAATATAGGACAGTGGTTCAAATATTAACACAACATATGAACATTCTATAACAACTATTGCAAGTGGCTCAACTTTAAATATCACTGCAAGGCACTAAACAACGAATATTAAATCTTGGACACAAAGCACTGAAATAAGAGAACTCATAAGCATGACAAGTAAGAATATCAAATGAAAGTTTCTCAAAATGTTCATAAAAACATGATAAAATAAGCTTATTAATATTGCTGTTTTTTTCTCCATTTATAAATTTTTTTTTTTATTTTGTGTATTTATAGGTCAGATATCTTGGTTTTTATGATCATCAACAGGTCCTGCAGGTCTATACTGAAGAGGAAACTTAATTAGGTCTTTCCACTTTTCTGTGGAAAGCCTATTGTATTTGTTCTGATTATTTTTTTTTTTCTTCCGCCTAATTTTGTTCTTGCGATAAACATTTGTTTCGCAATATGTCGCTTTGATATTTTGTATATGATATCGAACAGTTTATGCGCTTTTGAAATTTACCCTGCGTAAATGAATACTTTTCTTTGTAGGAGTTATCTCCCCAAACACTGTTTTCCTTGTTATGGCATCTCCTTCGCAACCGTTAAAGATTATGACAAATTTATTTTACAAAATTGTTCGTTACATCCTCAGTAATTTTTGGCGTATTTGGATCGAAGCGATTCGAAGAAATTTTATAGGAGTTATCTATCTTTTCGGAATAAATTTGTCGGTATGTTTTTTTAACTCATAAACCGTTAACCGTATAACCCTGGAATGTTTTTATTTGAGTCCCCTGATTCCTAACTTAGAAAATTAGGTCAAGGTCAAAGGTCAAGGTCATATTTTAAATTTTCATATGTCTTTGATTTCCCTATAACTCTTGAACGGTTATAGATACAAAAAAATTAAGCAGTGAAAAATGCTTGGTACTTCAAGGGGCAACTTTTTTTACATTTATGACTATATTAATTTTACCATCATGTAAGGGACATAACTCCCATCGATGGTTTTTAAAGGGCCATTTTTAGGCAAAACTCTTAAACAAAAGGTCCTTGACCCATAGGGTCTTTTGCAATGACCTTGTGGAGCAATGACCTTGACGAAGGTTACAAGGTCTAAGGTCAAGGTCATCAAATTATGTGGTTTTGGCACTATTTAAACAGTTTTATGTGTGTTTGAATTTCAACCAACCAACCAACATACCAACCAACCAACCAACCAACCAACCAATCAATCAATCAATCAATCAATCAATCAATCAATCATGATCATGATCAATCAACCAATAATGATCATGATCAATCAATCAATCACGTTTCCGTCTCATGTGTTTCTTATAGGGTTCAACCAACCAACCAACCAACCAACCAACCAACCAATCAATCAATCAATCAATCATGATCATGATCAACCAATCATGTTTCCGTCTCATGTGTTTAATATAGGGTCCAAGATCTTCTTTGTGTCTTTTTCCGTGTTTCAATTGACCCTATCCAATGTGTTTAACCAACCAACCAACCAATCAACCAACCAACCAACTAATCAATCAATCAATCAATCAATCAATCAATCAATCAATCAATCAATCAATCATGATCATGATCAATCAATCATGTTTCCGTCTCATGTGTTTAATATAGGGTCCAAGATCTTCTTTGTTTCTTTTTCCGTGTTTCAATTGACCCTATTCAACGTGTTTAACCAACCAACCAACCAACCAACCAACCAACCAACTAACCAACTTATCAATCAATCAATCAATCAATCAATCAATCAATCAATCTGTATGACTGTTTAATCATGACAGATTATTGAAGGAACAAACTCTCAATTATTCAAGAAAAAAATTGAAATTTAAAATTGTTCTTACGTCACTTCTGAAAAAAAAATCCACATGTTCTCTGAAACTACAAGTACAATCGACCTCAAAATTTGCAGTCAGCAGGGCATACATGTACTAAACGTTTATAAAAAAACTTGGTGCAGATATCTCTCAAAGCTTTTCCTAGAGAAAAGAAATGGCAATGCCGTAAAAATAGCTTGCTAGGTCCGTAAATCTCAGTAAAAACCTACAATAAAATGTCCGCTCCGAGTTTGAAATACTAATCTGTGTTACAAACAGGTGCTGAAAAATGTACATTATCAGAAAATAATCAATAAATGTGTTTTAAAGTTACACCGGATCAATTAAATCCAAAACATGCACTGCTTGTGAACTGTCATCAAAATGTCAATTTCCTACAATGACAAAAGAAATTACATTGTGTTTATTCCGTCTCTATACATGTTGTCTGTTCAAAGTCCCCACCTAAAAAGAAATAAAAAGACTATCTTTTCGTTATTATAAACCCGTGTCACGTGATGTGGCGCGCGCGCTGTACCTAAAATAAAAGAAAAACTTTCCAAACTAAACATGAAACTTCTCCGGTAACAATAATATAGACCCCATACAGAAATAAACAAACAAACAAACAAACAAACACCCCCCTCCACCCCCAATTCAATTACTTTTACAGGGGGAAAGACCCCCTACAATTGCTTTTTTAAAGCAATTGATTTATATTTGTTAATACTTTTCTACATAATGTGCTAATTGGATTATTAATGTGAAATGAACTCAACTGTGTGTTTTTCTGGAAAAAGAAATAGAAAAAATCCTACAAAATTGCTATAAACAAAATGGAGTACTATCAAAGAACACAATTGTGTAAAATGTAACAACCTACATTCATATTAACTGATGGATTATGGAGAAATTAAGAAAAAAAATAGTATCTTTGTCATGTTTGTTGTCGAAATAAACACCTGCTTTATCAATTCATGTACATGGCTCCATCATATCAAATATACAAAGAAGATGTTTGAAGAACATACGTTGCCAAAATTTATTCAACCAATTGAAGGAAGATGTCTTGTGGATTGAATTATTTATGCACTGAACTGTTATGTAGGGGGTCGAATACACAGCAGCTGAAACAGAAGACAAGTTAATTTGACATGAAAAGTGTTTATTTTATTTAATATGCAAATATGAGCACAATATTAATAACATCACAAATTGTATGATATTCATAGCATTTTGCTTATTATTGTATTGTCTTAAACATGCTAAACAGTCAGCCTTTTGTTTTTGTATGTTTAATACTCACCATTAAAATTTGTATTACAGTATTAAAGTTTTAATTATCTTTTGTATCAATAATTCAGTCTAGGAGAAAATATATTAATACTGTTTGTACTGTTATGAAATTTCCATAGAGGAAAAACATTTTCTTAAGGGAAATTTGATGTTCAGAAATTTCCCTAGAGGAAATTTGAAGATCAATGATTTCCTTAGAGGAAATTTGTTGTCTTGAATTTTCCTCCAAGGAAAAGTGTTTGTCAAAAATTTCCTCACAGGAAAAAGTATTTCCTCCAAGGAAAATTTGAAGCTACAAATTTCCTCACAGGAAAAAGTATTTCCTCCAAGGAAAATTTTAAGCTGCAAATTTCCTCAAAGGAAAAAGAATTTCCTCTAAGGAAATAGAATTTCCTCAAAGGAAATAGAATTTCCTCAAAGGAAATAATTATGCAGCAAATTCCCTAAGGGAAATCTTTTTCCCTTGAGGAAAAAACAATTTCCCTTGAGGAAAAATCTTTTTCCTTCAGGGAAATTTGATTTCCCTTGAGGAAAAGTACTTTTCCTCTGAGGAAATTGTTGAAAAAAGGGGCATAACTTTTTCAACAGTGGTGCTAGATCAAAAAAATTTTAGGACAAATATCTGGGAACCAATACCAACCAAGTTATCAACTTTGTTTTGACTTAACTCCAAAAATTAAGGTGACAACTTTTGCACTCAGCGGAATTGCAAACTTGTCCCGGAGACTGTTATATACTTGATATTCATGTCAACACCGAAGTGCTGACTACTGGGCTGGTGATACCCTCGGGGACGAAACGACCATCAGCAGTAGCATCAACCCAACTAAAAGATTGATAGAAACTGAAAACTTCACAAGGAATACGTAGTAAAAAAACTAAACTGAAACAATTGGTTGACTCTTAAGAATTTAAAAGCAGTTAAATGACGATGTTGACTAATTGTTGTGACTGTCGTATATCTTTTCAACGCTTTTGCCAGTAAACATGGTCAATCATTGACCAAAGTCGTTTCAGAATCTGATGCATTGTGGATGAAATATACATTACATATTTTGATTGGTCAAAAATCCATTGCTTCAACATACAAATTTTCAAGAATATTTATTTTAAGCATAGGCCTTTAGTTTTGTAAAAGACATTTAAATTAATTACCTTATAACTGGAAATTATAACAGGTTTATTACAACCTTACAAAATTGCTCAGAATGCCAATATCTAACACAACAACATATGATTTCCTGCCCTTAAATGATATTAAGATAGTTTTCGTGTTTCTGCTTATTATCGACAATTTAAGATATATATAGATAAAAACAAATAAAAGCAAAAGTAATTAGCAATACATGTCCACAATCTATAAAAATGCTAAATAACTTAAACCCTTGGAATACTCATTACGGAATAGTTGCTGGTAACAGATTTATAAGCAACATTATTTTACTGATGTTTAGATATCGCAAATCAAACCAACAGGGTAAGTTTTAAGTATATCTTGTCTTGAATGCATCACCCATAATACAAAGCTTCATTAAGTCATAAGTTCACAATCGGTCAAATTACAGTAACGACGATTATACAAGTATCTAAGTATACTCCGTAGTCATTCATATGTTGGTGTTTTTTTTATAACAGGATAAACATATGAAGCAGAATTTATATTTATGGTAGTATCCTTGATATTAAGTTGAGTTATATCAGATGAAATAATATATATGGAAAAAATATCTGCTATAACAGTAAAAGAAATTTTCTAATTGTTTTACTTCTTTTTGCCGTTTTTTACTTCCTATGAAAACAACGAACAGTATTGCTACTTCACTGGTCCCTATTGGAATACCTACTGTTTGTTGAACTCTCAATCCACCAAACTTAACTTATACGTTGTCGATCCAAAAGTCTTATATTTTGATGATGTCATCTTCTTTTTATAGGACGAGGAAATTGTTGTGGTCCTCGTTATTTAATAGTTTAAAATACCCAAAATAAGGAATTGGTATCTACGGTTTTTTTTGTGAGACGATGATGTTGCTGATCTTTCAACTGATTTAAGAAAAAATAAGGTAAATAGAAAGTTTGGCTTATCTTTAAAGTTTTCGCAATTTTTGTCAAAATCAATAAATGTAGTACCAAAAAATACATCAGTAAAACAATGCATACAAGACATATACCATACTGTTCCTGATAGGAGTTAATCCCAAAACATGACTTTTTTCTTAACTTTTTGCACATTTGTAAGAAATGCTTAAATTGTTGATGCTTCAAGTCCTTGTCCATTTAAACTTTAGCGATTGCGATAAAACAATAAAAGTTACCATCAAGACAACTAGCTTATTAAGTTGTACACAAAACAACACAAGCATGTACTAATTAAAACAAGTACGAAAAGACATTTATCAGATTATTTTAGATGCAAGTATTGAATAAAACGTTGGTAATTGAGCGACAAGGAATCATCAATATAATTATGATACAGTGAAATTGAAGATGTTGCAAGATTTATTTTGTTTTTGAAAATGTTTTGTATAAACTCTCAAGTACAATACGTGTCGTAGTACGCATGGAGTCAAATGTAGAGCAGAAATTGCATACCTTCCATTAAAACTTCAGATCAACGCCATTTTTTGGGGGGTGTTTGTGTTTTGAGAGTTTTTCTATTTGTTTTAATCTGCTTTTCCGACTTATGAATTTAAATATCCTTTTCGAAGGATGACTTCATATGGAGAGAACTTTTTATTGTGAATGAAGGAATGAATGAATGAATTTTATTTCTCATTTACTACAAATTACATATTCACAGAGAATATATATATATAAACAATTACATTAAATATTAAAGCACATGTGAACAATACAAACATAACCATTTAATAACAGACGAACCAGGAGGAGTGACCCTCACATTTGTAATTTAAAATAAATCTACATAGTTTTTCAAGAACAATATGATTTTTACAGCTCATCATGAATTGTTGATATTTATAAATATTTGGACGAAGAGTACAATACTATGGTAACAACCTCTTTCTATCTTGATTAAGAGCATTATATGACATACATAATGATATTTATAACTTACGTCTCTTGATTAACAAAGATGGCACAACCTATCATTTCTTGATATGTTAGGTAATCTGTGACTTCCACATCTAAATTTACACAATAAAAATTGATTATATATCGACAATTTGGAAAAATAGTTTTCAAATTTAATATTAGTTTTAAAAATTCTATGACATAAGCATTTAGGAGTAGTGTTAATTTCGCTTCGGCAATTCTGCAAAAACTGGTCTTTAAGTTTCAACTCAATACTTTGAATTGCCCATTTGTTTAACATTTGGTTCAATTAGATATTTGACAGTCCACGGGTATCATAAAAAAAATTAAAAAATGATATCAATTTACAGTTAAGACCATAGTTGTGAAAATTCATATACAATAATTTATATAAAAGACATGAAATTTTACTTTCTTTACCACATAGTAATCTACATAAGAAACTAACCATACGAACTTTGGCATTGACAATTACAGGATATCTAACCAATTCCGCATAAACAATACAGCTAGATGTACTCTGTTTTAAATGTAGAACAAGCTTACAAAATTTTAAATGTACACGTTCTATCAAATCAAAATTTTCAAATCCCAACATTTCCGAACCATAAAGAAGAATAGGTAAAACTATCTTATCAAACATGTCTACAAGAGGGACGAAATATACCAGAGGGACAGTCAAACTCATAAATCGAAAATAAACTGACAACGCCATGGCTAAAAATGAAAATGTACAATAGTACACATGACACAACATAGAAAACTAAAGAATAAACAACACGAACCCCACCAAAAATAACTGATATTCTATAGTCAAACTGCTTTGTCTATACTTTTTTTTAAAAATACCATACATTGCTTTTGTTGCTTGTTTACAGATATATTTTCGGGTCTTTAAAAAAGAAAACCACTTCTAGCAAAAAATATACCAAGGTATGAATACTCAGTTACAATTGTTATCACCTATGAAAATCAATTAAAATTTGTAATTATATATGAATACATATAACAAATATACGCATTGTATGTTTACCAAAAATTGACATATCTCACTTTTTTTATTTCGAATTAAGGAAACTTTTTGGTCGTTATTTTTGTTTTGTCAGTTTGTGAGTTTGAAATTTTGCTTTAAAATCTTCCGCCTTTCTTTTTCAAAGAAGAGGAAATATGTGTGCCTACAAAATATGAATAACAGAAATGTGATGGGTATCTAAAACAAATATCTATGTTTAAATAGGGTAAATCAATCGTCTTTTATTTTAATGTATCTTGAAGGACAGTATAATAAAATCAAGAAAATGCGCATGAGTGAAATAAAAATTTAAACAATTAAATTCCATGCCTTCAAAATGTTTTAGTCTTTAGATTAACTCGGTTGCGCACTATCTTGCTGTTTTGAAAAACGATTGGAGGCTTCCGACCACTTTCTGCTCTTTGTTCTTTGTTTTAATTTCCGTTTCAATGCTCAATAATTTTTTTCGTATCATCAACGCACGTTTTAACATGATTGGATAAGATCTTACATTTCGTTACTTTAACATGTTTGTGTTTTCCCTCAAAAGTTCTCGATATTGTAAGGCATATTCTTAAAAAATATCTAAGTCAACTAATTAAACGAGCTCTTTAAGCATTGGTAACACATGCCAATACACGATTCTGCATATAATAATCTTAAATAGCTTTAGGTCGAAGCTTTGACTAGTTATGTCATTTTGAAAAACACACAGGTTGGACATCATTTGTCAATAAAGGAGAATGATAGCCTTTTAAGAATTTTCACCACTCTCTAACACTGCCAAAAATTCTACATTCACAGTTAGCTGATGTAATTTCATTTTACTATTCAGAAATGAATTTGAAGGTGTATCATGACCATTTACTTTTTTTGCTATTTTTACAAACCTAAGGCAACTAGTGCTTTTATGTCTTTTTAAGGCATTTGAGAGGACTCATGTTTCAATTTGACAACACAATGACAAACAAATTAATACAAAACAAATAAAGATTAAAGACTGTACAACACTAACCCTACCTAAACACCCGGGGAAGATTCCATATGCTCTGGATATGCAAACAGATCATGATCTACATTTGGCACCCAACATGTAACACATACAAGAACAACCTCGATGATAAGTCTAAATTATGGATAGATGATGATGATGATATTGTGCTTTTGACGATTGGAACATATCCGTTGTCGTGATTTGGCATGTTTGAAAATATATTAAACAGCGTTTATCAAATGTTAATAGCGTTTTTTAATTAATCGAATGGATGATTTTAACTTCTTACATGCGACTTTTAGTTTAATTGCCTCCTTTTTAGCAGCTAACATCTACCAAAAAAAGTCATGATATAGGAAATGCAAACCTTATAATATCTCATAAACTTGGAGAATGAATTACAATCTGCGATTATATGATAGTTTATCAATAAATAAACTACTTATTAACGTATTTTAGGAGTAGCACGATGGGTGTACCGTATGAATCCGTATACTTTAACCTTTTCTGGAGTACCAAAAATCTCCCCAGTTTTAAATAGGGTTCGTAATGCTCAATTTTCAGTTTTTATGAAGCGTTTCGAAGACTGTTGGGTTTTTTTTTCGTTTTTTTTTTATGAATTTTGATTTGAAAGACAGAATAATGTGTGTTTCAATACACTAATGATAAGCAACATTAAATTATTTCCAACGTATAGCTTTTGTAAAGTCGTTATCAACTGGGCATTCTGTTACAATAATTATCTACCAATACGTCACTACAACAACAGGACAACAACTTCAATAATGTTACCTTTAAAGGACTTGTTTTATCTATCAAAATAATTGATAGAGGAAACACACGTATTGCAAAACGGGATTTTAAGGGAGACTTTAGTTTTCCTTTTCTTCGAAAAAAAATATAGATAAGATCACGGGTTGCATAGTAATTGAATATCTTAGTCATTATACAAAAAATATAAAAGAAAAAGTTAAGTACTAATTAGTTTCGAATCATGTCATATAGTAATGATTTAAACAAACATTGAAAATAACGATACATGTAGTATACATGTTTTAATTTAAATTCAAATTCAAATCTATATAATGTAAAAAAATATACTACAACTATAGCATGAGACAAAGCATAAAGAAAATCAAAATCAATATTTTAGTAAATTTCTATGAATCCTTTTTCCTCAGTTTTTTTTTAAAGGAAACAAGCTTACCTATCAGAACTTATGATATGGATTGAGTCTATGCTTTGCTTTCGCGCCAATTGTTATTTCATTTACGCAAAAATAAAATATTATATTAAATAAAACTGGTTATACAGTCCTTGGATGGTGTAAACTTCCCACTAACACCATACACCATTACACCATTCACAAAACGCCTTTACACCGTACCCCCTGTGCCATTACACCATACACGTTACTAAACTATAATCCTGGTACCATTGATAACTAGTTACACATTTGCACCATACACCTTACACATTACACCATAATGCAATTTAATTTCAAAGAAAGAGTACGACTACAAAATTATTCATGTATTCAAAAATGAATTTTGATCACAATATTAATCAATGTATAAAATTAAAAATCAATATTTTGCATAGTTTTAAATGTCGTACACCATGCATGCACATCATTCCCGATCGCACGTAACACCATTACACCATAGCACCATCAACATTCTACCATTGCACCGTATGCCATACACCATTTCACAATATACGTTTTTTTGGGAAGTTTACACCATCCAAGGGCTGTAAGGATAAAATTATTGTCATTCAAAAGTGTAATATTAATTTTAAAACACATAATAAAGCATTCATCAGAAACCAGTCCTCGTAACCAGAATAAAGGCATTATGCATGTACACTGAAACGTTCTTAAAATGGGACTTTTCGGATAAGACACTACCAATTAAGAGTCAAATGACTTGAATGTAAGCAATCATAGGCAACCGTTCGCCCTCCAATATTGACATACCGTAGAGTCTACTATAAAAGATACAAATAAGAAAAAATATAAAACAATTCAATTGTGAAAACAAACGATCAAATTTGAAACAAATTTTAAAAAAAATACGAAAATATAAATAAGACATACATGAATCAACGACAACCTAGAGGCTCCCAACTTCTAACAGGCACATAAAGAATAAGGAAGGGTTAAACATGTTTGCAAGCGATCAACCATCCCCTACCCTGGTACAGTGGTGTTATAGCACAACATAAGAACAATTAAACTATAACAAGAACGAATTCATAGTAAACGGATGCCCAACTCGTTCTATCATTTTCTATGTTCGTATCATAAGGAACATGTGTACTAAGTTTCAAGTTGATTGAACTTCCACTTTATCGAAAACTACCTTGACAAAAAACTTTGACCTGAAGCGGGACAGACAGACAAACAGACGAACAGACGGACGAAGTGACGGACGAATGGAAGTCAGACCATAATGCCCCTAGGAAGGGCATAACAATCAGTTGAAAATGACTTAACTCATCAGATCGGTACACAGCACAAAACTGTATACAGCAGAACAAATATCTAGTGAACAGAAAGACGTTGTTCCATCCTGCGATGCATGTTTTGGGGGATATTATGTATTCCCAACGAAATTGTACCAACATATAGCAAACAGAGATTAAAACAAGTACAAACATTTCAAAGGTGTTTTTTTTTCTTTAATGATTTAAAACATGTAAGATATGTAGACAGCATACAAATAATGCAGCTTTCACGTTAGGTGCATTTAGTTATCTCTTAGTGCTAACAGCTGTCGTCCTTGTGCCTTTAACCCGCTCACGTGCGCAATTAACAAAGGGGATTTTTTGTGATGTAAGTTATATTTTCGTTTCCAGGTAAAACTTATACTTGTACTACGGATACCATTAATTCATCATGTAAGGTCTAAAACAAAGTTGTTTACAAAATGTTAGTACAATTTAATATATATGCGTCATAAACAGAAATGTGTGAGATAATATTATGTTTCCGTTCAGCTAACATTAAGACAAAGTACTTCTTTTCTTTTCATTTGAATAAGAAAGCACACTTAAAGTGGACAAGATAGTACGGAAGCAAAATTTATACAATAGAAATTGTACAGTTACCTAATCAAAATTAAACTACAGGTACAAATAAAATAAAATATGTCTTATATATAAGGTTGTTTTGTATTGTTACGTGGTCTCATTGGACTATCAAAATTTCATGTTAAATCAAAATGATGATTATTTATTAGCGATGAAAAAGATATCTAAAATCTGGTATCACTTTTTAATTGCTTTTGTCGTCTGTCCATGCTTAACATTTTATACTGAGTTATCTTTCACGTTTTAGCTCAAGTGGGTCCGAAGGCCCTTATTTGAGCTTATGCCATCACTTCGCGTCCTTCGTCTCCGTCGTCTGTCGTGGTAAACTATTTCAAAAATCTTCTCCTCTGAAACTACTGGGCCAAATACCTTCAAACATTAACTAAATATTCCTTATGGGAATCTAGTTTATGAATTGTATCCGAATTTTTTATCCATCAACAAACATGGCCACTATGGCTAAAAATAGAACTTGGGGGTCATTTGCAGTTTTTGGCTCATATCTCAAAACCTAAAGCAATTAGAGCAAATCTGACAAGCTCAATAGGTCAAGATCTATCAGCCCTAAAATTTCCAGACAAACAGAACAATCTATTGTTGTGTTGCTGCCATTAAATTGATTATTTAAGGACATTTTGCAGTTTTTGATTAATATCGTAAATATTTTTGAAGATAAAGATAAACTGTAAACAGCAAAAATGTTCAGCAAAGTAAGATCTACAAAAACTTTTTTATATGACCTAAATGAATCTAGTATACATTTTGTATTTTATTTCCCAGTACGTGAAGAAACATAGACACTATGGCTAAAATGAAACACATGGGTCAAATGCATTGTTTTGCGTTTGAAAAAAATATGACAGATACAATGAACATTTAAATGACATTCTTAAGCCATTCATTAATAAATATTGAAAAGCAAACATAATCATTGATGAATATCTTAGCAAAAAAATAACAGGTGAGCGATCCAGGCTCTTGAGATCCTCTTGTTTAGTAACAGAACAGTAGGACAAGTACGTTGTGAAAATATTGACAGTGCAGTCCCATGTATCCGTGCATCAAAGACTAAACGAATCACTTTCGTAAACTCATTAAACCAATAATCGGTTGAAATTATTTGAACAAATTCATTGCATACTTTAGCTTCATGAAATATTCTTAATGTATGGTGACACACATAAGATGTTATGTCCAAAGTTATGGAAACCCTCTTTTGACATATTTATAAAACGAAATGTAGTTCAGTTGAAACCAAAAAAACTGAAGGATGCGAAGCAATCTTTTTTGCATTTTGACAAAATCTTACTTAGAACCAATTTTATCAAATTATATTGTTATTTAGGCAATTGGTTAAATATAGTATACAATGCTCAATTGGATATAAAATTTGGGTACAATAGCATCCGTCACATACTAACTGATCCGCTGACTTACTTATTATTGTAAAGGTAACTACTTTGAAAGATACAATTTAACATTACAGGAAACACAGTTACGTAATATATCAAACAAAGACCGCATTCGGTCGCGTAACAGTCTTTAAATTCATAATACATGTACATGTATGTCTGTATAGAAAAAAAATCAGAATTTCATGTTTAAATGAGTAGTTTTTTCTATGTCGGTTGATATTGCGAAATTGTATTGCGTTTTATTAATTAAAACATTTACAATGGCCAATCAAAATGATTCTGCGTCATTGAGAATACAAAAGTAAGAGTATATAAATACTGTTCTGCTGTGCAGGAAACTTAAGGAGAGTTAATTTGTCAAATCAACTGTAAGTATACTTAAACTGAAAATAAGATTTCAACTCTAAGCAATTGCTAGGTTGAATATTAACTAAAATCTTAGCAGACCCATTTCCCTGGTACTGAACACCAAGATTTTAATGGAAAACTAGGAAAGACCAATATACCATTTTCGAGTTCGTAGCAATCCCGTTAAAAACTTTTTTTATAATGAACATCATTCGTACCTTTAAGAAGCTACGGAACAAACATTAGCTCTTATTTGTCCTGCATAATGCAATAACAAGGATGCTTGAATTTTTTGAAATACTAAGGCTTTTCTACATCAGGCATAGATGACCTTAGCTGTATTTGGCAACACTTTTAGGAATTTTGGTCCTCAATGCTCTTCAACTTCGTACTTTATTTGGCCTTTTTAACTTTTTTGGATTCGAGCGTCACTGATGAGTCTTTTGTAGACGAAACGCGCGTCTGGCGTATATACAAAATTTAGTCCTGGTATCTATGATGAGTTTATTGATAAACTTTAATAGTGCAGATATACAGACGATCCCCTCTATCTGATAAGTGGTGTTATAAAAGAACACATAGTTGACGAAATTTTCCAGTGAAGGACATAACTTGAAAATGGTCTATTAAACATTGTAGCATATCTCGTGCAAAGGATATCGTTTATAGAAGAACAAATCAATCGTAGCTAGAAATAGTTTGGATGACGCCTGTATAAAATGAAACATTTTACGTATGAAGTATCATATATTGCAAGAAGTTTTGGAAACACTATACATCCATCCACAGCTGACCTAAATGGAAGTTAAATTTTGAAATGCTTATGCCGATAGCTAGATAAAACTTTTCTATATTAATTACTGTAGTTCACGTGAACACAAAAAATAGTAAATAAATATTTCAATATAGTATACATTGAAGTTTAGATCTATATCTAACTTTTTAAATATTTATAATATCAAAGAAAATAATAATCATATTTCTCCAGAACAAATGTCAATACATCAGTTCTTTGCAAGATTATTATTTACCCGCTGTTAAATTTTAAGTATGTCTCATCTTTGTTTAAGGATGCATTCATACGGTCATTGTATCTCTATTTTTACAATAGTTATTTCCAATGTAAACAAGCCAGTTGTTTTTTGTAATTGTACGAAATTTGTCACTATGAAAATAATTCATTTTGACAAAGAAATGGACCTATATTGTTGTATTGTGTTTCCATTACTGCTTCTGGTAAATACCCTGCTGAAAAAAAAGTAATGAATAGATAGCTATACACTGGAAGCTGCATTTAGATTGAACTAAATTATTTTTTATCAATTTTTGTAAGTAAGAATTTATTTTTTATTTTCAGATAGTTATCATTTACCCCTGGTTACAACAAATAACATGAAGTATTTCTTCGCTGTACTGGTACTTTCACTCTGTATTGCAGGTAAAATGTTTAAATATCAAATATGTTGCTGTTCAAATACAGTTTTTACTTCAAATGTGCTTGCGTGTGTTCGGTGCTGATATACTAGGGTACTTCTGCACAAATTAGTGATGATGAAGGCTTTCAACATGTGTACTTCAATGTTCATTTGTTTACACAGATACATTTCAAATACAAAAATAGTTTTAAAATTAGTTGAAATTAGAGATCAAACCTTTTCCCCCTTCCCTTTCATAAATGTGACCTACCGAATTAGACTATTTACCGGATTTGTTATCTCATAAGCAACACGACGGGTGCCACTCCCTTCCGGAGCACTTGAGATCACCCCTAGTTTTTGGTGGGGTTCGTGTTGTTTATTCTTTAGTTTTCTATGTTGTGTAGTGTGTACTTTTGTTTGTCTGTTTGTCCTTTTCGTTTTTAGCCATGGCGTTGTCAGTTTATTTTCGATTTATGAGTTTGACTGTCCCTCTGGTATCTTTCGTCCCTCTTTTCCGAGTTTTTGTTTGTGTTTTCAGTGCCGATCTGAAGAGTCGAGTCTTCTCCAGTTTATTGATTTTAACATTCTTTCTTTTGATGTGATGTCAGCACACTGTCCCAGAAAGGGGGTGTTTAGTGCTTACAACATGTTAAACATTTATGCGTGTCTGTTGCAATGCTTGGTCATGTAATTCAGCGCCCGTTATTAGGTGTTGTCTGTCTTATTTGTTGGTTTGTGTGGTTTTAATTTCTTCAGTTTTTATCATGTATATGTCGTTGTTTTATTTTGAACATCATGTAATGCCGATCCCTTTTATATATGTATATATGCTCATAGTTAGGGCGAAACAGTGCCAGTAAATTTACATCTCGTTCTTTCATCTATAGTGCATAGTTGTCTTATTTGATACCAAACCACATTTCCGTATTTTTTTAAACACATTTTAAAACATGAAGTTATGACTAATTTTCGAAATGTTAAATCTATTCATTAAAAGGAAGTGAAGTTCCTCGAAAAAAAGGACAATTTCCAAGAGGTGCAAATTTCAATCTCCACTTAAGTCGGAATAAACACAACGACATTTGTTCTCAGTGTATACTGGCTCGAGGTTTGAGGTTTGAGCAACATGATTTCGGTTTTTTTTTTCAAGTAATTAAATACATGTGTGAAGATGAACCTCAACATGCAATTTCGATAGATCATATCAAATTAATTAAAATTGTAACATGAAATGCCATTCTATATCGATACAATGATTTCAATGTATACGTAGCTTATTAAAAATACTTATACTTCCTGGCCGTGATGCATTAAAATAATGATAATGAAGGAATTTTCCTTACTCTATTTTGAATACAATAAAATAAAAATAAAGACCCTACACACAATTTCTTTCTCAAAATTGTCCTTAGGCAAAACAAACGAATTATCTTTTTTCCAATAATATCAAATTTCAAAGAAATTAAATAAACAATCATATTTTCAGGATTGCATGCTGCTAAAAAGCAGCATATGGGCAGATTTAATTTTGACCAGTTTTGTCCTCATGACCCAAAAGGTTGTCATAGGTATTGTTTACTCTGGAATTTTGATTATGGAATATGTGAAGGCCTTGGACGTCTGCAGTGTTGGTGTTACTGGTATATAACGTAAGTAATGCATACGTAGCTATATGATGTAATGAAAAATAGATAGGATATGACTGATAACATGTTTTTTTTTACCCAAAACTACAAATAATTTTAAGTAAACGACAGTCAAAAACACTTATTAACGTACACGGAAATCGGGAAGGGATGAGATGTATGGCAATTCCTGCTATACAAGTGGTGCCTCACGTGACGCTAATGGCAAATAAACATTCACTGATATTTCTGTAAGAATACAATGGAGAGAAAAAAACAGCATAGTGGCTACGACAAATAAAGCATATCTGTGATCATTTGTGACTTTAACATAATCATAAGGAGCCATTTCTTAAATAGTTTCCTTAAAAGCAACAACCTTGTATTAACATAATTAACGGAAATAATGAACGGAAACAAAAATCCCGGAATAGGTTATTAACTTCAAAAGTCTGCATAATACGATCAAAGGAACAAGTCCGCAAGACGAGGAGCACAGTTGGTTTACATGGGAATGCCAATGAATTGTTATAAACTCATCTTTCAAACATAACAGAATAGTATCACTAGAATAAATATATATAATGCAAGTTTCCATTTTGGTTGAGTTTTTTACTAGGTATATTTCCCTTTCCCCAATTAAGACAATTATATATAAGATTGGTTAATTTTTTCTGTGAAACACTGTTAAACAATTCCTTCAATATGTCTTAGATGTTTATAATGAGGAAAAGTTACAGTACTGCAGAATTAATCAGCATTTTTTTATATCAAATATACTAGTAATTATTCAATTTGAATAAATATGACATGTCGTTCAATTTTACAGCTATATGTTGATAGGTTTTATAAACTAATAATTTTATTTACAGAAAACCTAGTCTTCAAGGAAAGTCAGCAATTGGCAAACAAAACTGACACTTTATAAAATGAATAAAGTATTGAAAATATAAATTTTATTATTATAAATAAGAAGTTTTGGTGTGAGTGTCAATGGTACTAATTTCCATCCAAGTCACAATATATACAACATTTACAACTATAGGTCAAAGTAAATATTCAACACGGAGCATTAATTGGCTCACAGCGATCAACAAGCTATAAACGTACCCAAAATAACTGGTTCAAAAAAAGTAATCAGGGAAATGTATATGAAAAAAAAGTGAAACACCTATGAACTACACCAACAAACGACAACCACCGAACAACAGGTATCACCTACCTGTCCAACCTTATTTTTTGTTTGAAATGTTATACAAAAAAACACTGGAACATGATATACATGTTCCTATATTCTAAACTGGGTGAAATATCTAATATCTTTGGATAACAAAAACCTAGCTAATTCGGATAAAATTGTTATTTCTTGCGATAGTCTTGCCGTTTATGGATTTCTTGATTATACGTTATGGGAGAAGTGGTGTTTACATAATACACAACATGTGCATATGTTGAACTAACTGTTTTGACATATCGGTCATCTTTGACTCAGATCATCATCAACAGTGCAAACCTCATCGAACTCCAATAAATCCTGGACACTATGATGCATTGATCAATGCATATTTGTGTATTTACAACTTTTAGAAATAAACCAGCACATTGCATTCCATCTATAATATTACTCCAGTATGTGAATCAGTTTTAAGCAGAAACTGTTGTTCCCGTGGCGCATTAAAATATTTTACGCATCTATGATATTTCATATCGGCACCACAATTATCAGTTACTGGCCACTAAAGGGTCACACGTATTTCAACGATTCATTTCGCTTATTTGTTCCTGAAACATCTGAAGTCAGAAGAAACAAATTCATAAAGATAAAACAATAAGGCAAAGTGTTACATTGTATTATTGCTTCTGTGACCACACAAATAAAATTAAAAAAAAACAAGGATGTAAACTACAAAAGGTCATCGTTCTGCTTTCTTAATGAGAAAAGTCCAAAATATATAGATGCATTAAAGTGGTTACGAAATTTGAAAGTCTCAAAAAAAAGAAAGAAAAAACATCAGGCCTGATTTATTCTGAAAGTGAAAATAAAAGTGCAGATTGAAATATCTCGAATGCTTTACTTATGATTAAATTAATGTTGATTATTTGTAATACGAAGGATAAATTACAAATATCACAAACTCAACATTATCAATGCACTTAAAACACGGTCATGGTCAGATGAACCATGCTAGACAGACGCGAAAAAACCTAACACAAACACTAGATATTGATTAATGAACAATAAAGATAAGCTCAAGATCAAATAAAATTTGCCAATGGATATGTACACCTTACATTACACCCCAGTTCTATTGTTATATTTCATAGTTTCTATTCTTTTTGAGTGCTAAGAAGATTTTAGTTAGAAAAGCAAATAAAGCAATGTATGAAGTATTGAAAAAGGGGAGGTTGCACAACTTGTCAGTGAAATCACAATATGATCTTTTTGATAAAATTGTGAAGCCAATTCTCCTGTATGGGTGTGAGATTTGGGGTTTCAGTAATATTGATATTATAGAAAAAGTGCACTTAAAATTTTGTAAACTATTATTAAACCTTAAGGAGTCGACACCCAATTTTATGATTTATGGTGAACTTGGTATTTATCCCATGTTTTTATATATACAGCTGCGTATGGTTAATTTTTGGTCAAAAATGGTAAATGGGGATGATAACAGGATTGCTAAAATACTATACAAATACATGTTCTTGAAAAATTCTGACAACTATTTAGGTCAGATTGGTTGAAATACATTAAAGATATATTAGATAAATGTGGATACAGCAATATATGGTTATCACAAGGAAATTTTAATTCTAAGTGGTTGGGTATTGGCTTAAAACAAAAGTTATTTGATCAGTTTCAACAGAAATCGAGAGCTGAAATTGACTGTTCGTCAAAAGGTTTGGCCTACAAATTGTTTATACAACATGTTTCAAACATAATAAATACACATCAAGCGTATGATCCAAAGTTAATACCGACACAGCAGACCAAAGCCAATTAACTAATAAAAACCTGAATGCGTTGACCTTAGTAGACCTTTGATAAGAGAATTACAGGCGTGAACAATGATTAGAGATGTACAAATACATATAAATTAACCTTGACCTCAGATAATTGATAGCTTTTAATGACCGTCTATAAGAACGATCACAGACAATATACCATAATTACGAAAGTAGTTATTGTTGATATAAAGCCTGTAAACGTCCAGCAGGAAGTATTTCAAGATACCCAGTCTGATTGATTAAGTACTGAAAGAATATAAAACATAATAAAATAATAATTTTTATTATACAAATATTTGGGCTTAAGGGCAACACGTTATGTTACAGAAAACTTCCTTGGCGTCAGTGAATAAAAAGCGATGAATGTAAACTAACTGACGCCAACATTATACTTAACTATCCGAGCAGTGTGCGCGGCACACTGTGTGAATGCTTGAGGATATTTTTTCTCTAGTATCATGTAATTCACTCAGTTCTGTCATATTGTAAATCAAGAACAAAACAAATTACATGCTACCTGCAGTTGACACAAAACACACAGTATGTACATAAAATGATAGTGTGTTCTCAGATAATTAAGGATAATTTGCCGCTAAAATACTGTGCCTGCGCTAGCCACATATCTTTGACAGAAATGCGTCACCATAGGGGTATTTGCATACACGTGTGTGTACGACTACCAGTCTACTTGTCTCAGAGTACTTTAGCAAGCCGTTCCCGAGCGGTATAGCCTTACTTGATTTTCCACGTGGTACCGCATAAGAGTAAATCTTTGTGGGCATAGACCGACGTGAAATAGAGCTGTTGAGCAATCAAGATGAGACTATTCCTCGTTAGGGCACGTAGGCACCCTAACTACTCAGAAAATGTTCATAAATGTCTGGCCTGATCATTTATTATAGTAACATAACGTGAACCATAAAGGCACAACATCTTCATAAAAATCGGCGGTGTTGGGGCGGCTGGAGGGTTGATTTGAATTGTTTGCACTTCTATACTGTTACTATCTTATCAATGCAACTGACTGAATAAACCTGACAAAGATTGAAAATTTAACACGTGCACAAAGTCATGAGACGGTTAAGAAAACACTGCCGTATCTACCACAGACATCATAAATCTAGTAATAAAATGTTTATCGTCCACCTAAATAAATAATGATTTTAACAGAAGCCGAGTCGGACAGAACATGAAACATTAATATAAACATCAATTAAAAATTTCTAATTTATACAACATGTTTCAAACATAATAAATACACACCAAGCGTATGATCCAAAGTTAATACCGACACAGCAGACCAAAGCCAATTAACTAATAAAAACCTGAATGCGTTAACCTTAGTAGACCTTTGATAAGAGAATTACAGGCGTGAACAATGATTAGAGATGTACAAATACATATAAATTAACCTTGACCTCAGATAATTGATAGCTTTTAATGACCGTCTATAAGAACGATCACAGACAATATACCATAATTACGAAAGTAGTTATTGTTGATATAAAGCCTGTAAACGTCCAGCAGGAAGTATTTCAAGATACCCAGTCTGATGGTTTAAGTACTGAAAGAATATAAAACATAATAAAATAATTATTTTTATTATACAAATATTTGGGCTTAAGGGCAACACGTTATGTTACAGAAAACTTCCTTGGCGTCAGTGAATTAAAAGCGATGAATGTAAACTAACTGACGCCAACATTATACTTAACTATCCGAGCAGTGTGCGCGGCACACTGTGTGAATGCTTGAGGATATTTTTTCTCTAGTATCATGTAATTCACTCAGTTCTGTCATATTGTAAATCAAGAACAAAACAAATTACATGCTACCTGCAGTTGACACAAAACACACAGTATGTACATAAAATGATAGTGTGTTCTCAGATAATTAAGGATAATTTGCCGCTAAAATACTGTGCCTGAGCTAGCCACATATCTTTGACAGAAATGCGTCACCATAGGGGTATTTGCATACACGTGTGTGTACGACTACCAGTCTACTTGTCTCAGAGTACTTTAGCAAGCCGTTCCCGAGCGGTATAGCCTTACTTGATTTTCCACGTGGTACCGCATAAGAGTAAATCTTTGTGGGCATAGACCGACGTGAAATAGAGCTGTTGAGCAATCAAGATGAGACTATTCCTCGTTAAGGCACGTAGGCACCCTAACTACTCAGAAATGTTTTGGGGAAACGATATTATATTTGGCCAAAATAAAATATCATAGCCCAAAACGAAATATGTAACGTTATGTTGCCTGCCCAAGTTGCATATTGAGTAACCCCAAAAGATTGAAGATGTTGTGCCTGATGAAGCCTTGTGTCTTGTTAAAATTAAAGTTGATCTAGGGAAAAATTAATGTCAATATAAAAATCCTTAACCACAATATTGAGATCAACGTGAGAAGAAAAGACACAAGGCTAGGATGGAGGACAAATTACAAAGTTATAACCGATGGTAAAAAACGTTTTCTGCATTGTATCTTGTCATTTAATCTTTTCCAGCGCGGATTTAATATCCAATTTGGAAGTTCTAATGTAACGTTTAAAACAATCTGATTTCCAACGTCCCAGTGTTTGTATCATGCTGTCCTCGATACCTTGAGAACTAGCACTTGTGGCCGCACCTGATCGAAAAGAATGTCCGCTATAATCCTTGTCACTATATCCTAATGCTATGAGTATTGTTTTCAGCTTGCTTATAAAATAGTTCCGGGAAAGTGGTTTTCCGGTTTCTTCAACGAGAAACGAATCATTCTGCTTTGCGTTTAGGTTTAATCTTACACTCATCAGCTGGGATAGCAATTTATACGGACAAATGACGCCTTCTATCTTGAACAAGGAAATTATAATACCTTGTCGGAATATATCTGTCTTTGTAGCTTTTAAATTAACAGTTACTTCGCATTCTGAAACGAAATTTATGTCAGAAACGCATAAATTTGAATCTGGATCAAACACAGTTCTACATGTAAACTCATTGCATCTCAGAAAACCATAAAATGCCAGAACACACGCTGTTTGAAATGTTAAATCCATATAATCATGATTGAAAAATCCACATTGCAAACAAGTTACTATTTCCTGTAAAATTTTAAACGTTATTGGTAACTTTTGTCGTAATGGCTTACTCTCAGATTTTTTAACTCCATTTAACACATTTTGCAAGCGTTGGTATGTATGACCAAATTTATCACAAAGTGGGTTGACATTATCAAAATTAACTCCATGAAAACGAACTCCAGCGAGATATAATTTGATTGTTGAATATTTCAGTTTTAACACTGATTGGCAATGGGCCACGAAATAGATCAATAAATCTTCCGAAACTTTAGACATATTGAAAGTCCTTGAGTTGAATCCAGTGATATGATTGCCACAAAATTGAATAAAACATTTATATCCTGTTGAATAAACATTGCGGGTATTCACGTTGATACTTTTATTCCATAAGCTGTCGACTGCTTGGTCTAACTCCACACAATTTCGGAATGAGGAGGGCAGGTGCATGGATTTGGCGAAGCTTCTGGAGCCAATTGTCGAAACCGCTTCATCTGGTAACGAGAAAGAGCATCTGCTATGTTATTTTCTTTCCCTGGTACATGTACAGCATGTACAACAAAATTAAATTTAGCCGCACACCAAGTTAAACGGCGAACAAGATTCATAATTACGTTACACTTTGAACGACCCTTATTAATAATGTACACACTAGACATATTATCACAATGAAAAAGAATGCGTTTAGTAGACCATTCATGCCCCCATAAAATAGCAGATATAACAATCGGATACAATTCTAAGTAAGCCATTGAGAAAGACTCCTCATCGGGCCGAATAAAATCGTCGGGCCAACTGCCTTGAAACCACCTTTTCCTAAAATAACCTCCGTATCCGATTGTTGATGAAGCATCCGTAAATAAATGAAAATCGGACGCATTAATAACGTTATCGCTGATAAAAAATGATATACCATTCCACTGACTTAGGAATTTAAACCACATTGCCATGTCATCTCTACATCCCTTTGTAATTGTAACGTGATGATAAAGTTCTTTAACGGAGTGTGCTAATGTCAATAAATACGACACAAACGATCTCCCTGGTATAATTACTTTACATGCATAATTGAGATGACCCAATAAACTTAACATTTCACGCTTAGTACATGAACGTCTATTAAGATAGCTGTATAAAATATCCTTAATTCTAACAAGCTTCTCATCAGGTAATTTAGCAATCATATGCATTGAATCGAGAATTATGCCGAGATATTCTAATGAAGTAGACGGACCAACTGTTTTATGAGCGCTGAGAGGAATCTTTAAACTATTAAATACATATAACATTGTGTTCATATTCCTTGTAGAATCTACGTAAGGATTGTTAATCAGGAGAAAATCGTCTAACAAATGTAACACGTGCCGCAAACCGTAATTATTTTGTAAGATCCAACATATTGCCACTGATAATGTATCAAATATCTTGGGACTTGAACGGCAACCAAATGCTAAACGAGTATAAAAATAGTACATGTCATTCCATTTTAATCCATAAAATCGCCATAAAGAATTATGTACAGGTATTAATTTGAATGCATCGGTTACGTCACACTTACATAATTGACTTTTAATTCCTAATGACTTAATTATATTTATAGCGTCGTCAATTCTTACATAGGTTAATGAATAGTCTTCCTTATTTATCAAATCATTGATGCTGTGATGCTCATCATTGTTGTGAGGAGCCGAGAGGTCTAGAATTAATCGTTTCTTTTTTGAATATTTTCCTTCAACAATACCTATCGGACTAATTCTATAAGTATCAAACGGAGGTTTTGTAAATGGTCCAATAAGGTATCCTTTACGAAGTTCGTCATCTACCAGTTTCGTAACATCATCGGGAAATTTCTTGGTAGACAATAAATTCTTACATTCCAAAGATTTACTTGGTAGTACGTTTATGCCTGTGTCAAAACCATATCGAAGTCCATTAATTAAATTAAAAACAAAATTTATCTGGATAATGTGTAAGTTCAAATTCAAGTTGATCGATATCAATAGGCGTAGACACTAGTCAATTCTTGGCCTGCGCTTGTTCTTGTGACGGCCTATTGTTCGGAGTAGCACCAGTAGATGATCTAGTATTAACATGGGCGAATGAACATTTTGTTCCTTTGAAACATTTTCCTGATAAGAAATTGTTACACACTTCCCGACCACGAAAGAAAAGAACAGGGCGTCCTCGTATATCTGTATTGGAATCAACACGATCGTTACTCCCAACTTGTGATTTCTGAAAATGAGTTTGATTATAAGTTGGTTTGGATCGATTATTCGATTGACCAAAGCTTGGTAACGTTTGACAAACAGCTGTGAGATGCCCAAGACTACCGCATGTTTCACATTCTTTAATTATTTGTCCACTTGTGATGGATGAATAGAGTTTTTCGTCTCTGATGGACCAATCTACAACTTTACCATGGGTCAGTTTGATAGCAGCTACCTTATTTGCGAAAGCCTTGTGATACTCGTAGAAAACGGGACCTTTATATCTTGCAGAGATATCAATGATATCTTGAATATACATATCGAATTCGATTCGTCGGTCTTGCTTTTCACAGATAATATTTTTGTAAATATTAAAAGCTTCTAGAAATTCTTGAATAGACAAGTTTCTTTGAAGGCGGGGATCGCGATGTTTGATTAACAAAACGGACCCGTCAGATTCATCAACGGTTTTGTAATCTTGTACGTTTTCTTGATTGTTAAGAAGGGTAGCCAGATTAATGTACTTGCCTTCTAAAATCTGCTTCCGAACGTTCGGTGTCACTGCTTGAACATGCGGAAACATGCCTGAGGAAACCTTGGTAGTGTGATAAGATCCTGCATCATGATGTACTCCATTATTTATATCACTAACGAATGCAGGTTGACTAATGATATTTGATTCTCTAACTAATAGCGACTGAATTAAAGTCCCTTGATTTTGAACAGTTTGCTCCATGTTGTTTAAACTGGTGGTAAGTTGAGTTAATGCTGGAATTTCGGGCATAACTGTATTATCCTGTCCTAAATTCTCATTTAATAGTTCCAATAACTGCTCTTTTGTGAAAGTTGATGGAGCCCTGATGCCTTGCTTCCTTAGTTTTCCTTTAACTTCGTCAAGTGTCAATTCTGTATTAGAATTCTGTACAACTGGTGTGTCACTTTTCTTACTTTTCTTACTGGAAACACGCTTTTTACGAACTGGCGGCATTTTAAGAAGTTGTTAAAAAAGTTATGAAATAACCAAATAATATTGATTTGAATTGTTTGCACTTCTATACTGTTACTATCTTATCAATGCAACTGACTGAATAAACCTGACAAAGATTGAAAATTTAACACGTGCACAAAGTCATGAGACGGTTAAGAAAACACTGCCGTATCTACCACAGACATCATAAATCTAGTAATAAAATGTTTATCGTCCACCTAAATAAATAATGATTTTAACAGAAGCCGAGTCGGACAGAACATGAAACATTAATATAAACATCAATTAAAAATTTCTAATATAAACAAAATTTTGAATTTGAGGAATATCTGAATATTTTAAGTGATAAAGATAGAATAACATATTGTAGATTTCGTACGGGTAACCATAAGTTACCCATCGAAACTGGTAGATGGAATAAGATTGAGCGAAACCTTAGATATTGTAACTTATGTCATTGTAACGAGATTGGTGATGAATTTCATTACACTTTGCAGTGTAGTTCTTTGGCAAATTTTCGAGCACAATATTTGGATACTTTTTTCTTGCTCACATGTAACATACTAAAATTTGAAAAACTATTTCAGTAAAAAATAACAAATAAGTTGAAAAAGCTGTGCAAATTTATCAGGGTTATAACTTTTCAAGTGAGTCTTCCTGGTTAATCACCACTCTTCTCTACTATACTGTTTATTTTATTTTATTTGATATTTTCATCTCATCTTGTCATGTGTGTTTGTGTTATGTTATATGACTTTTGATGAACTTCTTTGTACCATTGTATCTTTATGGTGTTTGAGAAATAAAGAATCTTGAAACATGTGTAAGTTGAATAGATCTATTGTTAAGAATAACAATCACAATAGATTTTGACCACAGGCTGTGACAAGCGGGGTTTCTGGAAACCCCTGCTTCTACATCCCGCAAACAAAGTCCATTGGTATTCGCAACAATAGAAATTGATTATTCTTTGAATAGCATGAACATAAGAAATTACTAAAAGTGTTCACTTCAAGATATTAAAAAAAAACATTTTAGGAAATTCTAATAGCGAAAACCCCACCCCCTTTCTGTTGAGTTGGAACCCCAGCTGGATCAGCCTCTGCCCCCCCCCCCCCCCCCCCCAAAAGAGGGAGTTACGAAAATTAATTTGTATATTTGCATGCTGAGCGTGTCTGGTAGTCGGGTTTCTATTGCAGACACACTTATCTCTTTGTAGGTCCGAATATAAATGTTTATTTATTCTCGAGAAGAGTCTTTTTTTTATATAAAACCGGAAGATAAAAAATATCATGGTGAGGTCGCGGTATGAGCGACATGAAAAATGTAATTTTCGTTGATTTCACGATGCTACTACGTCCTCATTACGCTTCTACAACGACCCCACTACGATTAGACCACGTTCTCATCGCGCTTATTCTGTGACCTCGCTACGCTTAAGCTGGGGTCACACATTCACGATTTTTATTGCCGTCCTTAACAGGACCATTCCCGATCAAAATTTGTCAAAAGTCTGATCAAGATCCTGTGAATCGTGGATGGAAATTCAAACTTTAATAAAAATTTGTAAAAAAAAATATTTAATCACGACAACAATCAGATATTGTTCAGAAAGCATCGATATTCAACCGTTTCCAAGCGAATTTGTCCCGATAATCCCGTTCTCAGTCCGATTCTAATCCGATTTGTATCTTTCGCATGGTAAAATTTGACCGAGTCTGTCACGGCTGCGTCCCGATTCTACCGAATGTAATCCGACATTGATCAGACAGTGAGCAGACAGTGAACCGACGCTGACGGAAGTTATCCGTTTGAAAACTGTCGGCATACTCGGGATGATTAGGTACTGTCGGAACGTAATCCTATCATGGTCCGCTCTATCGCATTTCAAACGGCTTTGTCTGGTCGCATTCGTATTGTACTCTGTAATTGTTGGGACTCTGACGTGGGTATCATTTACGAATTTCGTATTAATAACGGGACTGTTCCGGAACGGTTTCGGCAAAAACGGTTCGCAATCGACAAGATCTGAATGCAATCTGGACTCAATCGTCAGAAAACAGAAATGAAAAATTTCTTCAGATCATTCCCGTTCCACAGGACACCGTCCAGAATATACAGAACATTGTTAGGATTTTGATCCAATACAGCAGAATATGTCACGACATAGTCACACTTGTAATCCGACTAGACAAAATCGGCTGAGTTTCCCCGAATGTTACGGGGCGCACCTAACTGTCGGGTTCTTCGCCGAATTATCCGGACCATTCCTGACCCGTGGGAATCTGTTAAGAACTTAAACGACTGCGTTCAGACAATGATACGACATTCCAGATAATTGAGGATAGTAATCCGACTTTTTCACTTTTTGTGTCTTATCGCTGTCTGATCTGAAACGGGAGCAATAATCGGCAATGTGTGAACCCCGCATTATCAAGATCTTTCTGCGCTCATCACGTTCTCACTACGACCATACCACGAGTTATCCGATTGCAACACGATCTAACCACGCTTTTACTGCGATTAAAGCAAGTTCTTACCGCGATTATACTACGTTCATACCGACGTTACGCACGGTATTGCGTCGCAAGACGTAACATGTATAATTGGCAATTTTGACGTTATGTACGTTGACGTTTTCTTATTAAAAGTGATTTACGCATCAATTTTTCAGAAACTATTGCGGAGTACCTTCTCGACCGATTTTGACCAAATAAATACCATAAAATGAAGAACTGTTTCAAGTTTTATAATTTTTTGGGGTATTGCTTTCGCAAGTACCGTTCTTATTTTTTTAATGTGGTGAAACAAATGCAAATTTTTACAATCTTATTTTGGTTAAAATGCATAGCAATCTTTCCAAATAAAAATCTTTGTGTTGATTTCATCTCAAAATGAAAACTAGCCTGAATGATATTTTTACCAAATAAACAAAAACACTTTAATTTTTTTTACATCTTATGGTTTTTATTTCATAAAAATCGGTCTGATAATAACTTAGACCGTTGCACCTCGGATTCTAATCTATAGCGGTGTTTTTATTTTTGTAACTTCTAGTCTTATCCAAACATCTGTCATCGAGTAACATCTTATTTAAATATTATTATCTACTGGTAACAGAAAGGAAAAAAAACCATTTACATGTATTTTATTTTATTGCTCTGTGGAAATGGATTCAATGATGTCTAAATGTAGTTCTTCGGGGATGGATATCATATTACCCGCATCAACTTCACTGCATAAGTGTAGAACAGCAACAGTGTGACAAATTGCAATTTTCCTAGGCACTAACTTATATAAAAATGGCTTTGTCCGAACACGATCGTAATATAGTCCTTTGATAACAGTTGCCCCTGATTGAAAAGTGCATCCCCACGAATCTGTAGTTTCTTTTTCTATTTTAAATGGCTCAACTGTAACTTTCATCAAGTAGTACTCATAATCTGGATCATCTGCGAGCACCGCTATAACAGATTTTTTGGAAATGAGGTCAGCACTTAGTCTACATGTATCAGAGTCGGAACTGTTATCTTCCGTACCATCATCGTTAATTGGATTTGAACATATCATTGTCGTTTTTCGGAACTGTCCAATATAAGAAACATTTTCACAGTCTTTGACATCACCAATGATGCATTTTTCACATTCGTAACAAGACAAGTCTCTGGTTGTAAGTTCACCAACACCGTTCTCTGTTAATATTTGATGTATTTGTCTATTTTTTGCGATAGGTTTGAAGTTTTTAGCATTGTCCCTCGGAATAGATTCCACATACCGGAAAACACGACGTTTGTAACAACTTTTTTTACTTTTTGGCTGTTGAAGATTTTTTTCCGCAAATGTAAAAAAATCTTTTGCATTTTGTTATATGTGTTTTTCCGCGCAGGACAGCATAATCCGCTTGATGCTTTAGGAATCCCCCGGCTGCATCCTGTGGACCTTTTGCATGAGATGTTTCAAAGAAATTCCTAATTAGTTTTGAATATCCTAATTCGGACTCCGCAACAAAGCTTACGTCCCCCATACAGTTTCTACTTTTGTACTGACTTGAACAGCCATCAGTAAATTCGTGCATAACTGTAATGTCGGCAGAAATTGATTTGAGGTAGTCTGAGATTAATTTTTGACAGTGAAATGTGAAATGTCTGTCGTGTTGATAGTCCGGACTAGTGACAAAAAACTGCTCAGACACAATAACTGGAGAGTTAACTGTACTGTCGACACCATCTAGTTCTAAAATTGCATGTCGTGTCAAAATAGTTACATGTATCGATACCTCTGTTTTTTGGAAATATGCCGACTGAAGTTCTGTGCGATCGGAACACCTATAATTTTCAGGAGTTCTGACACGCAGCTATTTTTCCTCTTTAGAGAAGTGATTTTCTGGGCAGTCGGTGACTTAGAAGACATATAATGGTTTAATACGACTACTCGGTCATCAGGAGTTTTTGGCAGGGCATTTCTTAATTTATGTATTGCTCTTGACTTTTTCATTTTACACATTAGCACCGTTCTTTCAGTTTGGCTATGCTCGTCTGAACCGGTATTCAGTAATCTGTTTCGGTACATTTCTTTGTATGTTCGCTGTTTTTCTCTTTTCTGCTTTAGGTTTGCCCTTTGTCTGCGTTTATAGACAGCTTGGATAGAAGGAGAGTTTTGGACTTTGGTATTGAGTTTGGCTGTCTTATTCTTATTATACTTTTCAGAATTCCTATGGTAGCATTTTAATTTGTGTGATTTTCTACGATATTTCTTTTGTTTTCTGTAAAATTTAGCCTTTTCTGCATTTGATATTTTGCAAACTTTAACCATGACTGAAAAAATAATGAAAATAAATGAGTTACTGAATTATTAAAATTGTATGATAACCGATTCTTCAAGTTAAGGGAACTTTTTTTAAAGACCGGACATTTGACTTGGTTTTTTTTTTTGGGGGGGGGGGGCATTTTATTTGGTATACAGGAAAGCATTTTGACCGCAGTTCATAAGAGGAAGAATATTTTTTTATTTGTATTTAATTATTTGGTGAGACTATAATAATCAGGTGCAAAAATCATTTGCTTTTAGATTTGCGTGAAATAGCTTTTGTCTACATTGGAAATATTCCTATCCGTGTCTGTAAAGGGAGCGTGTGTGCGTTTTTCGTTTGTTTGTTTGTATATTTTTTTTGTAATTTGAGTGTTAAGTTGGTTATGAGACCTAATTTTGAATGAATATTCCTTGGCATGATTTTGACTGCCTAGACGGAATAGTGTGTATTCGTATAAAAGACGCCACTGTGCAGAAACGTCGAAATGACGCCCTTGGACATAATGGCTAGACATAGGAAATGCTTTCTAAAAAAAGTTGCAAAGTCATGATGTTTGTGTAAATACCCGATTCATTTGACCATTGTTATGAACTTATAGTCTGTATCTTTTAAATATGATAGCATTACATTTTAAGTGCACTTTTTTTTATTTATATCACATATTTCGAATAAGGAATTGAAACAAATCACGTTTGGACATAGTGGCTAGACATGCGGTATATTAAAATTCTGCTTCATAAAATAGGTTTTTTTACATTTGAAACTTTGAAAGTGCTTATTTATTTTCTGAACTTTCTATTGAGTATAGTTTTTATATGACTTTATTATATTATAGTGAAAATATTGGTATTCAAAATTATGTTAACTTACCTTATAACATAAAAAGACAGGTTTCTCTGCTGAATATTTCGTTAAACGCTTGCTTCAAATTTCAGCCAACGCCAAAAAAAACGGGTATGACGTCAGAAAATAAATCTAGTAGGAGGTTGATGCACCAATTTTCGCGGATTTTATAGGCAAGTTTCAACGAAACATAGAAAAATGCATTTTATTCAATCTAAAAATGTTACGCCGGACACGCGATTTTTAACGTCAAAGTGCATTTTGAGTGATCGATATGATAAATTTATGGTACGAAAATTAAAAGAAATAAGTAAAAATAAGTAAAGCAAGACAAGGCCTTTCTGTAGATATATTCATGTTGGTGGATTTTGTTTGTATAGTGGAATGGTTGCTGTTTTAAAATCATAAAATAACACAATTTCAATCCGAACGCACTATCGTGCGTAACGTCACCGCGATCTTACTATGTTCTCAGCAATAACGTTAACATCGTGTCCCATATAAATACTGTTCCATTCCTTATATTATACGTAAATTTCTCGGAAACAACACAGGCATGCTACCAAAATCTACCAGAACATGTGGGCTTGGTGGTAGGAGTAGATGTAGAGGCAGAGGGAGCTCTAATAGTAACGATTCCTGATCTAGCAGAGATGTTGGACCGACCAATGCAACATGAATCACAACCTACTGCTGGTTCATCAAGCTCAAATGACGATGTTTTAGTGAACGAAAGCAAGTTTGACACAGATGTGTCAAGCATGGTTGAGCCGTTGGAGAAAAAGGACAAGAGGTTCAAATTGCATACAGACAAACAAAACATGGAGAGCTTTTAAATATTTCATGTGAAAATGACAATGAGCATAAAGCTAGGTTCACACTGCCGATCAGATCAACTCGATGATCCCGATTGTCCAAATTTCCACGACCAAGCGTGACCAAATTCTTGATCTGTCCTGTTTACGACTTCTACCCGACTGCTATCCAACTGTACACGAACTTAACCCGACCATTCACGACCCCTTAACGACTCCATCACGACTCAAACCCGACCACTAATTGAATGCATATTCGATAATTCCGACCAATTTACGATCTTTACACGATCTTTACTCGACTAGCTAGACCAAATCGACTATACTCGATTTCATCCTATCTCGGCCAGACTAGATCGACTTGATCGTGTAGGGGTCGTACAAATAGTCGGGCATTGGACGGGTATGTACAATTTCAGTATAAAAAACATCTGAATTTGTTTTATATCACCCCGGGCACTGCAGCGGATGAGGCATTAAGTGTTACCCCTGTCCGTCCGTGAGTACGGATACGAACCTTCCAACAAATAGTTTCCGTTCTCTAATATTATTTTGCCTCAACCAAATTTTATGAAAGGCAATACCATAATACACAGATCAAGTGCGAATTTGGGTGGCGTCATTTTTACCATTCTTGAGTAATGACTCTTTATAACATTATATGCAAGCTGGGGCATTATCTGTGTCCAATGGACACGTTCCCCGTTTATTTGATTAGATTCAGTAATTCACAGAAGGTCTGAGTAAAATTTTACATTTAAAATAATTATCTATATGGAAATCAAGCAGTTGGATTGTTTGGCAAGGTGGTTAGGGCTCAGATAGACAGGTTAATAGCTGTGACTGAGCTTGAAGAGAGCGTAGAAAACAACCAAAAAGGGGTAGGCGGCAAAGGGTGCCGAAAAATCAAGATATGCAGTGGCTGACAAGGAGACCATTGTGTGAGCAGTATTAAAAGTAATCACAAAAATACTGAACTCAGAGGGAAAACTTAAAATGGAAAGTCCTTAATCAAATGGCAAAATCATAAGTATGAAAGGCTTGCAGGAGCTGAACAAAGAGGACCCCAATGGTTATAAAAACTTCCTGGAAGTAGTATGGGACGCTGATTTGTTATAGGAGTTTTACTGCTCTTTTTTCAAAATGAGATTTGTCACTGGATAAGTACTGATGTAAGATAGCAATATATAAATAGTACCATCCCCTTTTCCTTGCTTTCTTACAAGTTAAGCCTACTGTTTGTGTCATATATGTGCATATGTATGTAATCAGTATTTTCCATAGATCGGATACCCAGTAGTTGAATGGTTCAAGATATCTATTTTTGGTGTATCCTTGGCAACAATCTGCCTTTTTTTTCTACTTAAAATATTGCAAAACAGGGGCGAAGATGTCACATATTTCCCAAAATTTGACCAAAAATAGAATTTCAATCCCCTTGAGGATACCTTTTCTGAAACAGTTTACATATATCTGTAGGACTCTAAAGTGCGATGGTACTCTAAAGTGCGATGGTCACGCTAAAGTGCGATGGTCTACGCTAAAGTACGATGGTGTCTCACTCTAAAGTGCGATGGTTGTGGAGAGTTGTCTCATTGGAAAGTATACCACATCTTCTTATTTTTGTACTACAAAAATGTCTGGACATACGGAAAATAGAGACAGTCAAACAAAAAGAGCCGATTAGCCCAAAAACTAACTTCGAAGGCTAAATTAGTCATCAGCTGTCTAATAATGAATTTTAATGCACAAGTTCTTTCATATTTGGAAAAATCCTCTGTGACAAACATGCAGAATATACTTCCCTTCCAAAACACCTGATATCATCCCAGGTTTTATTGGGTTTCGTGTTGCTATGTTCTTATTTGTGTGTGTGTGTTGTGTTGTGTGATGTTCACTTCTATTTGTCTTCTCGTCGGCTTTCGTTTTTTACTATCGCTGTGTCGGTTTGAGCTTTCGGTTTGATTGTAACTTTCGTATTTGTGTTCTCTCTTTTAAACTTTTAAAAAAGTACAGACGCGTACTGTACATAGAGGAAGTTGTGTACAGTTAAAATTAAATAGAGACAAGATATTTTTGCAGAAGCAAAGTTATGAGAGTTAATCAGAGCTGCAAATATTTTTAGAGAATCGTGTAGCAGTCATGTATACTCGTGTATGACCGAGTAGAGATCGAAGAGTGGTCGAATGTAGTCGCGTTGAGATCGGGTATTGGTCGAGTTTATTTGGGATGAAAAATGTATAGAAGTCGCAGTGATCATGAAGCAATCGGGCATTTAAGCTTTATCACATAGCGTACAGGTTTTCGTTGATCGGGAATTGATCGGACATTAGTCGAGCAAAGATCGAAATGATTGAGTACTGATCGGTAAACTATTTGTATTCCCACCAAACTCCATCTCTACACGATCCTTTCCGATCAATTCGAACGCTACTCGACGATTTCTCCATCTCTTCTCGAGTGACTGGCTTCTCGATCATTACTCGAATGTTTTGACATGTCAAAAACTCTTGGGTAGAAAGTTAGATCGATGACGACCATGGTAGACCAACCCGAACACTCTTGTCAATTGAGACTGACCAGTCTCCCGATCGCTTAATTTTTCTTGATCGAGATTGATCGAGTTGGTCTGATCGGCAGTGTGAACCTAGCTTTATGATCGTAGTATGAACGTAGTCAGGTCTAAGGAAGAGCGTGCTGAGGACGGCATGGTCGTGCTAGAATCATACTATGGTCTTGAACAGTGTGGTGTAAACGTCGTATAGTCGTAGTGGAAGCGTAGATTGGTCACAGTGAGAACGTGATGGTCGTAGTGAGGTCGTAGTAATTGCGCTGTGAGACCGTAGCGCAGTCTCTACAAATAGAAACACGCTTTCGCTACGCTCTCGCTACAATGGTACAGCGACCTTTGCGATCTTACCACGACCTTACTACGTTCTCACTACGCTTCTACTACGACCTGATTTCGTCACGACCACGATTGTTTTAAAAATGTTCAAAGTTGGCCACGCTTATTACCATCTTGAAGACCTCACCTGGAACCGTATTACGACCTTACTGCGATCTACATGATCGCACTACGATCATCAAAATTTGCATTTTTTTCACAGATCGTAGTGCGATCGTTGCCTAGTAGGACTGCGGTATAACACAAGGATTTAATTGGAATATACAAAACAACCTTGACATTGGTAAAATATACTCACTTGTCAAAGTTTTAACAAAAGACAACCAAAAAAGGTTACTAGTGGGGTTTCGTGTAATAAAAAAAATCTTCAGTATAAATCATGGTTTGATATTGTCAATAAAATATATGCTATCGTTTTTGTTGGGTTTTTTTTTCATTTAATAATCAATGTTAACAATATAGAGTTGAGAATGGAGTGTAAGTTAGTCATACACCTCGGTATACGGCGTGTCTGGATCAGAAACCGTTCCGGGCTCCGGCCGACAGGGTTTCTTATCCAGACACACTTTTCCCTCGGTGTATAACTATTACATCTTTACTTACTTAAACATAGTGGCCCTATCACTTACAGTACCCGAAAAAGACACCAAATCACTATAAATAAATATTGATCAATGAACCATGAACTTAAGTTCAAGGTAAGATAAAAAAAAATAGCACGTACAATCATTCTATACTCAAAATGTAATTAAACTATGACTGCTTATAGTCTTTGGTATACAATAATACGGACTTAGCAACAAAATCACTTTAATCACTGATACATGAGACCCTTGCAGAATTTGTATGCCAAATTTAGTTATCATTACACTCATATCATAATAAGTGAGCACTCCATCTTACAAAACAATGTTGCTAAACGAACCATGAAAATAAGGTCAAGAACAGAGGACATATGGCAGATGGAAACTTAGTAACATAAGATATATGCATAAACTGTATGAAGCACCCCGGTCTTCTACCTTTTTTCTGCATTATAAAACTTTACACAAAAAAGAAAAAATAATTGTATTGTATTGTGAAGATTGCATCAGTCTTAAGGACCATTCTACGTTTTAATACTAAGTAATCTTTAACGCTTTTAACATATGACCTAAAGGACATACTTACATGTGTTTTAATTTACTATTAGTTTAAGTATAACTTGCATGTTTTGTTTTTATTTAAATCTCACATGCAATTTAATTGTTTTGTAACTGTCTTTTTAACTTCTAGGGTAATAGGATACTTCAAATTAGAATATAAAATATGACTATGTTTTATTTACTTGAACATTTTAATTGGTTATATTGAAATGTAATTATTAACACGCGTACATAGACTTTGTAATGACAAAAAGAACAAATTGAAATTGAGAATGAAAATGGGGAATGTGTAACAGAGATGACTATACAAAGGGACAGAAAACAGCTGAAAGCCACCAGTAGGTCTTCAACACAGAGAGAGAATTCCTGCACACGGATGCGGGCTTCAGTTGTCACCTTATAAAAATGTGTACTAGTCTTTTTTTGTTTAAATGGACGTCATATGAAACTCCAAAACATATACATGTACTACAATTCAAAATATATACAAGACTAACAAATGCCAGAGGTTCCTGACTAGTGAAAGGCGTAGACATCCAGCGGGGTTGAACTTGTTTTTGAAATGTCAACCCCCCCCCCCCCCCTTATACCTCTATACTAGAGTAAACGAACATACAGCAATACGCACAGTTAAAATCAGCTCAACATAAGTTCGAGTCCGATGTCAGAATAAGTAACAAAAGCAATTAAGCAAAATGACAATTATACATACATTACCAAAGGACTACTAGCAGTTACTGACGTGCCAGCTTCAACCCTCAATGACACTGATTACTAATTCATGTTTTCATCATATAAAAATCAAGAATAATCCATCCCGTTAACACAAATTAAACAGTTTACGATCCCGCTACCATGTTTAACTCAGCCACATTCTGTATGTATGCGACTGTCCTAGGTCAGGAGTCTGTAATTCAGTGGTTGTCGTTTGTTGGTGTGTTACATATTTGTTTTTCATAAATTGTTTCATTTGTTGTACATAAATTAGGCCGTTAAGTTTTGCCGTTTGAATTGTTTTACATTTTTTATTTCGGGGTCTTTTATAACTTACTATGCGGTAAGGCCTTTGCTCATTGTTGAAGACCGTATGGTGATCTATAGATGTTAATTTTTGTGTCATTTGGTCTCTTTTGGAGAGTTGTGTCATTGGCAATCATACCACATCTTCTTTTTTTTATATATTAATGAACGCATAACGCATAATGAAGTGATAACGCATGAAAAAAATGTACTACATAAAACCAGATAAACATCGCTCTACCATGTCCAGATTTCTTAACATGCTACATGATTCTGTGTTAAACTCTTTATTTAGGTCACGATCGGTAAATCTCGACAACAAATATCAAAACTTGATGAGCAGCAACATTGTTTAATTAACAATAACCTAATAAAATAGTGTGGATGCATTGATTGTTTTATAAGTGTATTATACTGGACAAGGGGGATGTAACTTTATATATATGCATATTATATTGGTTCACTAATTTATATTCACCAGAAACATTTCTTCCAACTAGTATCTTTTGCCTTTAATATACTCCGCTCACAACATCGCTATCCTATTTGATTTAAACCATACAAAATGCACCAATATAATGTTAAAACATTAGCTTAAAGGGTTGTTTTCGTAACTTATATTTGGCCTTACAAACAATACAGGATGCGAAAAAACGTAAACAATTATAAAAATCCCCTTTTGTAAAAAAATATTCATTTTTCAAATAATAATTGCAATTCATCGCTTTGTGTTATGTAACATAATAAATAAATTTCATTTTTAAATGTTTTGTAAAATATAATTTGACATTGAAAATTCCTACTGCGTTTTACTTCATTTGGTTATTGACCAATAAAAACATGTGTGCATCAGTAGAATGGTATTTAAATGATTATGAATTGCAGTAACATTTAAAAGGCATCAACCATTTCAATTTTATTGTAAGTACATCTACAATTGTAATAAGGTTTAAAAAGATATCTGGTAACTGCTAACTGTATTATCAAGAGTTGTTTTTTTACATTCGCATCATCTTCTTTTCATCAATCTTGAAATTTTTCCGTGGTGTAATCTAGCTTCATTAATTAGCAATTTCAAGAATTTTTAACTTTCATCTGTTTATATATATTAATCGTTTAAACTTGTAATTTTCTAACAGAATGTATATAAAAAAAAACATCAATGCCAAAGTCATTGCTGAAACTGCTTATCAAAATTTAACGAGTGTCCTATTATTGTCAAAATATACTTTTTCCTTTTGTATATTCTCCTTATTTTAATGCATTTAACAAATCTAAAGAACGTTACTAGTATATAAACTACTCTTAGACATGTGCCATGATGTGGGATGCTTATCTATAGGTAAAACCAGGCTTATTCTCCATTTTTTTAGAAAAAATTTGTACAAAGGTTAGAAGTAAGAAAGTTTTTGTTATTTATTTTGTTGGTTGAACGCTTAACGTTTGACCTTGTCATTTTTAATGGACTTACCACTTTAGTATTTTCCTTGGAATATCGTATTTATGTTAATCTTATTTTAGATTTATGTTCTTTTTCACGGGTTCAACCGAATATAAAGCATTTCTTTTCTATACAACTGAAGGCTTAATACACAAAACACAAATATACTATGGGATGTAGGTTTGCAGCATCCAGTCTTTTAATAATTATTTTATACATTCGGAACATAATAACAACATGTGAACAACAATTTAGAATGACAGGCATTACGCAAAAAACGTCCTTATCACACTCTCTTCACTAGAAGTATGATCAACAGCCTGAACAATCTACAAAATATAATTCCTAAAATTAGAAACAATTCAGAACTACATGTAAATGATTAAAAAAAAATTGAATAAATACTGTAACTTTGGACAGTATACATGTGCATCTATTGAATTGTACAATTCTATAAGAATAATCTTATACGTGTGAATGACAGTACCTATAGAACAAAAACTGTTTTTTAAACAAAACAAAAATTAAAAGTCAAACAGACCTTAACAGCAATTGAATTAAACATTTTAAACGTGTAGACTGATTGAATGCAAACCGTCGAATGATTTAATTCCCGCTTAGGTATGCACGGGTGAATTCACCAATTCACCAATTCACCCGTGCAAATTACTACGCATAACGGTATTCGTTAAGCCTTATAACGAAAAGAAATTTTTATATCTTGTTTGCGCACACAATGTGATATTTTGTTGACATACACATGTTAAACAAACAAAAGTGAAAAACGTAAATAATTTAGAAACTCCTTCTGTAAAAAATGTTTATTTGTCAAATTAATTGAATTGCATTGCCCTATGTAATGTAGCATGTTAAATATATATTTTCATTTCTTAATTGATTTTTTAGAAAATCATTTTATATTTCAATTTTTTTTGCTGCGTTTAACTTAATATATTTATTTTAAACTGATTCTTATAGTTCGTTCTTATGTTGTACTGTTATACCACTGTCCCAGGTTAGGGGAGGGTTGGGATCCTGCTAACATGTTTAACCCCGCCACATTATTTATATATGTGCCTGGCCCAAGTCAGGAGCGTGTAATTCAGTGGTTGTCGTTTGTTTATTTGTTACATAATTGTTTTTCGTTCTTTTTTTTTATATAAATAAGGCCGTTAGTTTTCTCGTTTGAATTGTTTTACGTTGTCATATCGGGACCTTTAAAAGCTGACTATGCGGTATGGGCTTTGCTCATTGTTGAAGGCCGTACGGTGACCTATAGTTGTTAATTTATGTGTTATTTTGTTCTCTTGTGGACAGTTGTTTCATTGGCAATCATACAACATCTTTTTTTTTATATAAATAACAACGTGTGTGCATATTGCAGAATATAAGAGGGAGAATATTTAAAAAAATCATAAATTGGATTAAAGCTTTTGAGTTCATTGTAAGTTTTAAATCAATTGTAGGTATATTCAAAGATATGATCAGGTTATATAGATATAATGAACTGTCAACACTTACTTTTATGTATAATCAAGAATTGTGCTTTTAATTTTGCGTCATCTGCTTTCGTAAAGCAGGAACTTTTTTGTTGTTTAATCTAACTTCCTCAATGTTCCTCCGATGATCATTTTACTGCAGCAGCATGATTTCAATCAATGGGATATCATAAAATAAATAATTAGATATAATTGCAGCAGTATCAAGATTTCTTCAATACCAATGAAAAAGTTTATATGATTTTTTTTGTCTTCTGAAAAGCATCTTTATTACATGTGTTTGACTGTTCTAAAAAAAATGACTCTAGGCCTACATTTTACTAGATTATAAAGCATATATATCATTAAATAGTCACTGACTTTAAAAAATATTTTATAGCAATGTGGTGGAAATATACTATCTTCATGTATACCCCTCCAAAATTTACGTAGAAGCAGATGCTTCATCTTTGGATTCTTGATTAGATTAAACGCTTTTCAGTCATGCCTGTCGAATTCATTTTTTTCAGTTTTTCAGTTTTTTTAGTTGAGAACATTACCTCGTTAAAAAAAATCATTTGTAATGGGAGACACATTTTAAAATGTGCTGTTAAATAAAGCATCTAAAAATGGAAGACGCAGGAATTGACGAAGAAAATATCTTTATTTATTTTCAAATCGAAACACCTGGTAACTGATTGTTTAATCTTTTAAAATTATTTTGTAGAATAATCCAAACAGCAAAACGTTATTTTTACCCAAAAAAAGATTAATTCGTGAATTTTACACTTTCAAGAACCGGTGCACTAAGTTGATAGAAAGTCTCACATGGGACGAAACGTTCGTCTAGCATACGAAATTATAAGCCTGGTGTATTTTTTTAAGTTTGCCAAGGCTGCGTTACGTGTTCCAATGGCAAAATTACTTTGTCTTATTCCAAAACATGTTTTTTTTTCAAGTTTTAATTCACAATGCGTTAACATTAATTATATAAAAGTTTTAAGGTTTGCTGATTGCTGATTGCATAGTTCAGCAATCGTAGGTGATCATTTTAAGTCACTAATTAGAGGGTCAAAATGAGTCCTCAGCAACAGGGTATCAACTGATGGTAAAGTGTTAAGCGCTTAGTCGTAGGTCAAATAGTTGATCCTATGTTTATCAAACACATCTTATTTATTAACTAATTCATTTGCACTGTATCTGTCTGACTAAAACTAATGCATCTTGCTTTTGACATAATGTCTTTGCTCTCTTCTCATTAGGTTTACTTATAAGGATATTGACTAAACAGAAACATTATCATAAAAAATCATCAAAGAGAAAACAATTACGCTAACGAGTAAATAAAAATTTCATTTTTTTATATCGGCCTATGGTTTACTGAATACTTGTTACGGCTGTTAAACGAACGATAGAACACACGGTAAACTATAGACAGCTATACAATTAATAATGCATTGCATTCCAAACCTCAGATATTTTAATATTGAACACCAGAATACTGCGTTTGCTTCTTTTTTTATAATTTCATTATTATATTATATTTCAGGTATTTGTCTCTTACCACTGTTATAGCAACAAAACATGAAGTACTTCGCAGTTATTTTGGTGCTATTACTCTGTATTGCAGGTAAATATATATATATATATATATTAATGTGTATATACAACTCGTCTAAACATCAACCCAACAATGTTAGATCTGTAAATTTGCTTTCGCAAATTTTTGGTTCTTCCCTCGCCGGGATTCGAACCCATGCTACTGTGATATCGTGACACCAAATCGCCTGCACTGCAGCCGTCCCGCTAGACCACACGACCACCTGGGCTCTCAATAAAAGAGCTTTCGGTGGGCATGTGTTACCTTTCCACGTCAGTTTTAATCTAGCGGCGTACTGCAGTACATGATATATAAGGCATGAAGATGTTATTGTTACAGATCAGCTAAATTATCTATAGTAAAGGATCCTACAAATTAATGTAATATACAGTCACAGAAAATAATTATATTCATAAGTACGTCTGAGTCAGTGACAACTCTACAACAGATGTATCCATTGGATCGCCATCAATGATGGTGATACATGGCTGTGTACATAATGTATATACAACTCGTCTAAACATCAACCCAACAATGTTAGATCTGTAAATTTGCTTTCGCAAATTTTTGGTTCTTCCCTCGCCGGGATTCGAACCCATGCTACTGTGATATCGTGACACCAAATCGCCTGCACTGCAGCCGTCCCGCTAGACCACACGACCACCTGGGCTCTCAATAAAAGAGCTTTCGGTGGGCATGTGTTACCTTTCCACGTCAGTTTTAATCTAGCGGCGTACTGCAGTACATGATATATAAGGCATGAAGATGTTATTGTTACAGATCAGCTAAATTATCTATAGTAAAGGATCCTACAAATTAATGTAATATACAGTCACAGAAAATAATTATATTCATAAGTACGTCTGAGTCAGTGACAACTCTACAACAGATGTATCCATCGGATCGCCATCAATGATGGTGATACATGGCTGTGTACATAATGTATATACAACTCGTCTAAACATCAACCCAACAATGTTAGATCTGTAAATTTGCTTTCGCAAATTTTTGGTTCTTCCCTCGCCGGGATTCGAACCCATGCTACTGTGATATCGTGACACCAAATCGCCTGCACTGCAGCCGTCCCGCTAGACCACACGACCACCTGGGCTCTCAATAAAAGAGCTTTCGGTGGGCATGTGTTACCTTTCCACGTCAGTTTTAATCTAGCGGCGTACTGCAGTACATGATATATAAGGCATGAAGATGTTATTGTTACAGATCAGCTAAATTATCTATAGTAAAGGATCCTACAAATTAATGTAATATACAGTCACAGAAAATAATTATATTCATAAGTACGTCTGAGTCAGTGACAACTCTACAACAGATGTATCCATCGGATCGCCATCAATGATGGTGATACATGGCTGTGTACATAATGTATATACAACTCGTCTAAACATCAACCCAACAATGTTAGATCTGTAAATTTGCTTTCGCAAATTTTTGGTTCTTCCCTCGCCGGGATTCGAACCCATGCTACTGTGATATCGTGACACCAAATCGCCTGCACTGCAGCCGTCCCGCTAGACCACACGACCACCTGGGCTCTCAATAAAAGAGCTTTCGGTGGGCATGTGTTACCTTTCCACGTCAGTTTTAATCTAGCGGCGTACTGCAGTACATGATATATAAGGCATGAAGATGTTATTGTTACAGATCAGCTAAATTATCTATAGTAAAGGATCCTACAAATTAATGTAATATACAGTCACAGAAAATAATTATATTCATAAGTACGTCTGAGTCAGTGACAACTCTACAACAGATGTATCCATCGGATCGCCATCAATGATGGTGATACATGGCTGTGTACATAATGTATATACAACTCGTCTAAACATCAACCCAACAATGTTAGATCTGTAAATTTGCTTTCGCAAATTTTTGGTTCTTCCCTCGCCGGGATTCGAACCCATGCTACTGTGATATCGTGACACCAAATCGCCTGCACTGCAGCCGTCCCGCTAGACCACACGACCACCTGGGCTCTCAATAAAAGAGCTTTCGGTGGGCATGTGTTACCTTTCCACGTCAGTTTTAATCTAGCGGCGTACTGCAGTACATGATATATAAGGCATGAAGATGTTATTGTTACAGATCAGCTAAATTATCTATAGTAAAGGATCCTACAAATTAATGTAATATACAGTCACAGAAAATAATTATATTCATAAGTACGTCTGAGTCAGTGACAACTCTACAACAGATGTATCCATCGGATCGCCATCAATGATGGTGATACATGGCTGTGTACATAATGTATATACAACTCGTCTAAACATCAACCCAACAATGTTAGATCTGTAAATTTGCTTTCGCAAATTTTTGGTTCTTCCCTCGCCGGGATTCGAACCCATGCTACTGTGATATCGTGACACCAAATCGCCTGCACTGCAGCCGTCCCGCTAGACCACACGACCACCTGGGCTCTCAATAAAAGAGCTTTCGGTGGGCATGTGTTACCTTTCCACGTCAGTTTTAATCTAGCGGCGTACTGCAGTACATGATATATAAGGCATGAAGATGTTATTGTTACAGATCAGCTAAATTATCTATAGTAAAGGATCCTACAAATTAATGTAATATACAGTCACAGAAAATAATTATATTCATAAGTACGTCTGAGTCAGTGACAACTCTACAACAGATGTATCCATCGGATCGCCATCAATGATGGTGATACATGGCTGTGTACATAATGTATATACAACTCGTCTAAACATCAACCCAACAATGTTAGATCTGTAAATTTGCTTTCGCAAATTTTTGGTTCTTCCCTCGCCGGGATTCGAACCCATGCTACTGTGATATCGTGACACCAAATCGCCTGCACTGCAGCCGTCCCGCTAGACCACACGACCACCTGGGCTCTCAATAAAAGAGCTTTCGGTGGGCATGTGTTACCTTTCCACGTCAGTTTTAATCTAGCGGCGTACTGCAGTACATGATATATAAGGCATGAAGATGTTATTGTTACAGATCAGCTAAATTATCTATAGTAAAGGATCCTACAAATTAATGTAATATACAGTCACAGAAAATAATTATATTCATAAGTACGTCTGAGTCAGTGACAACTCTACAACAGATGTATCCATCGGATCGCCATCAATGATGGTGATACATGGCTGTGTACATAATGTATATACAACTCGTCTAAACATCAACCCAACAATGTTAGATCTGTAAATTTGCTTTCGCAAATTTTTGGTTCTTCCCTCGCCGGGATTCGAACCCATGCTACTGTGATATCGTGACACCAAATCGCCTGCACTGCAGCCGTCCCGCTAGACCACACGACCACCTGGGCTCTCAATAAAAGAGCTTTCGGTGGGCATGTGTTACCTTTCCACGTCAGTTTTAATCTAGCGGCGTACTGCAGTACATGATATATAAGGCATGAAGATGTTATTGTTACAGATCAGCTAAATTATCTATAGTAAAGGATCCTACAAATTAATGTAATATACAGTCACAGAAAATAATTATATTCATAAATACGTCTGAGTCAGTGACAACTCTACAACAGATGTATCCATCGGATCGCCATCAATGATGGTGATACATGGCTGTGTACATAATGTATATACAACTCGTCTAAACATCAACCCAACAATGTTAGATCTGTAAATTTGCTTTCGCAAATTTTTGGTTCTTCCCTCGCCGGGATTCGAACCCATGCTACTGTGATATCGTGACACCAAATCGCCTGCAACTATATCAAAATTTTCCATACGTTTTGGCCATTATATATAAATTGATAGTTCGTTTAAATATCAGTCATACAATGTTAGATCTGGGTTTTTTTTCGAATATATTTGTTCTTCCCTGGCTGGGATTTGAACTCATGCTTCTGAGATATCGTGGCACAAAATTGCCTTGCATTATGCCAGATGCGCGAGACACCTTGACCAGGATGTCTCTACAAAATAAAGCTTTAATTTAGGATGCAGTCACAGAATTAATCATATAATTATAAGTAAGTTTGAACCAGTGACAACTCTACGACAGATTTTATTCATCGGAGCACCAGTTGTGGTTTTACAAGGCTCATCAAGGAATATCAGCCCAACAAGTCAGATCTGTTAATTTTTGGGGAAGCAAAAACCTTGCTGTGCATTCTAAAATAAAGAACAACCTGCAAATTTAAAATGTACCAGATTGTCTCGAATACTGCGCAGATAAGATTAAATATGATAAAAGTCCAACTATTTGCGTAGCAGTTCTAATATCAGTCTGTAATATACGAAGAGCATGTTATGTAATCGTGTTGAATATTTTGGCTGAACACATAGCCTTCGTCAGTGCCTTTTTTATCAAATTTTAAATAATACTATTTGTTAATATAAGAAAATAGCTCAGTAATGCAAGTTTATTAAAATATTGAATCAGAAATTAAACCAATAAAACAAAACAAAACTCAGTACTATATTAACGTAGCATGTTATGACAAATCAACTATTAAAAGAAATAAGGATATTATGCGTTTATTTTTGTCTACTCTTCGAATGATTAAAAGTTTCACTGGTTGTATTAACACTTGTCCAGTTGTCGACCTTGTGCTGCCTTCTTATGCCATTCTTTGGTTTTATTGTATGTAATTTTGCTCTCTTGTTGACAGTCTCTAATATTGGTTTAACCACACAATTAATCACACTGCGAAGGATCTCTCGCCAAAAACATAAACCAACTCGTAACCTCAGTAGCTTATAAGTGTTCCTTACAGTTCAGCCAAAATCCAATATTGAACATTTACATAAAACATGGGCTGCACGTGATCGTCGTCACAATTGAAATTTCAACGTCAGATGAATTTTTAACCACGCCGAAGATCAAAGTAGTCATTTTAGTTGGTGTTGCTAGCTAGGAAATTATAAATAAAATCATTATGAAAGTAAGTTTAAATGTGTCTGTTCTTTTTTCTTAACAGTCGATTTTCTAGAACTTTTTGGATCTTCAAATAAAAATGGGGACATTTCGAGCATGAATCCCCTTTGAAGTACAAAAGTTCAAAAACTCCCTATTATAATCGAAATAATTCTATTATGCCATGCTCTTTGCGCATTTTAACTTGGGTAGGCATAACGCAAACGTAAAAAGATATTGACAAATAGAATGCCTACCCATGTCAAAATGAGCATAGAGCATTGAATGAAAGAATTATTTCGTCACACGGAAAACTATTTGATAATCAATAAATATTAGGATTATAAACGATCCTACTAAAATGTCACATATATGTGTAAATATTGGTCAAATAACTTCAACTGGTTAATCAACAACATCCTTTATTAAATAACACAGGATTGCATGGTGCAAGTCAGAAGATGAGTAGCTGGGGATTTGATCTGTTTTGTCCATTTTCTGGTGACATATGTAACTGTGCATGTACGACCTGGGGATTCGATAGCGGGGCGTGCTCAGGACCAGAAAACAACGAGTGCTGGTGTTATTTCGTTGAGAGGTAAGTATCTGTCCTATAATTGAATATATTTTTGTTCTGCAAAATTCAGAATTCAATCTATTTTTATATGTGATTCATAAGACAGATCGCGTTTGACAAATCCGAATTAAAAAACGTAGATTCTGTGTCAGTCCCTTGTGTTTAAGTACGTTCATAGTGTGACTATTACAATAAATATATTATTATCTGATTTATTACATCCATTTTCGAATGTAAATGTCTTTTGGGTATTTTTTTTCTTAACACTATTCTTTACAATACTGTAGAATAAACCATTGATACCAGAATAGATAGAAATGCATCAACTATTATACATGAGTTTTCTATACATTATTTTTATTTTTCACGTTCGCGTTAATAGCTTTTATTAATTAAAATGTTTTTTGTATGATTTCAGAAAGCCTAGTCTTGCAGGTAAAAGAAAAGTTGGAAAATAAAAGATTAATGTGAACACAACACATCCTACAATTGAGAAAAAGTATGAAAAGATGTGTTTGAGTTTTTGATTTCACCATTTCCTAAGGGACTTTCCGTTGCTGAATGTTCACATTTCTTATTTCATATTTTGATATACCAGAATGCTGAAACGGGGAAACTAAATGATGATGTATACAACAGATATTTCTATTATTTCTTGTCGAAACGAAATTAATAAAATCAAAAGAAGCACACATGTTTTTGCTTATAAAAAGATTTGTTCCATACATCAATTCCATATTGTCTCTAATATTACAAGAATTAAAGATGTTGAGCGATACTATTTGAACTGTACAAAGCAAAAATGACATAGAAAAGGAAGATTAAAATGCTCTTACGGTATAGAATTTAATTTAAAAAACGCATGGATAAAAAATCAATATTTCAAATAATTAAACAAAATTTAACATAATCAAACATAAATGTATACTTACTATTGTAAGAGGGTTGCTGATAGATACATTTACCAGTTCAATGCTAACCAATGTATAACTGACACTCATATTTTAAAGTTGATTCTGATGGGGAATCATTACATACAGTTATTCATTCGTGATAATAATACAACACATGTCGTCACAATTTATTTCACAACAGGTCTATATATCAAAACACGTTCATTCATAAGTTAACTTAACAATAGCAAAGCTTACAATGTGAACGTTGATGTTCGGATCATATCATGTTGTAATTAATAATATTTGACCAAATTATAAATACAGATCATTGTAAAAAAAAGAAGCGATAGATATCAGAGGGACATTCAAATTCATAAGTTAAAAATAAACCGACAACCCCATCGCTTAAAAAGTAACAGATAAATAGACAAACAGTTATACACAAAATACAACATAGAAAACTGAAGACTGATCAACACGAACCCCTTCAAAAACTGGGTTGATCTCAGATGTCCATAAAGGGAACGCAGATCCTGGTCCATAATTGCCACCCATCGTGTTTCTAATGGGTGTTTAAACCTGGCAACAAGTCTAATTCGACAGGTTACACTCCGAAAAAGTTAGACGGAATTGTAGTTACGACATGAGGAACATATTTGTTATCATCAGTGAAACGAATCTTCCGTAACGGCCAACCAACTAGCGATGGCGTCGGTTTGACTCACGAAGGGATAATTTCGACTTCAACGCTTGGAAATTTTGGTTTGGTTCTATAAAAATAATCATGATAGATAATACAAGCCCGGAATATTGTATCAGCTGGGTGATATATATTCCGTATGCAGGCACCTCTTGAATGTTGCTACATAGAAATGGAAACTTCACAATTTGGAAGCTGAACTCATTTCTTTTGTAAAGTTTTGTTTTTAACCGTCATTGTCAACTTCTAGATGTAAGTCAAGAATGTTGCTTCATTCGAATTGAATATTCAGTCGGGAAGCTGACATAATTTCTTTTGTCGTAAAGATTTCTTTGTCAATTTCTAGATGTAAGTCGAAATATGAGGCATACTTAACTGTATCTATTGTATACGTTATTTAAAGTTCGATGGAATAGAATCATATTCAAAACAGTGTGGTTGTGGCCATTGATTGACGACCTTAATTATCCCATTGACTGGGACAGATTAGGTGAACGTTTGTCTGTAACCACCACTGCTCACTACTTACTTATTATAGAATTTAAACTGTGGGGTAACCAAAGGTTCTTATCGCCTTCAACAATAAAATAATTCGAAAACTTAATCAGGAATAACCTTTATGTTTTGATTTATATTATTGATATAAATCATAACATCGTGTTATACCTGAATAACTTCATTAAGGTGTTGAGAACCTTTGGTGACCCCACAGTTTAAGTGTCTTTAACAAGTACATAGTGAGCAGTGGTCGTTACAGACAAACGTTCACATAATCTGACCCAGTCAATGGGATAATTTAGTTCGTCAATCAATGGCCACAGCCACACTGTTTTGAATATGATTCTAAATGCATTCAACATAGTTACCAAATTTTGAATTATTGAGCGAGAGAACATGTAAATAGCGGAAAGAAAGGCCCAGGTATAATGAAATATATACAGATCTATGCTTATCCAGAATTTTCTTCAGTAGGGTCGTGGGGGTATATGTTGAGTTTCAGTTTTAGTGCATTGTCAATACCTATAAATTTATCCAGTAGTTTATGTAACGCGAGTTACGAACACCCACGATGTTGTTTGAGACAAATCCTCGGAAAAACGACATATTAAACCTAAGCCGTATTTGGCACAACTTTTTGGAATTTTGGATCCTCAATGCTCTTCAACTTTGCACTTGTTTGGCTTTATAAATATTTTGACATGAACGTCACTGATGAGTCTTTTATAGACGAAACGCGCGTCTGGCGTACTAAATTATAATCCTGGTACCTTTGAAAACTAATTACACCACTGGGTCGATGCCACTGCTGGTGGACGTTTCGTATCACCAGCCCAGTAATCCACACTTCGGTAATTACATAAATATCAATGTGGTCATTTTTTTTTTAATAAATTTCCTGTTTACAAAACTTTAGTTTTTCCAAAAATAAGAATTTTCTTATCCCAGGCATTGTTTAACTTAGCATTTGGCACAACGTTTTGGAATTTTGAATCCTCAATGCTCTTCAACTTTGTACTTGTTTGGCTTTGTAAATATGTTTACATTAACGTCACTGATGAGTCTTATGTAGAAGAACGCGCGTCTGGCGTACTTAATTATAATCCTGGTACCTTCAGTTTCGTTATTCTGATTTGTATTATCTGCTATAATTCTCGACTAAATTCATCAGCAGTTTTAGGGATAAAACGAGTACTCGCTTGGACGGATGAATACTCGAGAACAATTTTAGTACTCGGATACTGGGATACTCGTTTGTCGTTTAATACATCTTGAGATATTTCTCTTAACATTTCTCTTATCTAAGGTTCAATTGGAAATATCCTTCGTAAAACAAATAAAAATAATAACTACTGACAACGTAAATACGTTTATCTTGTGACTAATATGTGTTAAAAAGTCGTCTTAATTTTTTCTATAATCGCAAATATAAAAAAGAATATGTGGAATGATTGACCATGAAACAACTCTCCATAAGAGACCAAAATGACACAAAAAATAACAACTATAAGTCACCGAACGACCTTCAACATTGAGGAAAGTCCAAAAAAATAGTCAGCCCGAAATGACGCAAAACAATTCAAACGAGAAAACTAACGGTCTTACGTATGTACAAAAACAAATTAACGAAAAACAGATATGTAAAACATAAACAAACGCAAAGCATGTTTTAACTGTGCCAGCAACGTCGTCTCTTCCGAGAGGATTTTCTCATGTGCAGGACTTATAGTAACAAAACTTGGAAACAGACTTTCGTCTAAAGTTGTGGGTCAGACCATATTTCTGTACACGAACAAAATCAATTTAACCTGCGCTGTACCCTACGCAACCGATGAGAGAAAAGACAAGGTACAATACGGTATTGCAACTGGACCCTATATTTGCTGAAATTAGAATGGATAAATTCTTAGAACCATGATGATTTTTAAAACATTACATGTCAGTGCCTCATCTTACAAAAAATCAATGTTGCTTCCTTTCTTTGTGCAAGAAAATGATTAGATACCCTTATCTCTTTTTTTTTTCGAAAAACGTAAATTTCATGAAATCAGAATGTTTGCGTCTTTTTGAGTTAACATGAGCCAACGCGAGCACCACGATGATATTGCAATGTGTCGTTGGTTGGAAGTAAATGTCTTTCTGTTTTCAATATATTCGCGGTCAATAATTCTACACCAAAGATCCTTTGGCTGTTAGGCAACTAACACATTATTAGGTAGTTGCTAAGAAAAATCTGTTTTCAAGCTTTCACCGAGACACACATAAATTTATATGTATAACATTGTGGTGGTCGAAAATTCAACATCTTCTTTATCAAAAGAACAGGTCTCACTTGTAGACCATTATCTGTTTGACACACCAGGGTCATATCGCTCAGTTTAAGTATTTATATTTAAGACAGACAGCTAGATATCATAAACATACTATGTATACACAAGCCAGAATCTGAGCTTGGTTTGCTATATGATATAAAAACTAAACTGACGGAAAAAAGGTCATTTATTCAAATCATAAAATGCAAAAAATACATTTTGCAAATAAAACATTTGACATAAAAATTCATATTTAATATGTAATAATAATACATAATTAATACGAAATTACATCAACTAATATCATGTCAATTGAATAAATGACAAAGAATAGCAAAGGTGGGGAGAAAAATCTGCCACAAATCCACTCTTAGGCTGAAAGAGTGGATCTGAAATCCACTCTAAGGCTGAAAGAGCGGATCCCCCACCCGAGGACTCTGGCGACGTGAATACAATTATATATGACTTGGAAAAAAAATACATTCACATACATGTACACCAAACACATATTACTTTATTATGTAAAACGTTTTTACATTTAGCAGAAATATTAAAAGTTCATATTATCATATACCAAGATATTACGGGTAAAAATGATTAAAGGTGTAAATCTTATTCCGGCCAGTGAAAATTCAAACAAAACTAAAGTACATTTTTACGAAGCCCTGGATCCTTCCTAAATACGAAGTTTTATATCTGACTATTTCTGTAAGGGATTATGAGCAAAGGATTCTCATACCACACTTGACATTTTTCAATCGAAAATGTATAAATATAAAAAAGAAGATGGTATGATTGCCAATGAGACAGTTCACACAAGAGACCAAAATGACACGGAAATTAACGACTATAGGTCATCGCACGGCCTTCAACAATGAGCAAAGCCCATATTGTATAGTCAGCTATAAAAGGCCCAAAAATAACCATGTAAAACAATTCAAACGAAAAACTTAAATGTAACACATAAACAAACGACAACCACTGAACTACAGGCTCCTAACTTTGGACAGGCACATACATACATAATGTGGCGGGGTGAGTTCCATAGGGTAAAAGTTTTTAAATTGAAATTAGTAAATAAGTATTTAGTGTAAACCTTATTTAACTCTCAGTTAATTTAATTGTGATCCGAATTGATATGAGACTATAGAAATAATTTTCGTAACTCATGATACGGTAAAAAGAAAAGTTTTAGTCACAATTTTTAATATACAGCTTTTTAGAAATTTAATGACTCAGCTGGTGAATATCACCATTCAATATTAATAGTAATAATTCATATCGATGATATCACTATAAAAAGGGGGAATACACCAAACTTACTTAAAACTTACATAAAATAAATTCATTTCTTCCTGGCATGCTACAGAACTTATTTTAACAAACTGTTATTCCAATGCAATACATTTAAAAGGTTTATATTGTATGGTAGTAAATAAAGTTGTTAAATGAAAAATATAATATTCCAGCTTTAGGTGATGTTTCATATATTTTTTGTACCTTAATTGCGATAAAAGTTAAAAGATGTAAGTTTTAACCGAGTAAATATTTATAGCTTTTGACACATACTATAAACATTTAACCAAAAGAAAAATCCAATTTAGTTAATAACCAGTTTAGTTAAATTAATATAAAAACTTTGGTTTGTGATGGATTTACCTCTAAAGACCATAGCATTTAGACAACATTGGAATAAACCATCAATTCTTAGAATTAGACAGGCAACATTAAAAACCATAACATGATTTACGAACTATGCATGTATACATACAGGAAGTTAAACCGAGCCATGAAATTAAAAAATAATTTTAAGGTAGCCTATCGAATGATCCCATTTACACCCCAACAATGACAGCATCGGCAGGAGGGCGGCAATAAAGACACAAATCGTATGAAATAAAGATCACAAACGTTTTAGCAGGCTATCCTGACCCAAAACAAGATACGGTTGAAATTATGTGAAATAAAGATAAAAACCGTTTTGGCAGCCAATGCTGACCCAAAACAAGACAGTTGTAATTATATGAAATAAAAATCATAAAATGTTTTGGCAGGCAATGCTGACCCAAAACAAGACAGTTGTAATTATAAGAAATAATAATCATAAAATGTTTTGGCAGGCAATGCTGACCCAAAACAAGACAGTTGTAATTATAAGAAATAAAGATCATAAAACGTTTTGGCAGGCAATGCTGACCCAAAACAAGACAGTTGTAATTATATGAAATAAAATCATAAAACGTTTTGGCAGGCAATGCTGACCCAAAACAAGACAGTTGTAATTATAAGAAATAAAGATAATAAAACGTTTTGGCAGGCAATGCTGGCCCAAAACAAGACAGTTGTAATTATAAGAAATAAAAATCATTTCATGACGAAGCATAAAACAATACCCACTACATACTACAATATTTGCAAAAGTAAATACACAGAGGTCATAGACTAAGCTACCACAACCTCTGAGAAAATAATACACAGAGGACATAAGTACAAGCAACCACGCCCTCTGCGAAAATTTAAATATCGTCCACATTACCCAAACAGGCAAAGACAGGTAAATTGGTTCGTAATAAATAAGCATTGGGTTGCGATATAGGTAAGAGACATATATCCTTTTTATACCGATTTCATAAAGCAAACAAGGTACACTTGCTTAAATTAAAATACTAACAATTATAGCGATTAGGCTAACTTGCAAAATTATAATAAGCTCAAACCAAACTGCCGTGACGAGATTTACGAAAGTAGCACAAGTTTCGTGACATAGCATAAAACAATGAACTCTGCATAAAACGTAATTGAAAAAGCACATACACAGAGGTCATACGTACAAGCAGTCAAGTTCACTGCACCAATTGAAATATCGTCAACCTTACCCAAACAAGTAAGGCAAATGGGTTTGTAATGGTTTACTTTTTAAATTGTTATTTGTATGGAGAGTTGTCTCATTGGCACTCACACCACATCTTCCTATATCTATAATTTGTAACACAATAGCTTAGCATTAAAACTTAAACTGTCTTGCTCTTTCATATAAGAGTACTTAAAATGTATGGAACCGTTATTAACGTCGTATAAATTATAAGTGTATAACTTTGCATTCTATCATGTATGGTATTATTATCGTTATGCAATAATCCAACTTTTAATTGTAGTTAAATTTAAACGAATCATGTATCTTACAAATACATAAGGCGGATATACGTTCTGCAAACATAATGATGCTGTAAAGGATTCGGTAACTTGTAAAATTACAGCATCAGGTTAATCATCAGATAAATGATAAATAATTACATTTTGATCGCAAACCCACAGTGTCGCCACCCACATTAAAATCAATTTGACCCACTATCTCTTTGACAAAGAAACGAATTTGACCAACTGCTCATGTTTGGCATAAATCTAAATCGTGAGTTCTATTCGAATGGAAGAATGGTTAAAAAAAAAATTAACTGTACGTTTGTTCAAAATGTAAGCATAGAATAGCTTAAAAATAAAATTATAGTTCGATTTTACCTGAAATAGCTAAAATAAAATCACTCCAGTCCAAAATTATCCATAAAACAAAAAACAAAATCACATATAATTTTGAACAAATTGTTTGATAAGAATCACAAGTTAACACATCAAATGCTGATGATAAAAGGAAGTGACCACAATACACTTACACGTGAACTCGTACTGAACCGCAAGATCATTGACCAATAAGAAAGATGCATTGGTCATAAGTGAAATTTCTCTGCACGTGAAAACATGTTATCTAATTTCAACAATTTATCGTTTAATTAAGTAGGACACTATGACCCTTTGACCAGACTAGATACATCATACATTTACAGTATTAATAGCTCACTCTTTTATTTAAGTCGGTTAGTAATAACCAATTAAAACAGAATTATCTTCTCTGCTGTCTTAAATTATTTTATTCCGCTTAATTTTCAATTAGCAAATAAAATTGGTTCTTTGTTTTATGGACTGTTGTTTACTTTTTGTTTTGTTTTTTGTCACAACAGTGTCAATTTTTATTCTTTTAGATTTACGAAAACGGTATTTTTCTTTTTATCAATAGAATAGATGATTATATGTTCAAGTCTGGCCATTGGCCGCATTTAGCCATTTTTAGACATTGTTGGATTTTCATTTTGAATAATAGTCATTTGACTTTCTAACTGTTTTGAATCTAGCACCGATAATGAGTGGAATGCAGATTAAACAAGCGTACGACATACCTGAAAACTAGCCAGTATATTCAAGGAATTTTTAAACGACATTAATAACAAATTCTTCAGCATCCGATTTGCTCGTTGATAAAGAACTGTAACGAGTACATATATCCCATTTGTATTTTTCGCTTTTGTATTTTTGTTTAATTTCTTGTCGGGGTAGGAATGTGTTAATATGATCAGATGCTTAATAACTTGTGTAATTGCATTTTTCTCGACACGTTCAGCTCATAACAGTCAAACTGACAAGTAAACGTTTTAATTGTGGTTTAGGAGTAACAGAACATTATTAACAAACTCTTATAAAGTTTTCTATATCAACATCGGCAATTTTAATGATGGCATTAATCAGAATTAAATTACTGTCGTCGGTTTGTTTTTAAAATTATTGACATTTTAAACGTATTTTGTAGATAAACCATACACAAGAGGGCAACAAATAGTGAAACGATGTTCAAAACTCGTAATACCCCATTTTTTATACCTTACCAAGATAACTTAAGCAGATACGCCAGGTACCCATCATACACCCTTATTGTTCATATTGAAATTGTTGCAAACGTAAAATGGGATAACTATAAGACATTTAATTATAATCAGTTTTTAAATTGCTCTGTAGAAAAATAGGATGAGGAAATCCTTCAGTGTTGGCACAGGATTATCCGCCCAGGGTTTTCCCGAGCTAGGCTATACTACCAGAAATGGGTAATACTGGACTATACTGGGCAATATGATTTTTTAAGCTTATTTCAACACTAAACAGTAAAGAATTATTGTAGTGTCATTGATTGATTGATTGATTGTTGGTTGCTTTACGCCGCGTTATTGTAGTTTCATAGTATTAAAGCTAAATATATACATATTATACAGATAACCAGTTAGAGGCATTTCAAGAAGAATGAAAATTCAGTTTCATTCTCTTCTCCACTTATTCTATGCAAGCAACATACAAGATTTGCACATTTTATGATACCTTTTTAATTTCCAAGCATTGTTTCAATAATTCAAACTTTGAAAAAAAATGCATGTTATAGCAGTGTTATGTGTCTTATGTGTCTTCAGGTACACTGTCTCAGAGTTGCTAGAATATAGGTTGGTCCCCTCCGTAAAACATTCAGTATGCCTTCGGAATATACAAATAGTATTGTCAAGAATTTCAATAACGGCCGGGAAACAGACTAGCTAGCTATATAGAATAGTACTTTCTCAAATATATGCACTTTCCCTTGTCACCATCTTACGGTGTTTATATATCTCAACTTGTACGATTCGCTCGTGTATGTAACAATGTTTTAGATTTTAACGAGAGAAATTTATGTATTACTGAAAAATTATTACACCAGGGTTTTCGATATCACAAACTAGTCAAAACATTTACTAAATTTAATCATCGGTATAAAGACATCATTCGTAAATATAGCTCAACATGCAGACTTCTAATACGTTCAGGTATTTCACATCCAATTTTTTATGGAAATATTCTTTATAAAGCACAAAGGTGTCAGTATTCACCTCAGAAACTTACAAAACCTTTGAATAGACTTATTAAGAAGGGATATAATTCCGATACTGTTGTCAAGTCATTAAAGATTGCATATTTTGGCGTTAATATTGAGTCACTGATAAGGTCTTTGCATCGGAACTAAACACATTTATTCTAAAAACAGTTGTTGGCATGACACGGGTTATGTTCTTCTCATATATGTTATGATGGTATGATACTAAACCCCTAACGGGAAGGATTGTGCCTGATGTTCATATGATGAAATCATAATCTTTCAGTCAGTTTAATTGAAGTCTGGAGCTGTCATGTCAGTTAACTGCTAGTAGTCTGTTGTTATTTATGTATTATTGTCATTTTGTTTATTTTCTTTGGTTACATCTTCTGACATCAGACTCGGACTTCTCTTGAACTGAGTTTTAATGTGCGTATTGTTATGCGTTTACTTTTCTACATTGGTCAGAGGTATAGGGGGAGGGTTGAGATCTCACAAACATGTTTAACCCCGCCGCATTTTTGCGCCTGTCCCAAGTCAGGAGCCTCTGGCCTTTGTTAGTCTTGTATTATTTTAATTTTAGTTTCTTGTGTACAATTTGGAAATTAGTATGGCGTTCATTATCACTGGACTAGTATATATTTGTTTAGGGGCCAGCTGAGGGACGCCTCCGGGTGCGGGAATTTCTCGCTACATTGAAGACCTGTTGGTGACCCTCTGCTGTTGTTTTTTATTTGGTCGGGTTGTTGTCTCTTTGACACATTCCCCATTAAAACCCGGGTTTTCTAAGTATTTCACGCCTGGCTGGGCAATACTCATTAAACCCGGGTTTTTGCCAACGCTGATATCCTTACACATATAAATATTAGGTTAGAAAATGCTATAACTCAATAATGAGAAATCAAATCGTTATTAAAAGAGGGGCGAAAGATACAAAAGGAACAGTCAATCTCATAAAAACTGTTGACGCCATGGCTAAAAATAAATAAGACAAACAGACAAATAATAGTACAAAAGAAACAACATAGACAACTAAAGACTGAGCAACATGAACCCCACCATAAACTGGTTGAGATCTCAGATGCTCCGGAGGGTAAGCAGGTCCTGCTAAACATGTAGCATCCGTCGTCTTGCTCATGTTAATACAAACCCGGCAAATAGTCTAATTCGGTAGGTCACATTAATGAATATGGAGGTGGATTGTAATTACGACGTAATAAACATATCCGATATTATCTGAAAAACTTTTTTTTTCATAACGGTCAACCAACTCGTTATGGGGTCCGAACGCGAATGTTCATTTACCATTCCAAACAACAGCGTAGAGTTTATACTACTTTGATCAATGCATACTAGAGCCAGTTCATAATATTAAAAAAATATTCATCTGTCGGTCAAAGAACAAAAACTTTTAAATGACATATCGGATTTTTTTTAAAAACTAAACAGTGTATTAATTATATATATATCAATTCCAATCATTATGGTAAATACTCGGTACATAATTCAAACTCAATCTATCAGTACAACATGTTCGATATTTCTTTGAATCCCCCGTAATTACTCATGAACAACTCGTTTAGAAAAATAAAAGAATTGTTAGTCAGCTTACTTTTATCAATCCCACAATTGAAGTAAAGTCTTGTGGAAATTGATTCAGACATATTAGATTGAGTGTGTGATATGCCCGGGTCCTAGTCTGTTTCTAATCCTGGTACTTTTGATAACTATCTAAAACTGTTAGAAAAAATATACTGTTCTCACCAGCAGGGCATAAAAAAGCGACACTGTTCAAACCAGTAGGACATGAAAAGGGACCCTGTTCTAATCAGCAGGGCATGAAAAAGTTACCCTGTTTTGTGACACACTTATACCACTAAAAATATATAGGAAGTAACATACATAGAAAGTTACCCCCGGGATGCTATGTGAACATTGCTTTAATTCAAATGGTTAAATTTCCGTAACTATATAAGACATATCAGAAAAATGACAGTTGTTTTCCATTCGTTTGATGTGTTCGAGCTTTTGAGTTTGCCATTCGAATAAGAACTATCCATTTTGAATTTTCCTCGTTGTTGATATCTTTGTGATTTTACTTCCTGTAAATTCCGTACCGTACCACAATATGTCGTTTCGTATTATACTGCACCTTTGGATACCTTGCCTCACGTGTGCTTTCAGTACTATACTGTACTGTATCATATTGTATCATTTCGTACGTACCAAACTTACCATACCTTTACAGAATGTTTTACTTTGTCAATTCTCTTCGACTTGTAAGTTTTAAAAAATGTCCTTGGCATCTTCTACGATTGCAACTATGAAATTAACTTCTGTAGCATGAGTGTCATTTTTCCACATAATACTGTTTGAATAGTTCTTGTGTTACTTATTAATTGTATTATTTATAAGCTATACGTAAGAACTAAGAATACGTTACTGCTTAGAAAGGAAGATCTCTTTATACAAAACATAGTTTTGTGTTTATATGAATTAAAAGTTTACGTCGTTCGGACAGTAAAGCGAATTTTTTAAAACGTGTATTGCTATTCGAATTCGAATTTACGTTTGGACGTCAAACGTTTCGAATGCAAATTAAACTAATTCGAATAGGTTTAAGCGAGTCGAATTCGAATTACGTGTGAACGCAGCATAAAACAACACATTATAAACTTCATGCGGCCCCAGTGCTTTACTTGATTTACTTTCTCCAGGAACGCTAAAGGACGAATATTTTAAAGTCAGGGATGTATTAAAACGAAAAAAGTTGAAGAGCTTATGTAAATGACCGTAATAGACCTCAATAAATAAACAAATTAGTATAAGGTCAACTTTTCTGTTGGATTTGAAACCATATTTTCTTTAAAATACTGAATTCAAAAACTCAAAAACGTGCATTTTTATATTTTGTTATAAATCATGTCAGTACAGTAATACCTATTACTGAGCTGGTAATACCCTCGGGGACTAATTGTTCACCAGCAGAGGTATAATTTTGTAGTTTAAAATGATTTTGTATCACTTCACCATATTAAAATTGTATTAGTCGCCTTTCAATTTACGAGCAACCTTTGGAATTTTTGTTTCTTCCAAGCACAAAGGAAATTACATTCTATAGAATGTGTTTGCATTAGAAGATTTATATATAGACATTTCTAAATATCGCAGCTGTAGGATATACTTCAATGAGACAGCAACTCCCAAAACATACCAAGCTTATTAGAGTTCCGCATACAGTCCTGAGTAGTAAACTAGATACAATAAATTATGGCAACAGCAGTTTGAATTGATATTGAACTTACTTTCAATAATATTGTAGTTTTATACTTGAACTTCGTAATTTTGGTCTTTATGTTAGTTCTTTCTGGTTAGTTTTATGTCCTGGATTTGATAAGATAAGTTGTTTATACTTGTCATTCGTATGTTGTGCAGTGACACAACTGTCTATGCTACTAGAGTATTGTGTGCTAGTAAATTATAAAAGCCTGTTACATTACGTAAATGCCTGTCCAAAGTAAAAGTCTGATTACTTGATATCCGTCATACATATGCATTTAATAATAACCTTGACTTGTTTTTTTCGTATAAATTATTACTTTACTATACTATATGCTTTTGCTCGTTGCTTGATCCCGTACGACATTCTATAGTTGATTTTAGCCACGTCATTTGATGTCTGATGGAGAGTTGTCTCATTGGAAATCTCTTTGTTTTAAATAATTGTCCTTCATTATTCAAAGTTAATAGTTATCCTTTGTTTTATACTAGTAAGTCTGGCCTTGTTGTTGGTTAATTATTTGTTAACTATTTGTATAAATATCTATTGTTCATTTTTAACACGCAGTGTTTCATCGTAAATGTTTTCATACACCATGCCGAACTTCATTTGCGCAATTTATTGTAAAATATGGAATACACCATCATATTTCATATTGCTACTAAAACCTGGCTTTAAGAACATGTTTTTCAGCTAAAAAATACATATTTTGTTATGTTTTATACTTTACATGTCTTGATCATTTGATCATATAATTATTTAATTGCTAAGATGCAAATTACAAACAAAATGTACAAATTCAAAAAGCAAACAAGCGCTTAAATATCTTTATTTTTACTTATATTTGAACTTAGGAACATGTATATTTGTTTGTTATCAGTTGACTAAAAGTACTCTAGGCGTAACAATCATATAGGTTTAACATGTACTGATGTACATGTACTTTGACCGTGTCCTCATAGAGTATTATTATTCAAATGACAATTTGTATTTTGTATGCTTTACATGTATTTCTACACTGATTTGTTATGACATTACATGAATCTTAATATAATTATGGAAATGTACTTGTCTATCATCAACCACGATAACAAGTTATATATGAACTTTAAAGGACCCGGACCTTGCTTCATGGTCCCTGCCACTTGAATGTATAGTAGAATTATAAATGTTTTTTTAAAACCGAGTACCCTGTATCATCATAAGCAACCTACATATAGTAGGCAAAACAAGATACCAACACATAAGCATTGCAATAATTGAATTCCAAAAATTAGGAGTCTCAACAATTTCACCACGATTTGCAGTTAAACATAAACCTCCATGTCGTTGAGGCCAGTGGAAACTTCAGAAAAATTTCAGAAAAAATGTGTTATAAAGATATACTATTTTATATGTTATATCAAAGTATTTATTGTCCTTTCAATTGTCGATTATTTTTGATAGGTCTGTACTCACAATATGGTTTCCTGCTAAACCATGAGATAGAGCATTATCCAATCAAAATCATTGATTTTGCCATAAGGTATAATAAATTTACTTATGTTTTGACCTATCAGTCACAAAATCAATTTAATTACTGACAGCGACAATGTTAAAATGTATAACTACAGTGTTATTTTGACAACTGCGAGTAAACGTTTATCTAAAGGATCAATAAGTTGATGTGAATAATATCTGGATAAACGGGCTCTATAACGATACCTTAACATTTAAAATTTGTTTTCCGTTCAGCAAAAATTTCAGCGAAATCTTTTTATCTATAAAAAAAAGATTTGAGAAGTTTTAGGTACCAAAATCCTTGACAATGATTTGCAAGATATACATAGATAACGTTCATCAAACGCTTACTTATCACTATAGACACATAGAGTGTAACGAACGAGTTTGAAAATATACATGGTAGTTTTTCAATTATAATTAAGTTGGGGTTCTTCAGCGTTTGTTAATCATATATTGAATTGAAAAACCTGATATATGATGGGTTTCTAATGCCATGTTAACCATTCTCGGTGTAAGTATGTTAGATATATATATATATATATATTTATTATACATAATTTGAATATATATGTAGTTGCTACTACTTTAACAATAAATGTAATGCGGTTTAGGAAAATACGTAAACAAGAATGAATTCCCCTTTTGTTCAAAATATAAATTTATGAAAAGATTAATGCATTTTAATTGCGTACCATGATAATTAGATTTTTTTTTTATTTTTGTAAAAAATCGTTTTATTCACATGACGAACTGCACTGTATTTTTAATCATTTAGAATGACAAATTAAAACCTTTGTGCATCTATGAAAAAAAAATATAGTTACTGTATATAAATACTTTTCTGGAGCATAACTTCCCAGGTTTCAAATCTACTGTAAGTATATTTAATGTGCAATAAGCTTTTGAACGCTCATGTTAAAGTGGCCGTATGTTGAAAACATTTCCCGACTATGTTGAATGTAAGTCAAAGTTCTTTTAAAAAGATCTACATTGCCGGCAAGCGAAGAAGTCACCAAGGTGTGTTGTAGGTTTGGATTTGTTTAATCAGGTTTTGAGATTGTTACGGTTTTGTCATCCATCTGAAGAAACCTTCTGTGTGTTTTATTTTGTCTGAATCAGCTGTATATATACTGACTAGCTGATTTTACTATCTTTTAAAAAAAAATTGATATAAATCAGTTTGTCTTGTAAAACGTTTACTAGTATTAATTAGTTTTAATTGGTATTTGAAGTACTTTGAGTATCTGAGAGTACTCTTAGCTTGGAATGTTACATTGTGGTTCTGTTATAGATAATGCATATTTTAAAGTTTTTCTTGTCGTAGAACACACAGAGGGGTGTTAGGATTGATCAAATGAAAAACCTTAAAATATGCATTATCTGACTTATATACCGTAAAAAAATATTAATTTTATAAAGATTTGTAAAATTTAGTATATTTAGTTTACCGGCAACACTTTAATGGGATATTCCTTTCTAATGCGTTCAGGTTTTAATACGCCCTGCGGCTCATTTAGAATGTGAAATAAAAATCACTAAATAATTTAGATATAAACCTTTTAAAAATTATTATCCATACACAATAAAAATTATTACTGTAACTGCATGGAGTAAGACACAAATGTATTGTTACCATCCGATAACGGTGTATGACAAATACAAGACACATTGTAAGTAATTTATTGTACCACTTAGTTTCTAGAAAAGGGGAGGGGTATTTTTTTTTCTCTATTTGTTATGTTATTTCTATCGCGGAAAAGTGGTTATCTTTTTTACAATTTAACTTGAATCGAATGAAAAATTCAGAAAGATTGTATTTTGAATAGCAATACATTTTATTAAAAGATAATCAGGATATAATTATATACCCTCAAGTCCGCACCCGACCCTTTCGTGAGTTACGTTAATGTTATTCAATAGACTATAACATTATCTTATAAGTTGATCATTTGATAGAATAAAAGGTATACATAAATTTAAAAAAGTTAAGAACTGACACGAAGACGATTATAAATACATGTAGGTCACAGTATGATTTCCTATTCAGTGTGTATCGTTCTGAACATGCATGAAATATTTGCCACTGGACGATAAGCAAGCAACCAAAAATCAATCAACCTATTCAGTTTGACTCAATAAAATTTTCTAAATCTTACTCACGAATATGTTAAATCTGGATTTATTTTATGAAAGTCTACATTAAAATTCATCTGACATATATGATAATGTTTCTTTATTGTAGCGATAAATTAACAAAACTTCACGTACTTCACGTTATTTGTTTCTAAAATTAAAATGAGGGACTACAATGACGGTTTCAAAAAAAAACATCTAAAAATGTATCATCGATTGAACTGTAAAAAATAAATTTCAAAATCGGCAACAAAAAACTATTAGACGAATTAAGTTTTGAAGTAAATCATAGATTGCATGTTTATCAAGGAAAATAATGACCTCACACAGGTCATTATTTTATGCCTTGGAGCATTTATCATTGAAACATGGTATCGTCCGGGTTGATTCTGAAAAAGAATGACCTGTCGTTCTGAAAGAAAATAACTCCATATAGGTATATAACTGTATTTAACTTCCATTTGTATGCGCTTATTTCCGATTTGATTAGTAACTTTTTTTTGTTAATGGAATCCACATTAAAATTGTCTGTGATAAGTAGCATAGTGTTGCTCATATGAAATTGACAGTACAAGTACTGTAATATTTCTAAAAAGAGAAATGTACATGTTATACATAAATTTCAGTTCACCTTTCGTCAAATAAACGTTCTTACAGTTAAATGTAACTGTAGAAAACATAAATATACTTATACACAGCTTTAAGTAGATAATGCATTTATGGTACATTTTCATTGCAAAATTGCATTATTATTTTTAGATTTTTTTAACTAAAAGTTGGTTTTCACATAGAAGATGAAGTATTTGGTAGTTGTGTTGATACTGTCATTTTGCATAGCAGGTAAATAATGTAGATATTAATGACAATGAAAATTAACAAAACTGGTACGGAGTTTAGAAGTTAGCCAAATTAAATAATTGCCCCGAATTTGCAGTCAATTCAATAATCAAAGTTCGTTAAGCTAAAATGATATATAAATTACAATTAAACAGTTTAAAAGAAACCAAATTCGATCGGAAACAGCCATTTGGATATGAACATCAAAGCTTGTTACTTTTCAATGTTTATATTCTTTGCTATCTTATAACTAAACTATCTCATGCGTAGCCCTTCCCAATTAAGAATAACACCAAAGTGTGTATGAATACAGATTAAAATCAGCTGAACTATTAAAAATACATTACCGATCTTTTTACGCTTATTTCGACAAAGCTGAACCAAACCTGATTACCTTTAGCAAAATATAGTTTCACAACTATGCATTGATAAATGTTGAAAACGTACAGTATTCTATTTTTTTGTTTTGTCAAGTACGCTATAAATGTCCCCTTAATACCCTGTTTAAAAAAGGGTTGGAAAAGGTCCGTCGGTGGAATTGATTGCCGGCCATAAAGAGTAAGCAGTTTGCGTATGCATACTATATGACTATGTGTATTTAAATACAATAGCCTTCCCAATCGGACAACCCATCAGATTGACTTTTAATGCCGGATAAAAACAATCCAGTTTCTACGCCCAAGTTAACAATTTAGGGATACTTTATAAGTATATTTTTTGTATTTTAAATTTTGCAACCATGTATACTACGTATACCAATGCAACCGAACAATATTTGCAGGATTAAATGCTAAAAAGGCGCATATGGGCAATTATGGTTTTGACCAGTTTTGTCCTCATAGGCCTCGAAGATGTAATTGGTATTGTAAAGACTGGGGATTTACTGAAGGAAAATGCTTGGGACATAGAAATAGGGAGTGCTGGTGTTTTTGGTATGGAAGGTAAGTACAGTTAATTAAAACAAATCAAATTGCATCTTGTATAACTATTTATCACAGAGGGTTATAAAATGATAAGTTGTATAACACAAACAATCATCACACGAAACGATGTTATCAAAAAGAGATGTTGGTTAGACGTTAATGAGACCACAACCAATAATCTATCAAAAAAGGACAGCTACAAGACAACTAAACTTTTTTTATCACAGAGAGCAAGATTACTATAAGTATAAACAAAATCATTGTGGTCCGGTTGGTAAACAAATACTCAAGTCAATAAATCCTGCCGCATTTATATCAAATAGAAATATGTATTTGTTAAAGTTAAATACAGTTTAAAAGAGAGACGAAAGATAACAGAGGGACATAAAAACGCATAAGTAGAAAATAAACTGAAGACGGCATGGCTAAAAAAAAAACAATATTCATTCAGCTTCATTTGTTTTCTAACCACTGTTATTTAACCTGTTGAGTATGGGTTTCTTTATATTAACGATATATCTTAATTTGACATTTTTATCATATTTTCAGAAAACCTAGTTTTGCAGGAAAGCGTAAAATTGCACATGAATAAAATATAAACATAACAAATACATTGTTTTGTTTAGTTTAAAAACATCTAACATTTAAAAGCATAATGTACTGATAATGTAACCAAAGGATGTAAAAGGGGGTCTTATAGTGATTTTTTTTAAGCGTCATGTTAAAAAAGTAAAAATCACCACATGAAGTCAACAAAGTAGTGATTTCTTCTACTTGTCAAAAACTTCCGAAAATCACAGTTTGTCTTACTTGTTATAAACACAGCTTCTGTCCCACACAATCCTCTATACTGTTTTACACCACTTTCCCTTTAACCATGTTAATCTGATTTGTCTTCAACCGTTGAGAAATATAATGTTCCAACACAATTCTGAAAGGATGACAGGCAGTA
>CM034353.1:97172747-97249263 GCA_019925275.1 Mytilus edulis
GCTTATATATCAGAATTTTATTAACTAACGTTAATAGAATGATACCATAATGTTAACCAGCATGTGCAGTTTTGCAATTTGGGTTTGGCATTTTCAAGATACCGCCCTTTCCATGAAAATAGCAGAAATGTTCAAAAAGTCAATATTCACACAAATATTGACTAGAATAATACAGCTGTCCAATTCGACTCTTGAATATCCAAAAAGCGGCCGCCGTTACAACGGAAATAGCAAAAATGTCAAAAATTTCGAAATGCTCGAACATAATGAAACTTTACAATAATGTTTATTGACATCTGTAGATGCCCCTTTTGACTTTGGAAATTCAAAATGGCAGCAGTTTTACTGGCAATTGGAAAACGAGGGTGCCATCCATCATTGCTAGCAATTACAACTCCTTTCGTTTCATTTGTTCAATTTGATATTAATACTTATATGATAAATAATGACTTTATATATGTATCTCAATGCTTTAAGTTCTTGCAAATAAATTACAATAAAGGGGATGTAGAATATATTATATAATTTTCTAAACCAAAGTAACCCAGAAACACTGAAATCACCGAGTGTATCGAAAGGAACACCTAACGTATTCCTCTTATATTTCTAAATTCAATGATCTGCATCAACGAATACCATAAAAGGCAATATTAACGAGTTACAAGAAGGGTGTCACTTGTAACCCAGGAATTGCAATTCCTTTCAGGGGCTTTAAATTACGTAAATATACCTGCACAGGCGCTTCTACATGTTTTACTTTCATATGATTCATTGTGACTACATAACCCTGTAATATTCATATGTAGCCTCAGTCTGACTTGTGTTCCGTTACCACATGTAATATTGCATTTGGACCAAGAACTCCATAATGACCAATAACAATAAGTTTCCTCTGCATCTAGAACTTAGAATAAGCAAAGTGTAGAATGAATGAGCAAACATCTTGATTGTGAAGGCTATAAATATATATCAGATCTGTACCTAGTGTCTTTTTGTTGTTGGGATGTACAAGTACCCGTCCACTTGCATTTTTATCCATCTGATGAGTTAAGCCTTTTTCAACTGATTTTTTTAGTTCGTTATTATGTTGTACTATTATACCACTGTCACAGGTTAGGGAAGGGTTGGGATCCCGCTAACATGTTTAACTCCGCCACGTTCTGTATGTATGCGCCTGTCCAAAGTCAGGAGCCTGTAATTCAGTGGTTGTCGTTTGTTTATGTGTTACATATTTGTTTTTCGTTCATTTTTTATACATACATTAGGCCGATAGTTTTCTCGTTTGAATTGTTTTACATTGTCATGTCACTTTTATAGCTGACTATGCGGTTTGGGCTTTGCTCATTGTTGAAGGCCTTACGGTGACCTATAGTTGTTAATTCCTGTGTCATTATGGTATCTTATGGAGAGTTGTCTAATTGATAATCACACCACATCTTCTTTTTGATATGAGTAAATTCCTAACTTATACCTGTTTTGTCTAATAAACATATATTTCACCTCTAGTGTACACGAACAATGTTATTAAAAAACATCAAGTCGAGAACACTGCCATCAGTTTCATGTTTTTAAATCTAGCCAAAAATCAAATAGTATGTGTAAGGTTTATGTTCAATTGACCAAATAAAAAATTGTGTACAAGTTAATACTCACACTGTGTTTTGGATACTGTTTCTTTTGTAATGAAGAATGTTGCAACACCTGTTAGAACAATTGCAATCAAGACAAACATAATACGAAGACACACACGAGTATTTGCTCGTCTTGGAGCAGTATTCGGTAGTGCAATCTGCACATCGATAGAAGGTTCTTCTGTTTGCACTGAATTTATTTCATAGTACTTATGGTATTCTGTGTTCACTTCTTCATATTCTTGATCCTGTCGGAAACTGCTGTTGATATAGACTTGTTTTGGGGCCACTGACATTGTGGTTTGACATCAGCAGCAACCTGAACAAATAATTCGTGCATTAACTTACAGCCCGTAACAGAGAAGTGATCGAACTGATGTTTCTTTACCGTCAAAATTAGCTACGTTATCGACAAACTTAATTGAGTAGTGACCGAACTATTGGTACTTTAACGTTAAAAAGATTGACAATGCTGACAAACTTTCATGTGTCGATAATCAAGTTTAATACCGATAATATTGAAAATAATTCTAATAATATGAAACAAAATATGTCCATGCACCATTCCGATTGGGCGAAAAGTAGTCATTTCTTCAAAGTCAGAACAGAAAAAAAAAGATTTATAGAAGGACGTCTTGATAGTATTATTTCCTTTACAATTTTACCCAAAACTAAACAATTAAAAAGGTGTGTATAGGAATGAAGTGCTTAATTTTTTCGGACTACAATGTGTACCGTATGTGTGATGGATTTGAATTCAATCAATAACTTTGAAATATTTTCTCATATGTATACACAAAAGGGAGGACTGGTATTTGTTCTTCTGTTAGAATATGTCTTCGTCCGTTTCACATGCCAAACTTTTTTCTAGTACAGTTTAAACGGGAAAATTTTTGTTGAGAATTTTTTTTGATATGACAAAATAACGAGCAAAACTATTTTTTGCAATGGCACATACAGATAATATTTTTTTTTAGTAAAAATCTTTAAAAAAAATCTCCAAACTATACCATGGCCAGGACCTGACAGTTTGTAGCAGTGTACAAATGCAAATCGTCCGGAAAACTGCGCTTGCTGTCATTTTGAGGGATCATGCAACATTTCAACTATTACCCATAAACAACACAGGTTCTCAATTACTAAAAATAGTTCTAAAAGATCATTTTAAATCAGAGTAAACATTAACTTCCTTATATCCAGTCGAATTTGTCTATAGATTACACAAAGCTGGTTCTTAAAACGTTTGTATCAGGGAAAACATTTTTCTTTGACTTTCAAAACATGTAGGGGAAACGGATTTCCTAACCATTCACATATAATATTCCGTATTTCTGATTTTTTGTTCGATAACGTAAATTATACGACTTTTTTATGACTACGAGAACTTGTGCCATTTATTTTTGCTGGTCTTTAGGAAGACAATTTACAATTGTGCAGTGAACGGAGGCACTTATACATAACCTTATAATTCTGTTTGGAAACCAAAATAAATTCCCAATATATAAATATGCATGTATGAATATACATGTATTGAATATACATGTATTATATGTCGTGTACATGATTGGATTTTGTAGATATAACTACCGCACAGAAAAAGTATCATGGATTTCGAGCTTTCAAAACTTCGACTTAAACACTGAAAACTTACACGTTGGACATGAAATATTTTGTCGATTAAGAAAATTAAATTATGTCACTTCTGAAATAAGTTTGTCGATAACGTAACTTATTCTGAATGTAAAGAATCGCGAATTCGATCACTACTCTGTTACGGGCTGTATAATATTGTTGAATGTGGTTGATGTAAATCTAGCCATTCGGTCACAGGACTTGAAATACATTTATGGGACGATTTAATAAACAGAAATAAAATACAAAAATAAGTAAGCAATGAACGTGGTTGTTAAATTTTATATATGCTTTTTATGCTTTTTGTTAAAAATATGTTTTTTTCTAATTGAGATTGTGACACAGTGATGACTTCTGTACCCCTATTTTGACAAATTTACCTATTATATTTTTTGCACGCATCGTTGTCAATATAATGGAATTTGGTGCGAGTCTCGTACAAGTGAAAGGTTTAGCTCTATAAAACCAGGTTCAATCCACCATTTGCCTGTACCAAGTCAGGAATATGACAGTTGTCCATTCGTTTGATGTGCTTGAGCTTTTGATTTTGCCATTTGATTAGGGACATTGCGTTTTTGAATTTTCCTCGGAGTTCAGTATTTTTGCGATTTTACTTTTTTTAAACTATTTATTTGAGAAAGAAAAGGACAAGGAAGAAGGTTTAGATAACTTATATGAAATCAATATTGGTGTTGAGGTTTGTTGAGCATATGCCGTCATGTTTTAAATCAGATTATAGATGTAGGAAGAAAGAGTCGATGATAATGAAACAAGGATATTTTTTAGATTGAATTACTCGACAGGATATGAAGTAGAGCAATAGCTATATGTTTGATTGTTAACATGGTAGCCAATCCAAAAGTAATATAAAATTGTCCAATATATTTCAAGCATATAACCTATAGTTTGACATCCTGCTACATCTACTTTCAACAACCCAAAGGTTGCATTACAGTTGTCTTACCTCCATTACAGTTGTCTTACCTCCATTACAGTTGTTCCAGCAGACAAAGCAACACACAATATCGTTTTAGCGTATGATTTATATTATGTTAACTGCTCCATTAGAGATTAGTCATATAATATAATATATATAATAATTGACAAGTAACATTATAGATTCATATTATCGGAAAGATTAATACAATGGCCTTTTGTGATTAGAATGTCATGAACTGTTCTGAAAGTCTATTCCGCCGTCCCGTTTTGTACACTTTTTATCCAAACGTAAATGCCATATCAACACCTTCACTGTCTTGTTAAGGTAATGTATACCTTATATAGTTTTAATTGTTCGTCATAACAATTTAATTGGAGATGATTTGTTTATAGAAAAAAATACAAAATTTAGTGCAGGTCCAACTAACTTTAAATGATTGAAGCAACAAGAGTAAAAGAGACAGAGCACATTTTATGGCTAAGGAATTAGAAAAAAATGACAACAAATTACAACTTACCTCAGCTGTATATCGTTGATAATCGACCAACATGTGTTGCGATAGAAGATAAAAGGATGTCACTACTTACAGTTAAATTAAAAGCATGTCTCTATCCATTTGAAAACAATCAACCAATGGCGTATATTGAAACAAAAAGCTATATATTAATTGTTTTTTTGAAAATGTTATTTTTCTTATAAAATAAATTCAAAATTAATCTGTTACAATTTCAGAATTGTATTGATAAAAATATAACGTTAGAAAAAAATACAACACAAAACGTAAAAAAACACCTAGTAAAGGCACTAGAAATGTTTTCTACTGTGCTCTATAATGAAATCATCGAGTACGTCTGTCCATATGTTATACTTGTCATGTTGTAAACCACTAGACTAGTGTTACTTATCAGGAACTGCTAACTTGTCGTATTTTTCGCTACATTTATGTTCACATTTTATTGTATGTATTTTGAGTATCCACACTTTTCTATATAAGAAAGGCTAGCACCAAGATAAGAATTTGACTGTTGTTTTCCATTTTTTGATGTGTTTAAGCTTTTAATTATGCCATTTGATGAGCGACATTCCTATTTGAGTTTTCCTTTGGGTTCAGTATTTGTTTTATTTTACTTATTGAAGACTGTTTGTTGTCTTTGCTTGCTTCTAATGTTTTCTTTAATTTTTTTATTTCTAAGTATTATCAATCGTACGTTGTCGTATACAACCACTTTCTTGTTTGAATCGTTTTGGATTTATTAATCCAACGTCGCAAACAAGAAATAGATACTTATTAATTTAATCATATCATATCCTTTCATCAATGAAAATAGAATAAGAAGGAATATGAAATTTAATTAAAAGAACCTTATTGGACAGGGTCTTTTTGGGGGTTTTATGGGCTTTGAAAGAAAACCCAATATTCTCAGCAGGCACACGACGTTGAAATATGTTGGTTGTAGCGTTGATCAACGTAAAATCAATGTTGCAACAACATCAATCATATTAACGTTTAAAATACGTTGTTGAATCAAAGTTGATTTGTGGTTAAAAATATCAACGTTGAAACTTTGAATTTGAGTTGATGCTTTCAATGCTTGAATTGGTTTAAAACATAACGTTGATAAAAGGTTAATTTAAGGTTGATGACTTGAAAGTGTCGACCAAGATTTCAGTCAAGATGCTTTTGAACCAACTTTTTATAGTACTTTTTGATGAAATAATCACTTTTATTTAGACTGCATGGATTACTAATGTTTTTTTTAATCAATTCATTGATTACTGTTGCATACATAAATTAATCTTTAAAAATATAAATATGACCGAAACGGATATCTTTTTCTGACTGGCGCATGCGTATGAGGCAAACATTTCGAATTTATTTGCGCCAATTTGATTACCACATCAAGTTAGCAGTTGCTCTCAGAAGTGCAAAGTAAGTATATTTTTCATTTATTGTTTTAGGTGTAATTTTATGAGTATAGTGATTTTATAATTATACACGTAGTTGTTAAATTCCATCAGAGAAAATACACACAATGTTTTTCAATCTCGGAGGAACAACAATTTTGACCTTAGCATATATTTGTACATTTATTGGGTGAGGCAACTTATAATGTAAAGACTTGAAATGGGGGGGGGGGGGGGGGGGGTACGTGTGTTTATGAACAATGATTTGGTAATTTAAAGCCTTGAAAAGCGTATGGCAAAGAATTATATTATTGCAGATATTGGGAGGGTGAAGTCATAATATATCATGGAACTTCGGATAGAAGAAAAGAATTTAATCGTCTGGCAAATAAAAGTATTCAATTAATAAAGTTCTTATGTATGTGATCGCATACTTTCTTTCACATTTTTTTATGTGTTGATATAATTAAAAGTTGCATGCTTGACCTTGCAACACATTTAAAACGAACAAATTCTTTCTCTGGTTTAAGGTGAACACTAGCTTCTTTCGTTTATCAACCCTGCCGGTATATCTTTTGATAAATAATTTAGATGTAATGTATGACATATATCAATATACTTAATTTTTGTGTGAATAATAATCATTTGGAATTTTACACAAATTTTGTAGGCGTTTCGCACATATGAAACTTTTTTATTTTCAAGTTAAAGAGGGATTTGACACTTTGAAAATGCAGCAATTATTTTTTTTTCTTTTTGTAGATGTCTAACCAATAAACCTGTGTCGGAAATTTCAAATACAAAACGGGTATAAAGAATAAACTAGATTGAAATAATAAGAGGTGAAATATACATCATTGTTTTTCCACATTACAAAGTGTTCGAGATTTCGTCACAATTTCTTTTAAATGTGTTCTGGCATCTTTTTCTACTAAAATCTATAGGTTTTTTGTTTATTAAAATAATAAATTATTTTCTAAAAAATACATGGTACCTCTCAATAAATATTTAAAGAAAAAATAATAGCATTGTACAGTGATTATTTGTTCACATATGACACTAGTGTTCTTTACGAAGTTAACCAAGTTATGTTAATACAATATGTCTTTTTGTTGTAGATGCTGTAGTTACAAGTTTCGAATGTACAATGGAGACCACAATATGGATCGAACAGCAGTGCAAGATGCATAGAATATGCCCCTGAAATATCTGGGAAAGTACATAACAGAAGGACTATTTTTTTTTTTAAATAAAATTTAGTATTCAGATTGTGTTTGTTTAAAATTGTGAGATGCATATGTGAGCAACTTGTTGTATAATTACTGTTTTGTGTCACAAACATTCTTTGAGTGTGAACAAAATAGATGAAGGTACAACATATACAATGCCTATCAATAAAAATGTAGGCACAAAAATGTATGCTAACTGAACAACATACTACATGTACACCAACCACCAACACATGACTATCCCATTTAATAGAACATACAGTTTTGCGAAACTCTTATTACACATTAAATGGCATTTATGGATATAATAAAGGGTAATAATTTCAGCTGTTAACAAATCTCAATTTAACCAAGGTTCAACATCCTACTTTTAACATTTACCACATTAATAGTCTACCTGGCCACAATTTCCACCTATTTTCAACATACACTGACCACAGTTCAACCAACATTTGACCTTAATTAAACATACATTGAGCACAGTTCAACCGAAATTTGACCTGATTTTAACATACACTGACCACAGTTCAACCAACATTCGACCTGATTTTAACATGCAACAACCACAAGTCAACCAACATTCGACATGTTTTCAACATACATCGACCAAATTTAGACCAAAATTCAACCTAATTTCAACGTTGAACACTGACTTTGAATCAAAGTTATATTTTCAACGTCATATCAATTTTCAATCCAACACTACTTTTCAACATTGATTCAACGTTGAAATCTGACGTTTATTCAATGTTGAATAAACGTTGTTGTGCCTGCTGGGTTAACTTTGTTGCTATTTGACTATTGCCTTTTAATTTAAGGTGAAATGCAAAGGTTTTAAAAACTTTTTTTGTTTCATATTTTAATCAATTGGTCAAAATAAATACTAAAAAAAATATTGGTAGTCGTTTGTGCATGTTGTGTGTCCTCGTACTACCTATAAAACCAGGTAATTTCAGGTTCATCGGGGAAAGTGCAACATGATTATCTCTCTCTGTTCTGGAATGCTGGTGACGTCATTCTTGTCCTCCCATTATGTAAACAAACAAGCATGGCAACGAATATGTAAACGACAAAACAACAATACAACTATAGACTATCGATTCACAGACGATGAACATGCACAGATAGACATTCCCAAGGTTGAACTAACGATGTCAGTACAATCATACATGTATGAACCTGCAAGTCAGAGGATTGCCTGTGCCGAATCGGTAACTAGATAAAGAATCCAACATTTTCTACATCCGATGGTGAAGATGGAAGTGAAATAAATCTTTAACAACCTGCCGGCTTCAAAATCACTCATGGTGCGTAAATTAGATAGTAACATGATGTATTTAGGCATACTTTTAGTGAGTCCGGGATTACTATAACATTCAAAGGCTGTTTTATCAGACAAGCTGAAGCTTGGGCCCTAGGCACGACCCCAGTTTTTCTGGAAAAACAGCTGTTGGACGTCAGAGTCATCTCGGACTAAATTTTTGTAATCATATAATAATGATATAAGTAGGTTGGTCTACACAGTACATGTACATTACGACCTTTAGCTGTTGAGGGAGGGGTTGGTAGGGGAACATGAGAAATTGAGGGGAGAGTAGGGAGATGGAATTGGATGGGTTAGGGAAGAGGAAAATTATCAAGGACGGCTGCCCAACCTCTTTAGTTTATATTATGATTGAAACTCTAAAAGAAAAAGAAGGCATGAAATGGAAATGTCTTCAAATAATACTATCAATTCTTCCCTCTCTGTATGCTATATGTATTAGAATATAGTGGGTATTATAAAAAAAACAGTTGTGTGTGGTAATGTACATGTACAGTGAATCTACATGTGTGCACTATATATTATAAATATGTAGAAAATTTTTGTCTTGAATTATTGAACATCTCTTAAAAAATTATATTTATAGTCACTAATCAGGCACTTATGTTGAACAAATTTTACAAATTTACAGCACTTACATGTACATGAGTGTCATGAGTTGGTGAAATATCTTCATACATGTACATTTGTGTATGTCTCTGGTGTGATGTTCATGTATATTTTAAAACCTGGGGAGGGTGGGTGCATGTTTGATTCATTAAAATAAATTTTAAGTTGTGAATTAATTAAGAAAATATATTTCTCTCTTTTTTTAAATTCAATACATGATGATTGATCAACTTGGCAAACTTGCTACAGTAAGATACTTTTGGCTATACTTTTTGTACCTTTTGGATTATCATCTTTTATATAAGCTTTGGATTTCAAATATTTTGGCCACGAGCATCACTGAAGAGACATGTAGAGTCGAAATACGCATCTGGTGCAGGAAAATTGGTACCGTTAATGTTATTTGCATTTATGCTTATTTATTCGCTAAAACAGAGTGATTCTCTCTATAAACTCCATCTCATAAATATAAAAGTATTTAGAAAACTTGTTAAGGAAAGTCATGGCTTTGTTTGTAATCAATTGCACTTTGTAATAGTACTAATACACATGACACATGTACATTGTACATGTATTTTCCATAAATCCCAAGTTAATTGCTGAGCTCTTGCAGAGTAATGAGCTGATATAAATATATCCCTTTTGATTGATTTTATCTAACCCAAACCATGCCTTCCTGTGCATGTTGTATTATAAATACATGGGGAATACATGTGTACCTTCAAGAAAAAAATCCATTTGACCCAAATCATTTAATTCATGAGTAAGTATATATATACTGTCACATTGCTAAATTATGCAAGTAGCAAGGAACCGCTCATTATACACTTACTTGTTCTATTTGTACTTAAATGACGATATTGTTTTATTTTGAGAACACAAACCTGTCAATTACCCTGTATGAAATATAGTTTTCTTGAAAGTTCACATTTCTTGATTTTCTTATGACAACTGTTGTATTGTTTATATTTAAAGACAAGATTTAGGTTTTTAAAATACAAATTCAATTACAAACAATGAATATCACTTGCACATGCATTTATTTGTGAATGGCATAGAGACTGAAACATACAAAGCAATTCATGTTCAGTTTTCATAGATTTTTATACCAGCAGCTATTTCAGAAGAACCAGTAAATGTAAATTTTGTATATAATTTCTGTGCCATTTTGGCCTCTTGTGTATTGTTGTCTCATTGACACCCATTTCACTACTTCTCAACTCCAGCTATAATGATAGATTACCGTTGATAATTAAAGTAAGATTTTGTACAGTCTTGATTTTAAAATCATCAAGTTTTAAAAGAGTGAAAAAACAACCATATGATTTTTTTCAAGAACACTAGTAAATATGTATAAATAAAGAAGATGTGAGATATACATATTTTGGACAGCAACCAAACAAAAATAAACTAAGAAATTATCAACTATAGGTTACTCTAAAGCCTTCAAAAAGAACCAAGCCAATACCCATAGTAAGCTATAAAAGGTCCCATCGACAAATGTAAATCAATTCAAACGAGAAAACGGATGGCCTAATCTATGTACAAAAAATGAACGAAAAACAAATATGTAACAAATTAACAAACAACATCCACTGAATTACAGGCCCCTGACACAGAGAGGACTTGCCGGGTACTTGTATAACCACTAAAAGACTAATTGCTGATCTGAGAATACTGGCAGTTACTGAAAGCTAATTAAAAAAGTCTTTCATATCTTTGAATCCAATTATCTTTTCTTTTTCTATGTTTCTTCTTCTTTTTTGTTTGGGGGGGGGGGGGAGAAGGGGGTTGTTTAATTATTTCCATACAGAGTTTGTTTAGGCGCATTCTTAAAACCTGTAAATAGACTTGATAGTTGTATATATACAGCCTTGTTGTTTTGTTTCCGTTAAGGTTTATCTCATTTAAAGTTTTATACTGACATGTACATGTACATTTTTGTCGAGCCTTCGACTTTTGTCAACAAAATCGAGACATAGCGATCCAACATTCTGTCGGCGGCGTCGTCGTTGTCTACAAATATTCACTCTGTGGTTAATTTAAAAAAAAAATTTAATTACTTTCTTAAACTGGCCTCGATTTCTACCAAACTTGGACAGAAGTTTGTTTATGGTCATAAGATAGTATCCAGAAGTAAATTTTGTAAAAAAAAATCATTTTTTTCCGTATTTTACAGTTTATAAATGAACTTAGATTTTCTGCCAGTTAACATTACATGCAGTCTGCAATTAAGTTTTTAAAACATGTAATAGATTCATAAACTATCCCGGATTTTTACCCAAACAGAAGCTACTCACAATATAAAGATAGAATCGAGTGGATTATTCAATTATTTTTTTTCCTCATTTTTGTTGAGCCTGCAATTAACAGCAAAAGTAGACGAGACACTGTGTTCTGCGTAACCCTTATGTATTTTTTAAATACTATATATACATAAATGAGACAGCAACCTATAAGCAAATTATTTTTGAAGATTTTATGTTTTCCTGGTATGTATAAGCCCCACACCACCTTCACCCTTTTTATAGAAAAAAGATCAGTGATTAACTTTCAAACCTACCACTATTTTGTTAACAGTCTTAGAAAACATCTCAAATGTCTCAATTGGTCTGTCGTACATGTAAATGCAAGTGACACACTTGTGTCCATTTATTTCATGCAGGTATACTAAGACTTCTAAACATTTTACAGCCTTGAAGTTAAAATATAGTTGAAACTGTATGGTCCCAGTCTAGTCCTATAATACATGCCTTCGCATTATATATTCACTATTTAACGTTTTCATGCTGATATTTTCATTTTTTATTTTTTGTCTAATGTCTCGATTGGCACATTGATAGTAAAAAAAAAATATCAGAATAGTAAATAGAAATAGTAAATAATGCCGCGAGGACATATGTTATAGGACTAGGTTCCAGCTGGGAAAAATATACTTAACAATATATATGTTCCCGGTCCCAGTCTACATGTATGTTTCCAATAAAAATAATCCTAACCAAATTATAAACACCCCTGCCTTAATTTAAGAACCATATATGCCTTACGAATAATGAAAATATATATTTGACTTTGTAATGTATATACCTCTAATCTCCGTCATTTTTCTATGGCTATGTTCTAGATGCATACTTGGGCTGGCTCCCTGCAGGAAGGGCAGAAGTCTGTTCCCGCCGTCTTGTTATGATAAATAATATTTACTTTCAGTCTTATTCTGTTTTGGTGTGAATGTCATGAACGGGGCAATCCTTGCATCAATAACAAATTGCATGGGGTCATAATCTGAATGGTCCGATGAACTATGTTTTGTCTTATCACCTTTCGTGTCCAAATCTTTCGTCTTTTTTGGTCTTTCAGAAATATAAACAAACATAATCCCTGACCTGATCCAGTATTACAGTTGTATGCAACACAAAACACCATAACCGGTTAACGTTGTTTACAAGTTTACGTTCTAACACACGTATTCGATACCATTGTATCAAATGACTCTAATGACGTCACAGCGAGAAGGAAATAAAAGGAGATAAACAAGGTTGGTATTTCCCGTATCTTACGACAACAATATTTACCTGTTATTTTTAGTACCAACGAGGTTTGGAATTATTGTATAAAAGTAAATTTCAACATTTTAAACATAAATTCTTGCGATTTACACCTTTTCCTCAATTTTTTTTTCTACCTTTGCATTTCACCTACATATATATTTCAACATTTGGTGGCCAGTATGTTTTGATTTCCAAGGACTGGTTTTATGAATAGGCAACATTACTGTAGAAGTCATATAATATTTTAGTTTGGCATAAAAAAAAATAAATTTTCTCATGATCCTCGTTATCAAATTACATCAAGAATGTATTAAATATGGTATACAGATTATGAGTAGCAGCTTCTATGTAACATTTGTTCAGGTCATTTAGAATTTGGACTGACAACAAAATCGCAGTTTTTTTAAAAGCTGTTTATTGGTAGTTTCTGTCATATCTTAAATGAATATGCCAAGAAATTATCAAGATAATGTCTTTACACTTCAGGCAATCAGAATACATTTTTGCCTTGCAACCACTGCCGATCTTGATAACCACCTTCAAAATTGGCAAAACGTGCAAATTTATGTACACGTAGGCAGTACAGATGATTAAAAAACTATGTAAAAAAAGCATGACGTATCATATTGCATTTAAAAAAAAAGTTTTGATTGAATGTATTTGACTTTTAACAGGCTGTTTCGCAGATGAAGAATGATTGTTAGATATATTAAGAATGTGAACAATGTTCCAACCATATATTACTTTACAATTTATATCATCTTGCCATGTAGATATGAGCGGTATCAAAATTGTGTGTTTTATCTGTTTTCATTTAATTCAATGTATTATGGTGTAGTCAATTTTTAACACAGACATACACAGTTATTGATATTCATATACGAAAAAACACCTTATTTATGCCAATTACAAGTTATTTGGAATCGTTATGATGATATGATCTGTCCTTTTTTTTTTTGATTCACCCATCTGCATCTCTCTTTCAGAAAAAATTAAATCACTTACGCAATGACCAGTGTAAAGTGTTTACAAAGAATTTGGATTCAATATATAATGGTTTTTAATCCAATTATGACAACAATATAAATATCTTAAGAAAATGCAACCAACGGACCTGAAATATTTTACATTAGGCAGTTGGGTATCATAGGGATAATTCACAATTTTTGTAAATAACTGAAAATTTTTAGTAAAATAAATATGGATAACTTTATATTAATATATCAGTTGGAATGCAATTTAATTAAAAACTTACGACGAGAACGCATTTTCATAATTTTCCACGAACTGACATTTCCCATGTAAAATGATAGATAATGATATATTTTGGTTACTTATGAAAATCTCGATCTATACCAGGAATACATTTTTCAAGTGTGTCTAATTCATACAAGGACAGAAACGATTGAACGTCCGGAAATATGTTCTTCCTCTTTACTTCTTTTTCTTAATACTAAGTGAAAAGCCCCTTCGAAATACTTGTGGTATGAAGTAGGAATAGCAAATATCAAATGTATAACCTCATGTAGTATGTTTATTTTATGTGTCATTTAATGTTTAGTGTCAAAAATGTATTGATATGAGCGTCACTGATGAGTCTTATGTAGACGAAACGCGCGTCTGGCGTACTAAATTATAATCCTGGTACCTTTGATAACCAATTAATCATCATTAAACAATAATTTAGACAATTACATCGTTGATGGTCAGTTCTTCAATTGATACAGTTTCATCAAATATTTTAACAAAATCATTATTAAATAATACCAAAAAGATTTAAACTTTAGATTTGTTGAAGAGATACATTCTCATTTCCAGTGATTTTCTGTGACTGTATCTTGCATTAATTTGTAGGATCATTTACTAAGATAATTGAGCTGATCTGTAATAATAACATCTCCATGCCTTATATATCATGTACTGTATTACGACGCTAGATTAAAACTGACAAGGAAAGGTAATACCCTGCCACCGAAAGTTTTATTATTGAGAGGCCAAGGTGGTCGTGTGACTTAGCGCACCGGATACAGTGCCGGCGATTTGGCGTCACTATATCTCAGTAGCATGGGTTCGAATCCCGGCAAGGGAAGAACAAAACATTTTGCGAAAGCAAATTTACAGATCTAACATTGTTGTGTTGATGTTTAGACGAGTTGTATATACATAATTTTACACAGCCATGTATCACCATCATTGCTGGTGATCTGATGGATTAATCTGTTGTAGAGTTTTCACTGACTCAGACGTATTATAGATACAATTATTTTCTGTGACTGTATCTTGCATTAATTTGTAGGATCCTTTACTATAGATAATTGAGATGATCTGTAACAATAATATCTCCATGCCTTATATATCATGTACTGTATTACGACGCTAGATTAAAACAGACGAGGAAAGGTAACACCCGACCACCAAAAGCTTTATCATTGTTAAGCCCAGATGGTCGTGTGGTCTAGCGCACCGGATACAGTGCAGGCGATTTGGTGTCACGATATCTCAGTAGCATGGGTTCGAATCCCGGCGAGGGAAGAACTAAATATTTTGCGAAAGCAAATGCACAGATCTAACATTGTTTGGTTGATGTTTAGACGAGTTGTATATACATAATGTACACAGCCATGTATCACCATCATTGCTGGTGATCCGATGGATCAATCTGTTGTAGAGTTGTCACTGACTCAGACGTACTTATAGATATAATTATTTTCTGTGACTGTATCTTGCATTAATTTGTAGCATCCTTTACTATAGATAATTGAGCTGATCTGTAACAATAGCATCTCTATGCCTTATATATCATGTACTGTATTACAATGCTAGATTAAAACTGACGACGAAAGGTAACACCCGGCCACCGAAAGCTTTATTAAACCAATTGTGACTGTATCTTGTGTTGATATTTAGACGAGTTGTATATATATATATATATTTCTTTATTGAACCGATTTTAAATTGAATCACGCGAACTGTGATTTATTTGACAAATGTGTTACAGATTGACATTTGTTTAGCATAACTACTAATTAACATGGAATGAGTCAATGACTTCTCATAATATGTTTAAACCTGCCATATAAATTTACATACGTGTCTGTCCCAAATTACCAGGCTGTTATTCCCTGGTTTTCGTTTGCTGCTGTCAAAGTTATTTTGTCAAAAAGTTTACTTATTTCTATTTTCGGTACAAAGTCATCATTCGTAAATCTATATAAACATGCAGACATCTTATAAGTTGAGGTATTTTACATCCAACCTTTTATTGTAACATTCTTTACAAAGCACAAATATGTCGACATTTACATCAAAAGCAAACCAAACCTTTAAAGAGGCTAATTCTGAAGGAATATAGATACGATACTGTTGTAAGGTCATTCAGGATGACATATTTTGGTATTAATATTGATTCACTTATATGGTCTTCGCATCGAAAATAAACACATTTATTCTAATCCAATTGTTGATATGACACGGATTATGTTCTTCTCTTACATTTTATGATGATATAATACTAAACCCCTACCGCGAGGGATTGTCCTTGATTTTCATATGATAAAGACATTATCGTTCAATCAGTTTAATTGAGATTTTGAACTTGCATATCAGTAACTGCTAGTAGTCTTTTGTTAATTTGTGCATCATTGTCATTTTGCTTAGCTTTTTTGGTTATCTATTCTGACATCGGACTCGAGTTTATTTCAACTGAGTCTTACTGTGCTGCTTGTTGTGTGCTTCTTTGTTCTACATTGGCTACAGGTATAGGGATAGGGTTGAGATCTCACGAAACATGTTAGAACCCCGCTGAATTTTGCGTCAGTCCCAAGTTAGGACCCTGCGGCCTCTAATAGTTTGTATGATGTTTTAATTTTAGTTCATTTATATGTCATGGAGTTAGTTTGAAGTCAATTTTCAATGAACCAGTATACATTTTCATTAAGGGGCCAGTTGTGGCCCACCTCCGGGTGCAGAACTTTTTGTTGCGTTAGAGACATATTGGTGGCCTTTTGCTGTTACATGTATCTGCTCTTTGTTCGGGTTGTTGCCTCTTTGACATATTTCCATTCCTAATGTTATTTGGTCTTCATTGTAGTAAGTGACCCAATTTCAGTTTCAATTTTTGTCAGTATTTATCCATATTTTACATAGGTAGCTGCTTAAGGGGCTTCGGTAATAATACACCCAATATTTGATTATCTTTGCCCTTTTTGTTTCCGTATAACGGTTAATTTTGTAAAATGTTTTTCAAACTTATACTGTTTGGCTGAATCTTACTTTGTTTTCAATTCATAAAGTAGGTAGCAGCAGTATTGATCAGTTTTTTACCAAATTTAAAGACAAAGGTTTTTTGTAAACAGGGTAAAAAGTCTGGAAGGATAACACAAAACAGGCAACGAGACATTTTCTCGTACATGTTTAACTTTCTAATAATTGTTATAAATCGGATTGCAATTTTGAAAAATTAATAGAACAAACCGTGACGTACATGTAAAGGAACTTGGTTGTAAACACTTATGAAAATGAGTGACTTTATTTCTTTATGTTGTTTAGACAGACTTATTATTTGTTGGGCCGGTTTTCGTCTGATTCAATGAAACCTTGATTTATAATGTTTAATCTAAATTTATGGATGTCTTTCAGTAGACAAACACACGCTTCAAACGTTATAAGTTCCCTTAAAAATTTAACTTGAACTAGACAGATCTTTGACTTTTGATGCTTCTATAAACAAACTTATGACATGCTTGCCAAACAACAAGCTAGACAAGGATATTTATCCAACTTGTTTAAAAAAACTTAAATCCAATACTGTAATTCAGAAATTCTCAGAAAAGTGTAACAGGCTTATAATTGTTATAAAAGAAGGACGAAAGATACCAAGGGGACCGTCAAACTCATAAATCTCAAACAAACTGACAACGCCATGGCTAAAAATGAAAAAGACAAACACACAACAGCACACACGACACAACATAGAAAACTAAAGAATAAACAACAGGAACCCCTAATAATTTAACTCATAAATTAAATCATAATTTAACTCATAAATTAAAACTTCATTTTAGTCTGAAATAACAAAAATCGCAATAATGAATGCACACAATTATTTCTGAATTTTTACAGCAAACACTGACAACATGTCCCACAATTCGGACTAGCCCTTAGAAAAGACTATTTGATTCAAAATTGTATATACGTTTCTATCTTATACCCCAGTCATAAACACCAAACCTGATTGGAAGATTATGTCTTCATCATATTAATATCAAGCACAATCCATTCCGTTAGGGGTTTATATATACCAGTCAGTTTTTCTAGCAAAGGTCGGTTGTTTTCTCAGAGCACTACTGCTTCGTCCACCAATAAAAGTTGACCGCCACGCAATTGCCCAAACGTGGCGCAAAAATGGCGCTCAAACATCAACAACCAATTAATCAATTATATTTAATATATATATTAATACTTTGCATTATGTTGAATTTGTTCGTGAAACTGCTGTTTGACCAGCAAAAAGTAAAATCACAAAAATACTGAACTCAGAGGAAAATCTAATAGGAAAGTCCATAATCACAAAGCAAAACCAAACGAAAAATACACATCAAAAACATGAACAATAGCATGCTGTTAATAAATATGGTCAGACGTTTTATAATTCATATCATAAAAAATGACATAGTATAGGCTTTCGTCTACAACAATTTAAAAGTAATTATAACTTCAACTTGGCTAACTATGTGTTTACATTGGAGGTTATGCTCGCAAAACAGTAAGCATATTCATATATCAAACAGTTAGTCGTAGTATCCCAGAAATAATATTGCCCTATGATGATCTTATGGTTCCTTTATTTAAAACATTTTTGTCTCGTCTTGACGGAGTCAAAAAGTGAGATATATGTATGCTGTTTTCGGCGGGTACGACGACGGTGGCGTCAACATCGTATTAGTTTGTGATAAGGTCTAGTTTATGGTGAACCACAAGTTGTAGATCAATCATATTTGGTTTGTAGTTGTATAATCATGGACACATCTCCTTTCCATGGATATTATTAGGCCCTGCTCCATCAGTCATGGTCTATTGACATGTATTAGTTTGTGATTAGGTCAGTACAAGGGGAACCATTAGTGATAGGCCAATATTAATTTGTATTCAGTTGTATAAACATTAGCACATATCACAATTACACTTGCTTAATTTACATGGACTAGTTGTGATTATATCAGTTTATGGTGAACTGCTAAATTAATGATAAGTCAATGATGTTTGGTATGCAAATTCATTGGCATTTTAAAGTATCGTATCCATGATTATATAGCCCCATCCCTCTCATGGTTCAGTGATTTTGAAAAAAAGTCCTATCATGATTTTACCGACGCCATCACACGTCGGTTAACCGTTTAGAATAACCATTTAACAGATGATATCGGATATGTTCCTTATGTCGTAACTACAATCCCCTTCCTTTTTCACGAAAATTACCTACCTTATTAAACTGTTTACCGGGTTTGTAATAACATGAGCAACAAGACGAGTGCTATATGTTGATCATAATCTGTTTTCCCTTCTGGAGCACAAGAGATCATCCAACCCCCAGTTTTTGGTATGGTTGTGTTGATTAGTCCTTAGTTTTATATGATTGGTTTGTGTTAAATTATTTGTCTGTTTGTTTCTTTCTTTTTTAAGCCATGTCCATGTCAGTTTCTTTTCGATTTATGAGTTCGACTGTCCCTGTTTTACATATAGTTTACAAGTTTATGTTTGTGTTTATGTTTGTTTATGGAAAGACTTATAATAAGTAAATGATATTTGGTATGCAGTTGTATAAGCATTGGCACATCTCATTGCCAAGGATATTGTTTTTCCAATGCACCACAATCATGGTTCATTGACTTTTGAATATTGACATATGTAAGATGCTAAAGCATTGCTATTCTAATTTCAAAATTTGCATTATCCAAATTTCAAAAAAAGGTGAGACGTATCTCTGTGATAACAATTAATTTAATGTATCGACGGCGTTCCTTGACTGTCGAAGTTCATTGTTAGTCTTAGCCAAAAACATAAGCATTGACGATTTCTTTACTGTTCATAAAGATCTTACTTTGCTGGGAGAATTAAGAACACATACCGGTTTTATTTGAGATGCTTTTGTCGTAATATTTCCTCTAAGACCTTGTTTATGTACATTCAAGGGCATAAAAATGTTTAAGCATCAAATTTTGACTGGTCATAGAATTTATTCAGTTATTATTTCCTGACTTTTTATAACCCCTTGCATTTTTTTACAGTAAAAAAAACTCAACTTCCGAACGTTGACCTCAAAGTTTAGAAATTTGCAAGTTTTATTGATGTTTAAACATTTCTGTAAACCCAAATTCAAAATTGTGCCTGCAGTTAGGGTTGTCCATTAAAGTTGAAAATTTTGGAGTAGGTTCAGTAAGACCCCTTTTTGGCCCCAAAATATAGCAGTTTTACCAAATTGTGAAAATGTTATCTTTTAGCTATTTATTGGAAAGAAGAATGATTCTGCACAACAAATATGGGCTGTTTTTGACACAACAATGCATATATATCGGGTACTAACATCATTAGTACATGCTAAATAACTGAAATCTTCACAATTTTAGCATTTTAGTTAAATTTTAGATGGTTTCCGTCTTAAATGAAAGTGGCCGCATTCGTGTTCATTCATAATATTGAAATGTATATTGTATTTTATGATTATACATAACATATATAAAGGTTTAGGATGAACACGGATGCGGCCACTTTCATTTTTGACAAAAACCTACTGAAAAGTGACGTTTCTTTGCATATTTGATAGATTTTTCTTATTTAAGCTTGAATCGGAGCGTTTTAATGACTACATCAGTTAAAATCTTTCACATTAACTAATTGAATCAATTGAAATAGACACTTAAGTGTTTAAAAAGTGTCCAAAATCTTTCGTTAGATAAACCTGAAATTTGAGGCCAAAATCGGCCCTTACCGGACCTACTCCTTTGGTGCTTGGTCTTCCACTAATATGGGCTAATACAAATGCTGTCAGATTGTATTCAATAAGAATTGATTGCGGTCTTCAATAGTTGAACATTATAGCTGCAGGAGGGAACTGATATAATAGTTTACCATCAATGTTGCCCAATTGTCTGCACTTCTGTATTGACATGAATTATCATTGTAATGTTAATAATTGTAAATGAACTGTTTATCAAACTTAAAATTCTTGAAATACTAAAGCTTTTCTACCTCAAGAATATATTACTATAGCTGTATTTGTCAAAACATTTACGACGTTTTGGTCATCAATGCTTGTCCACATTGTACTTTATTTGTGGCTTTAATCAAACGTCACTGATGAGCCTTTTGTAGACAACACACACGTCTGGTGCAAAAATATTTTTTTTTACCCTGGTACCTAGGATGAGCGTTTTTAAAACCACTGGGTCGATACAACTGCTGATGGATTTTTTATTTCCCAAATGTATCACCAGTCCAGTAGTCAGCCCATCTGTGTAGGCATGAGTTAACATCTCAATTTTTGAAATATTTAAGCTTTTCCAACTTAGGAATACATTACCTTGGCTGTATTTTGCAAATCTTTTACAAACTTTCGGTCTTGATACTCTCCAACTTCGTACTTTATATTGCCTTAAACAGTTTTTGATTTGAGCTTCACTGATGAGTTTTTTCGTAGACGAAATACACGTCTGCCGTAAAATAAAATTTCAGTTGTAGTATCTATGATGAGCTTATTTTTCTATAGCCACAAAAGTGTGCTACAATTAACATTTACTGAATCAAGTGTGATAGATACCTTTAATACATAGATTGGATCAGTTAACATCATAAAATCAAAAGAACAAACACATAGCTTGTTGAAACATTCTCATATTTAGTTTTTAAGTTCATGCCATAACATCAATAACTTAATATAGTTATATTTGTATCTGTCATTTCACCCATGCCATAACATCAATAACTTAATATAGTTATATTTGTATCTGTCATTTCACCCATACCATAACATCAATAACTTAATATAGTTATATTTGTATCTGTCATTTCACCCATGCCATAACATCAATAACTTAATATAGTTATATTTGTATCTGTCATTTCACCCATGCCATAACATCAATAACTTCATATAGTTATATTTGTATCTGTCATTTCACCCATGCCATAACATCAATAACTTAATATAGTTATATTTGTATCTGTCATTTCACTCAAATAACTTTATCAAGTCGTTTACATTGTATCGTTCCATTTTTATATATGTACACATTCTTCCACATATAATATATCCTTTACTGTCTAACTAAGTCTTGTACATTGACAGTCTGTTCCACTCAGATTAATGACTGAAGCCCAGGGACAGCAAACACACTGATATACAAGCGGCGACGTAATATGCACATTGCAACAATCAGCTAGTACTGCCAATCCAGTTACATATTCAATACTACAAAAAAGATGTTCATATGATTTAGAATACAATATGAATAATTGTTTTTTTCCTATTTCATAAGAAATCTGAGAGATCTACTTCCTGATGGTACGAAACCTAATAACTCATTACTAGAAGATCTAGATAGCATTATGTGAGAAAATTAGTTATGAAACTTGTCTGAGCAAATATACGTTTCAAATGAATAAACTTATCACAAGAAAAGGTCAGTTCCGATCTAATACAATAACTTCATCTATACTTATAAGTATTATCTCTATATACATTTCCTTGTAATAAAGGATATAATTGAATACTTCCTGTATTGTGAAGGTGTTGCACTTCTAGTCTTATTATGAAAGGTGTATATTTGCCAGTTTAAAAATGTTTTAGGTAATTTTCTATACAAGTTCTATATCCAGTTGAATTTTTTAAAAGGTCGTATGTCACCTAACATTTTGCAAAAGTCCCTATGGCTTTGGATTCGAGCGTCACTGATGAGTCTTTTGTAGACGAAACGCGCGTCTGGTGTAAATACAAATTTAATCCTGGCATCTTTATATGAGTTTATTTACAACCACTTGGTAGATTTAACTGCTGGTGGAGTTTAAATTCCTCGAGGGTATCACCAGTCCAGGACGCAGCACTGCTGACATGAATTATCATTGATATGATCATATTTATGAATTAACTGTTTACAAAATGTTTGAATTTTTGGAACGCTCAGGTTTTTCTACATCATGAATAACTCACCTAAGGTTAACGTTTATTTGGCAAAACTTTTAACTTTTAGGAATTTTGGTGTTTGATGCTCTTCAACATCGTACTTAATTTGGCCTTTCTAACTTTTTTGGATTCGAGCGTCACTGATGAGTCTTTTCTTGACGAAACGCACGTTTGGCATTGATACAAAATTTAATCCTGGTGTTAATAAGGATCTGATTTATTATGAAGCAAACTGAAGTCATAATAAATTTATCTTTGAATTGAAACATTTTAGCGGTAATCAATAACGTATTTATGCATTATTTGAATGTTTAAGACCGACTATGTATAGATTATAACATGTCATTTTCCATATTGTCCATCGTATCATCCTTAGACTCTTATATCGGCCGAGGCCTTAGCCGAGGTCTATATTGGTCGAGGGTTAATACCAGGGCCAATATGGAAAAGACATGTTATAATTTATTTAACACATATCTCAGTTCTGCATAAAAGAGAACACAAAGTTCGTTTATAATAATTTAATGAGACATTACAGGTAAATCCTTATTTGTTTTATCACAAAAGTGCTATCAATTGTCGTTAAGGATGCAATGACGTAACATCATTTGGAATCAGGGTTTAATAACCAAAAACCTCTTTTTTTTTGCATGGAGAATTTAGAGGTTATTACATATGCAAAACCCGACATATTCGGAACAAATATTTAAGAAAACATATCTTCATCACAGTAAAGTAAATATTTTCAACCACTTTTTTTTTTAAAGATATATAAAAGTGTCAGAAAAAGGGCAAACGCAAGCAAAGGTCCCGATTGAAAAGATGACATAATCCTTTGACCGTGACCTCATTTTCTAAATTAATAACCCAAAGACATCAAATACAGTATTAGGTTTAATACCAGTAACGGTTATTGAGTGACAAAAACATGAAGACAAATATATTTGGTAAGGTTAAAAAAAATCACCTAAATGATTTCTGAGGATTTAACGAACAAATAAGGAAAAAAAATGTGTTGTTATCATTAGGTTACGGAGGAGACATATTCACAAACGTGAAAGGGGTTATCGCTCTCACATTAAAAAGCTTTGGATAAAATGATTGAGATTTAAAAATGCAAAATATATTCTATAAAATATCCATAACATCTAAGAGACACTTATACCGCAAGAAAATGATTTCGCAGAAGAAGACAAAAATAAATAATAATCAGAACAAAATCAAAAAATTGTTCCAAAGAATCTTTCAACTGGCCCCAAGTGGTTCACTTTTATTTCGCACGAGTGTAATATTTTCATTGCATATTTGCGAGTTTGGTCTATTCTGCACATTTTTTTTTATGATATAATAGATCAACACAAATAAACAGCCTTTCTAGAGGACTTGAAATTATAACTTATAATTTGGATTGATGAAACAAATCTACCTTTTGCTTTCAAGTTTCAAGTTTTGTCATTTCAGAATTATTGGACTTTATTCATGGGAAGTTAGATATTTACTAGGATCTTGTACAAGAACTCAACTTTACTATGATACATACCTTTTCTAGAAATTTGATTAAATTACTATATTTGATCAAATAAGCTCAAGTTTGTCAATTCTAGAGTTACAGTACTTATTTCGTACATAATTGTTTAGCACATATCGTACTTAACCTAGTATGCAGCGAATGCTTTGATTTATTTCCTTCATTATGTGTCCTCTTGTTGAAATTGAATAAAGTATTTACTGTAATTTCAGAAACTATTGCGATGTTTATATTATTGCAAAAAATGAGAAAGGGTTATAATTCTAATACATCAATTGATAAGGAGTTTTCTCAATATCGATAAAGTTAAAATCGTCTTTAAGATTAAAATGACAAAATAGCAGTAATAAATGCACACAATTATTTCTGAATTTACAGTACATTATTTCCAATAAATCAAGGGGGAAGTCTATGCAAACTGCTTTAAACACCGCATAACTATATCATATAACATACTTCAATACATGATACAGCCAACCATACATCATAGCCCCAATCACGAAAAAGGATGATATAGGTGTACTACATGGTACTATAGCCCCTTTCAGTTTGCCAGCTTTAGACATGATGACAGTTCTAACATTAAAAAAGAAGAGGTGGTATAGTTGTCACTTATAGAACGTTCCACCAGATACCAGTATCGAGACTTTATTTTGTCCTTTCTTTTATTTTACCTTCAATAAAAACACTTTCCTACGTTGAAATCATTGAAATCTTTCAAATCTACTTCTCAAAGATAGTTTTGTAGCCTAAATAATACAAACAAGAGCACTTCTTAGCCAAATACTGAATTTTCTGCAAACAGGTGCTTCGCACAATTAGTGCAGGATGCAAGCTTCTTAAATACTCCGATTTTCCAAATATGATAAAAGAGGGCGTAACTATCTTCCGTGACTGATCGACGAGTATTTGAAAACTATGGGGTTTTAAAACACAAATAATTTTTTTTTCTGTCATGCACGTCAATATAATAATATTTGGCATCTTATTAGCCAAATTGTAACACGAATGCATTTGAGGGGAATCGTGTACAGTTATTTTTTTTTCATCGAGAGAGACGAACGCCAGCAATTACGTCATAGAAAAATGGGAAACAACTCATGAATATTTTTCGACGATTTGGCGCTAACTAAGTCGTTAACCTACCTGCGTCCACACATCTTGAGATAGTTACATGATTTCCCGATATCAATACCGAAGACAACTTTTGGGCGTTCTCCGTTGCACTCAATTATACCTAAAGACCTTTTGAACCGTCTTCCTGAAATCAGCATAGAACTGACATGATTTTTATAAGATCATTGATATTTTTATGACTTTTTAACTGGGACTAGTATTCTAGCCATAGCTTTTAATCACTGATGGGTTATCTAATACGTAAGTTGTTTGAGTCAATTTCACATGCCGTTTAAAGAAAATATCATTTCATACTATTGAAAGCAGTGAATTAAAATGAAACTATTCTCTCTTGTCTTTTCATTATGTAAAGAAAAAAAAAAGAGGGACGAAAGATACCAAAGGGACAGTCAGACTCATAAATCTAAAACAAACTGACAACGCCATGGCTAAAAATGAAAAAGACAAACAAACAACAGCACACATGACACAACATAGAAAACTACAGAATAAACAACACGAACCCCACCAAAAAGCTAGGGGTGATCTCAGGTGCTCCGGAAGGGTAAGCAGATCCTGCTCCACATGTGGCACCCGTCGTGTTGCTTATGTGATAACAAATCCGGTAAATAGTCTAATTCGGTAGGTCACATTCATGAACGGGAAGGGGATTGTAGTAACGACGTAAGGAACATATCCGATATCATTTGTGAAACGGTTATTCCATAACGGTCAACCAACTCGTGATGGCGTCCGTAAAATTTACGAAGGGATGATTTCAACTTCATCATTTGGAACTCTTGGTTTAATAGCTTCCTTGTGAGCAGCAACCCTCTATCAAGAAAATCATGATAGGAAATGCAAGCACGGGCATATCGTATCAATTGGGAGATGTATACCCCAAAGGTGTTGTACCTATCGTACGATTATTTTCCCCAAAAAAGGGCGTTGTTGTTGTTGCAAAAGCGATTGGTGGTTAAATAACTTGGTATAGTTTTTTTTCTATCCAATTAGACCCGGTCCTGTTTTTATTATCAATAAGATAACTTTGATCGGATTGAAGGTTGTTTTTCTCTTTGATATTATGTTGTGTGCAGGATATACTTGCATATATGTAGACGACAACTGTTTAGTTTCTTTAAATATCAGCTGTGTTTGTATTAGGCTCGAAACAGGGGTAATAGGTCGTTATTGCTTGCATTACACCTGTTTCGCAGCCTTGTACTAAAGCAAAGTTTTGTTCTTCCCTGGTCGGGATGTGAACTCGATCTACTGAGATATCAGGTAAAAATCAACATTAAGAAACCATGCTCTTTCACTTTCGCTTAATCCGAAACTAAAAGATAATCAAAAGACGGTTAAAGTTCCGTTTTCTTTTTCACTGTAAAGTAAAGTAATGTATGCATGCTGTAGTAACTAACACGTACTACTATGTAGATTTATAAAAAGTTTGCCAATGAAATCTTCTGGTTTTATTGGTAATTAACAATACATAGAAGCCCCTTAGTGCCATTGTTGTAACATTAATGGGCTTTGTTAACAACTATTAGTGTAGTAAAGTATCTGAAGTTGAAAAAAAAGAAAATCAACATTAAAAAGAAAATTGAATCATTTTTAATTTGTGTTGTACACGTTTTCTGTGAAATCTAACTAAAGATAAAAATCGACTATCACACTTTATTGATCGATTTGTTAAGTAATAAACGTTTTATGAACACTTACTGCCAGCTGAACAATTAGGAGAACAGTTCTTTATTTCACACCTAGTACCACTACATGTACCAGTGCATTGTCTTTCACGAACGCATTCGGACCATTGTGACCATTCGCTCCAGATGTCTACAAATCATTTCATATAAATTGTCTTGTTTCTTTTATACAATATGCATTGCAAGATATCGTAATTTTATAAATATCTATATTAAATGTAGATGTTATAGAGCTCATTGAACACACAACAGATGTAATTTTTGTCTTTCAAGTACAGAGATTTTAGCTAGGTTTGTCTTATTTAGGTTAATAATCTCATTACACGAATGCATTGTGTATGCAAAAGAAAAAATAATACATTCGTTTGCTTATATCTAGACATAGGAAGATGTGGTGTGAGTGCCAATGAGACAACTCTCCATCCAAATAACAATTTATAAAAGTAAACCATTAAAGGTCAATGATTTGTTTGACGAGTATCACCACTACATGTACCAGTGCTACAATGTCTTTGTCGTACTGTGTTTCCAGATCCACAAGTCAAAGTGCATTGTGACCATTGTGACCATTCGCTCCAGATGTCTACAAATCATTCCATATATAAATTAACTTATTTCTGCCGAACATTCTTAGCAATATATTGTGATTTTATAAATATCTATATTAAATGTAGATGTTAGAGACCACATTCAGCACGTTACAGATTTATTTTATGTCTTTCAAGTACACATATTTTAGCTAGATTTCTCTTAATTATAGGTTAATAAATAATTATCGAATCTCATTATTTCAATGAATTGTTTATGCAAAAGGAAATACTATCACATTGGTTTGATTATATATATCCATATTAAATGACGGATTATTAATACATCTGGTCTGAACATGTACTTGTACATATGCACTTCTTAGACACAAAATATTTTGGTGTTAATTGAAAAAAAAACATTAAAAGAAACAGTATTATTTATTTTAAATTGCTTTTTACATACATTCTTTGAAATCAAAAACAAATCAACCACAACGCTTCGTTGGCCAAAATGTAAAGTAATACATGGTTTTTGAACACTTACTGTTTATTGGACACTTAGTGAAACAATTTTTTGTTTGACGAGTATCACCACTACATGTACCAGTGCTACATTGCCTTTGACGTACTCTGTTTCCAGATCCACAAGTCACAGTGCATTGTGACCATTGTGACCATTCGCTCCAGATTCCGATGTCTACAACAATATTTCATACATGAATTGTCTTGGTTTTGACTATACAATATGCATTGCAATACATAGCGATTTTATAAATATACATACAAAATGTTTATTAAAACAAATTGACAATATCATATTAACAGAAAAAAAGCAATTCACAAGGTATATTGTAAACATCGCTGATTGCTTTTTTAGACTACACAATGCTTGAATTGTACATAAATCTGTGTAGAGGACTAGAATAGAAACATTAATAGAACACCTTTCAATGCATGCACAGCTTTCTAAACTAAAGAGCTTTATGTCTTTTTGTCTAATGATATACGATTTAACAAAGCTATGTCTATGGTTTCGTATTCTTAATTTTAAAATAAAAAAAATGTTTGTGTATCACAATTACACTACTTAGTTCACCTGTAAAAATATTAATGAATGGAACAACGCGAAAAGGAATTGTATGAAGGAATAATAAGAATAACAGGAAATTCATTTATTGACCTTGGTATAAATTAGGGCATTTTATGCAATACAAAAGCTGTGAATAATATTTAATTATCTTGTGATATAGAAATGCACTAGTTTCTAGTAAATTTGACTTCCTATAAATACATCACAAGACTGAATTCATATTAGGAAATTGAAGCAATACGATAAAACATTTATAAAAAATATACCTGACTCAGTACTAGCTGTGGGTGTCGATGTTGCATGATCTATAAAACATTTTGTTTTTATATATAAACGTAAATTGTATAATAAAGTTCAATTATCATCTACAGCAAGTTGATACTACATTCCAATTGCTTGTTTTGTTTATTCTCATTTTTTTATGATAATAATAACTTAGATAGGACGTCAGTGCTTTGAAACTGCCATCACTTATAATATGTATCTAAAAACATTTCAAGTAATACATTAACAAACCTTGAATAAACATAGTTTTCAGCATCTCCGGCAGAAAACGATATAACTGAGACCAAACAATGCAGGTACAATGTATACAGTCGTTAAAAGTAACCGATTCACTCAAAACACACAGACTTTACCTACTGTGTTTAAATAAAAACTTTCGTCGAAGCGTTATTCTTTTCCTTTATAATTTGTTCAATTTGATATAAATACTTATAGTATAGGTTATGCTTATATCTATGTACATCAATGCTTTGATTTCTTACAAAAGAATTGCAAAAAAGGGACATAACATATATTATAAACGTTTCTGAAAAAGTAACCAAGAAACACTGAAACTAATTAAGTATCTAAAGGGATCCCATAATGTATTCCAATAATTTGCAATTCAATGATCTGCAAAACAAATTTAACGAAAAGGCAATATTAACGAGTTACAAGAAAGGTTTCACTAGTGGACCAGGAATTACTATTCCTTCCAGAGCGCTTCAAGTTACCATATCAAAGAATTCTGGGACAACACTTGTATGATTCAAGTAACAATTAAGCTTTACTATGAAAACCGCCTGACGAGCACCCGTGTATATAACCCACAATTTATAGTCGTATTGGCACATGGTATCAAACTTTGCGCATGATGTTGGTACGAATTATGTTTTACTATAGATGTCATGAAGATGAAGTTAGTCTTTTTCTGATCTTCCCCTTAGAACAAATTGCAAATATTTAATCGTGATCCAAATAATAAAAAAAAACTGTATTCTACTAGCTTTAAATTTAGATGTTTGCATATTCGATGCCTGAAATTTTATTAATTCTGATTTCATTTTTTTAGTTAAACTAAAGATTCGGCATCAGAAAAAGATGATTACATGTTTTATGTTGAAGGTGAATATACCTGCACAGGCGCTTCTGGAACAGGTTTTACTGCCATATGATTCACTGTTACTACATAATCGTGTATTATTCTGTATCCTTAGTCTGACTTGTGTTCCATTACCACATGTAACATTGCATTTAGACCAAGAAGTCCAGGATGACCAGTAACAAGACGTTATCTCTTCATCTGTAACTTAGAATAGGCAAAATGTAACACAACGTGATTGTGAAGGCTATTAAAGAGGGTCGAAAGATACCAAAGGGACAGTCAAACTCATAAATCTTAAACAAACTGACAACGCCTAGGCTAAAAATGAAAAAGACAAACAAACAACAGCACACATGACACTACATAGTAAACTAAAGAATAAACAACACGAACCTAGGGGTGATCTCAGGTGCTCCGGAAGGGTAAGCAGATCCTGCTCCACATGTGGCACCCGTCGTGTTGCTTATGTGATAACAAATCCAGTAAATAGTCTAATTCGGTAGGTCACATTCATGAAAGGGAAGGGGATTGTAGTTACGACGTAAGGAACATATCCGACATCATTTGTGAAACGATAATAATTTTGTTCATCTGATGAGTTAAGACTTTTTCAACAGATTTTTTATAGTTCGTTTTAATTTTGTACTCCACTGTACTAGGTAAGTGGAGGGTTGCGATCCCGCTAACAATTTTAACCCCGCCACATTATGTATGTATGTGCCTGTCCCCAGTTATTCAGTGGTTTTCGTTTGTTTATGTGTTACATACTTGTTTTTTGTTCATTTTTCTTATTTAAATAAGGCTGTAAGATTTTTTGTCGTTTGAATTGATTTACATTGTCGTTTCGGGACCTTTTATAGCTTATTATGCAGTATGGGCTTTGCTCGATGGTGAATGCTGTACGGTGACCTAGAGTTATTAATTTCTGTGCCGTTTTGGTCTCTTGTGTTGTCTCATTGGCAATCATATCACATCTTATTTTTTTATGTATATTAATAAATTCTTTACTTAAAATCTTTTTGTTGAATACACATATATATAAACTGTAGTGTCCACGAACAATATTATTAAAAAAAACCAAGTCGAGGACACTATCATCGATTTGATGTTTTCAATCTCGCCGACAATCAAATAGTATGTGTAAGATTCATATGCAATTGACCAAATAAAACATGTGTTCAAGTATATACTCACTCTATGTTTCGGGTAATGTTTCCTTTGTAATGAAGAATGTTGTGACACCTGTTAGAACAATTGCAATTGTTATGATATTGTAATTATTGTATTTATTTATGTTGGCCTGATTTGTATTGTGTGGCCTGATAGTTGTTTACAGAATAATCTTAGAACTGTGCAGTTTAGAAATCACTAGAACAATTACAGAATGATTTGAACTTTCCAGAATGATCCTTATAAAAGATGCGTTATATAAACTTCTACATTTTACTAGAAACTTCTTTTGGAACTTTCTAGGATGTTCCATTATAGACTGTTCTAGAATCTTCCATGAAAACTATATATATACAGACACTAAAGTTAAACGCTCACTCTTGGACTCACTCTTGGACTTGGACTTAGATATCGATAGACATTAATATTCATAGCATTTGGATTGACACTTTTATTCTACAAACAACGTCATACTGGATTGTGACCGTAATATTCAGATTGGATTCCGAAAGATATCCGGATACAGATCAAGATAAAAGATTGGACTCATATTTTGACAGTTAAGTTGACAGTAATATTTGTGTAATACTTCTTGTAAACTTTTGTATAATAAATATTGTTAAATTTTATTATTGATTTGTGTCTTTTGTTGGCTACAATTTAAAGGCGATTTCTGGCCGTAACAGAAATTGGGGGCTCGTCCGGGATACTGAAAATATCTTATTCAAAATTTATTCAGTATTTTTATTATAACTAGCCAACAAAATTCTACAAAATGGCATTTCCGGTAAATTTTTGAAAACGCCAGACCTGGAGGGGTTTGATAATTTAAAGAAAGAGGAATTAGTGTTGCTTGCTAAACATCTGAAATTAGATTTTAAAGTATCTATGAGAAAACAAATTATAAAAAATTTGGTAATAGACAAATTAGTTGACGCAGAAATTTTAGGAGAAGAGGCTCTTGAACTTAAGGTCGAAACTGTTGACGCTTTTAAATTAAAACAGCTTGAATTAGAACATAAACTTAAAATAAAAGAACTTGAAATGAAGGAAAGATTGGAAATGGATAAAAAAGAAAAAGAAGATGAATTTAAATTAAAAGAACTGGAAATGAAGAGAAGGAGAAATTAAAAGAACTTGAAATGAGGGAAAGGCTAGAAATGGAGAAAATGAAAATTGAAATGGTCAAAGAAGAAAGCAACACTAAAGTCCAGTCGAAATCAGAATATTTTGATGCAGCAAAAAATATACGTTTGGTTCCCAAATTTTGTGAAAAAACAGTGGATAAATATTTTCCACAGTTTGAGAAAATTGCTAATAATTTGAAATGGCCAATGCAGTATTGGACTACGATGCTACAAAGTGTTTTTGAGGGTAAGGCCGCTGAAATATACTCCGCACTTCCATCAGAAAAAAGTTCCGATTATGACACTGTGAAACAGGAAGTTTTGAAAGCTTATGAGCTAGTACCAGAAGTATATAGACAGAAATTTAGATCTTATAAAAGTTTGATTCACAAACCTATGTGGAATTTGCTCGGGAAAAAGAAGATCTATTTGATAAATGGCTTACTTCAAAGAAAACAGATAACAATTTTGATAACCTAAGACAATTGATGTTATTAGAAGAGTTCAAACAATGTGTTAATTTAGACTTAAAAACACATTTAGACGACAAAACTGTTGGGACAATACATGATGCAGCTGTTATTTCAGATAATTATACCCTTTCACACAAAAGAAGTTTCAAAGGTCAAAATGTTAATACTTCAAGTGGAAATTACAAAAATCAAAGCACTGAGCGTAATGATAGTAAGCCTGTTGCACAGAATAAGAGTCAGTCCAGTTATGATATGTCTAGTCCAAAATTTGATACTTTTGAGAAGAAGACACTGATTTGTGCTTATTGTAAGAAAAATGGTCACCTGATGGCTGATTGTTTTAGACTCCAGAAGAAGAATGAACGAGATAATAAACCGAAGTCCAGTGCTTGTACGACACCTTATATTACCAGTACGTTGGAATGTCCTGCGAGTCAGGCTTTTAAGTCCAGTTTTTGTGATTACATGGAGGAATATAAACCCTTTATGTCTGATGGGTTTATTTCTATTGTTGATGATACCACTCTTCAGCCTATTAAGATTTTACGGGACACTGGAGCTTCTCAGTCTTTATTGTTAGAAGGTGTGTTACCTTTGTCCGAGAAGACTTCTGTTGGTGCCTCCGTTTTGTTACAAGGTGTAGAGTTAGGTTGTATAGATGTTCCTCTCCATCGTATTTATCTGAAGTCAGATTTGATAACTGGACCAGTTATTGTGGGTGTTCGTCCTAATCTCCCCGTTGAGGGTGTTACATTATTGCTAGGAAATGATCTAGCTAGGAACAAAGTGGTTGCTGAACCAATTGTTACCAGTGAACCAGTTGTGGATGTTAAATTACCTGAAGATGATGCTGAATTGTATCCAGCTTGTGTTGTCACTAGGGCGATGGCGAGAAAACAACAAGATGAGAATTTGCAAGAAAACCAGTTTGATTACATGGACCTTTCTGACACTTTCCTAGCAGACATTGAAGGTCCTGGTAGCTCAGAAAAGGCCATAATAAGACCACCTAATGTCAACAAGAGTGTAATTATGCCATGGCCAGATGTAAACAGCCATTCATTAAACAGAAAGAACCTTTTGGAAGAACAAAATAAAGACCCTGATGTTCTTCAGCTCTGCAAGAGGGCTCAACCACAGGAGGAAGCAGACAAAGTGGCTGAATGCTATTTCCAACAGGACGGCATTTTAATGAGGAAGTGGAGGCCTCCTGATGCTACCCCAGAAGAGGAATGGAGAGTGGTATACCAAGTGGTGGTGCCTAAAGTTTATAGGCAAGAAATTATTGGTCTTGCCCATGACACCCCCTTGGCTGGACACTTAGGTATAAGAAAAAATTGCCTTAAGATCTTGCAGCATTTCTACTGGCCAAGACTTAGAAATGATGTTGCAGAATACTGCAAATCCTGTCATATATGCCAGGTTGTTGGTAAGCCTAACCTGAAAATACCACCAGCACCACTTCTGCCTATTCCAGCCTTTGACGAACCTTTCAGCAGAGTTCTAATTGACTGCGTTGGACCTTTACCAAAGACCAAAACTGGAAATGCGTATTTATTGACAATCATGTGTATATCCACTCGCTTTCCTGAGGCTATTCCTCTACGAAATATCAAGACACCTACTATTGTCAAAGCACTTATAAAATTGTTCACATTAGTAGGACTTCCTAAGTCTATACAGTCCGACCAGGGATCAAATTTCATGTCAGGTTTATTTCAGCAAGTCGTGTACCAGTTAGGGATTGCTCAGTATAGATCAAGTGCGTACCATCCAGAATCTCAAGGTGCCTTAGAACGTTTTCATCAAACATTGAAGAACATGATTAGAACTTTTTGTCTTCAATTTGACAGAGACTGGGATGATGGAGTTCACTTTCTACTTTTTGCAGTCCGAGAGGCTGTTCAAGAATCCCTTGGATTTAGTCCCTTTGAGTTGGTAATTGGCCATACTGTAAGGGGACCGTTAAAATTGATTAAGGAAAAGTGGCTTACTGAACATACTGACTTGAATCTTTTAGACTATGTATCTAGATTTAAAGAAAAATTGTATACTGCTTGTCAAATTGCTCAGAAAAACTTAAAAAATGTACAGAACAAGATGAAAATATGGTATGATAAAGATGCCAGGGACAGAGTTTTTGAGCCTGGTGATAGGGTACTTGTATTTTTGCCAGTCCCTGGACATCCTTTACAGGCTAAATATTGTGGTCCTTATACAATAGAGAGTAAAATCAATGATTTGAATTATATTGTAAAAACTCCAGGTCGGCGTAAACAAAACAGAGTGTGTCATATTAATATGTTAAAACCATATTTTGAGCGTACTAATGAATGTGAGAGTAAACCAGTTGCCAATTTAGGCATGGTTAAATTTGAGAACAATCATGACAAACCAGATGTAATTGAACCACCTTTTAGTTCTAAAACTTAGGAAGAGACAGTTAGATTGAAAAATTCAGAAATTTTGTCAAATTTAGATTCAAAACTTGCACATCTGTCTTTTGATCGTAGAGAAGAAATAAAAGCTTTGGTATTTTCTTTTAAAAATCTGTTTCCAGATGTGCCAAACAAAACCACTGCTGTTTGTCATGATGTTGAAAGGAGGGACGAAAGATACCAAAGGGACAGTCAAACTCATAAATCTAAAACAAACTGACAACGCCATGGCTAAAAATAAAAAGACAAACAGAAAAACAATAGTGCACGCGACACAACATAGAAAACTAAAGAATAAACAACACGAACCCCACCAAAAACTAGGGGTGATCTCAGGTGCTCCGGAAGGGTAAGCAGATCCTGCTCCACATGTGGCACCCGTCGTGTTGCTTAAGTGATTACAAATCCGGTAAATAGTCTAATTCGGTAAGTCATATTCATGAAAGGGAAGGGGATTGTAGTTACGACGTAAGGAACATATCCGATATCATTTGTGAAACGGTTATTCCATAACGGTCAACCAACTCGTGATGGCGTCCGTAAAATTTACGAAGGGATGACTTCAACTTCACCATTTGGAACTCTTGGTTTAATAGCTTCCTTGTGAGCAGCAAACCTCTATCAAGAAAATCATGATAGGAAATGCAAGCACGGGAATATCGTATCAATTGGGAGATATATACCCCGTATGCAGGTGCTGCTGGAATGTTGCTACTTAGAAATGGAAAGTTCACAATTGGAAAGCTGAAATCATCTCTTTTGTCGTAAAGTTTTGTTTTCAACCGACCCTCATTGTCAATTTCTAGATGTAAGTCAAGATATGAAGCCGACTTAACTGTATCTGTAGTATCCTTTATCTCTAGTTCGATTGGATAGATGCGTTCCACATAGTCACCAAATTTTGAATTGTTTAGTGAAAGAACATCATCTATATAGCGGAAAGTAGAGTTAAAGGATATTGCTAACATCTTATCAAATTATTGATGTAGGAGATGTTTCTCCAATTAAGCAACATCCTTACCGGCTCAATCCACTCAAACTTGAAGCTATGAGAAAAGAAATTAAATATATGCTTGACAATGATATTATTGAGCCGAGTAACAGTGAATGGAGCTCTCCTTGTCTCCTTGTGCCAAAACCAGATAAAACCTTTCGTTTCGTGACGGATTTCAGAAAAGTAAATTCAATCTCAAAATCTGACTCCTATCCGATTCCAAGGATAGGCGATTGTATTGACAACATTGGTCAATCAAAATTTGTGAGCAAATTTGATTTGTTGAAAGGTTATTGGCAAGTTCCATTGACATAGAGAGCTCGTGAAATATCAGCTTTTGTTACACCAGATGGCTTATTTCAATATACTGTAATGCCGTTTGGCATGAAAAGTGCACCAGCTACATTTCAAAGAATGATCAATAATGTTATAAAAGATTTAAACTGTTGTTATGCTTATATTGATGATCTAATTGTATGTAGTGATAGCTGGGAACAGCATTTAAAACATTTGTATGATACTTTTGATAGATTGTCACAATCAAATTTGACTGTTAATCTTGGTAAAAGTGAATTTTGTCAGGCCACTGTTGATTATTTAGGGCATACAGTTGGCCAAGGTCAAGTGAAACCTATTATGGCTAAAGTAGAAGCCATTTCCAAATTTCCTCCTCCTACAAATAGAAAACAACTTATGAGATATTTAGGCATGATTGGATTTTACAGAAAATTTTGTTCAAATTTTGCTACTGTGGTTCAACCATTGACTCATCTTTTACGAAAAGATTCTAAATTTATCTGGAGTGAAAATTGTCAAAACGCTTTTGAAAATAGCAAATCACTTTTAATTAATAGTCCAGTTCTGATTACTCCAGACTTTGAAAAACAATTTAAACTTGCCGTTGATGCAAGCGATGTAGAAATTGGAGCTGTTTTATATCAAGAGACAGATGATAATGTTGAGAAACCTATATCATATTTTTCTAAGAAATTAGATAAACATCAGAAAAATTATTCAACTATTGAAAAAGAGTGTTTTGCAATGTTGTCAGCACTTCAACATTTTGATGTATATTTGAATCCCACTGTATATCCTATTCTTGTTTGTACTGATCATAATCCTCTCACCTTCATACATAAAATGAGAAACAAGAATCAGAGGTTGACTAGGTGGAGTTTATTGTTACAGGAATATGATGTAATTGTAAAACATATTAAGGGTAAAGATAATGTAATAGCAGATGCGTTATCTAGAGCTTATTAAAACACTTTGTATATATTATGTATTTTTGTTCATTTTATTCATGATAAGTTTTTGTTACACTAAAACTTCTTTTAAGGGGGGAGGTGTTATGATATTGTAATTATTGTATTAATTTATGTTGGCCTGATTTGTATTGTGTGGCCTGATAGTTGTTTACAGAATAATCTTAGAACTGTGCAGTTTAGAAATCACTAGAACAATTACAGAATGATTGGAACTTTCCAGAATGATCCTTATAAAAGATGCGTTATATAAACTTCTACATTTTACTAGAAACTTCTGTTGGAACTTTCTAGGATGTTCCATTAAAGACTGTTCTAGAATCTTCCATGAAAACTATATATATACAGACACTAAAGTTAAACGCTCACTCTTGGACTCACTCTTGGACTTGGACTTAGATATCGATAGACATTAATATTCATAGCATTTGGATTGACACTTTTTATTCTACAAACAACATCATACTGGATTGTGACCGTAATATTAAGATTGGATTCCGAAAGATATCCGGATACAGATCAAGATAAAAGATTGGACTCATATTTTGACAGTTAAGTTGACAGTAATATTTGTGTAATACTTCTTGTAAACTTTTGTATAATAAATATTGTTAAATTTTATTATTGATTTGTGTCTTTTGTTGGCTACAATTTAAAGGCGATTTCTGGCCGTAACACAATAAAGGAAAACGTAATAATAAGACACACACGAGTGATTGCACGTCTTGGCGCAGTATTCGGTAGTGCAATTTGCACACCAATAGAAGGAGCTTCTGTCTGCACTGAATTTATTTCATCGTACTTATGGTATTCTGTGTTCAATTCTTCATATTCTGAATCCTGTCGAAAATGTTGTTGGTATACACTTGTTTTGAGGCCGTTGACATCGTGATTTGACATCAGCAGCAACCTGAACAAATAATTAGTGCGTTAAATTATAATATTGTTTCGTGTGGTTGTTGTTAGTCTAGCTATTCGGTAAGAGGACTTGAAATACTCCAATCCTTTATTGGTTGATTTAACATGCATAAATAAATACAAAAATTAGTAAGCAATGAACATTGTTGTTAAATTTGATGTATGCGTTTTTGTGGTTCTTTGATAAATAGTTTGTTTTTATTCTAATTGCATTTGAGATTTTGACACAGTGATGGCCGCTGTACTCCTTATTTTACCTATTATGTCTGTTTTGTTCACGTATCGTTGTCATTATAATTGAATTTGATGCCACTGGCATACAAGTGTGAAGTTTAGTGCTAGAAAACCAGGTTCTACGTAAAAAAATGCCTGTACCAAGCCAGGAATAAGAAAGTTGTTGTCCATTCGTTTGATGTGACTTATCTTTGATTTTGTCATATGATGAGGAAATTTCCGTTATTGTGATTTTCCTTTCTTGATAAAACTATTAATCTGCGCAAGGAAGCAGGTCTAGATATCTGAAATGAAATCAATATTGGTGTTGAGGTTTGATGAACGTTTGTAGTAATGGTTTAAATCAGATGATAGATATTGGAAGAACGTTTTGATGTTAATGAAACATACATCTGTAAGATTTAATCATTTTACAGGATATGAAGAACTGCAAAGGTTATAGGTTTGACTGTATAGATGATAGCCAAGCCCCCTCTCAAAAACAAATAAATAAATAAAAAATTTCCTATATTTCAAGCAATTAAATTATAGTTTGACATCCTGCTGCATCTAATTTTAACGACCCAAATGTTGAATGACAACTGTCTTACCTCCATTACAGTTGTTTTACCTCCATAATAAATATGTTTATCCAGCAGAAAAAGCAACAAACAATATCGTTTAAGTGTATGATTTATATCACGTGTATATTATGTAAACTGCTTAATAAGGGATTAATTATATTTAATATAAATATTAATTGACAAGTAACATTATAGATTCATATTAGAATCGGAAAGATAAATTCAACGGCCCTTTGTATTGAGATGCCATGATCAGTTCCGAGAGTTAATTCTGCAGTCTTGTTTTGTGCAATTTTCCCAGCCCAGATTATGTTGTTTGTAATACAAACGTGCATTTGGTCATTTGTGGAGAGTTGTCTCATTGGCAATCATATCACATCTTCTTTTCTATATTTACTGCAGGGTTTGTTACTTGTGCTGTGTGGATGCAGTAGAATGTGTCCCCGTGTCTGTAGTGTATGCCCTTATTGTTTTACAGTTAGAGTTTTTTTATTATGAGTGTCATGTTTCATTATCATGATTATTGTTATATTGTCATCTTTGGTCTTTATTGGAGAGTTGTCTCATTGGTAATCATACCACATCTTCTTTTTTATATGGCATATTTAAACACCTTCGCTGACTCGTTGAAGTATACCGCATATAGTTTTAATTGCTCGTTATAATCGTTTAAATGTTGATAGTATACAGCTAAGCAATAAGAGAGAAGTGACAACAAATTACAACTTACCCCAACCGTAAAACCTTTATGATTGACCAACATCTGTTGAGATAGAGGATACGAGGAATATGAAACCTAACAAAGGATGACACTACTTATTACGGTAAGATTAAAATCATGTTTATATCCATTTGAATTCAAAACGGCAATTAACCAATTAAGTATGTCAACACAGTATATATATATATTTGATTCTTGTAACAAACACAAATTTACATTTTCAAATAAAAGGATATCAAAATTAATCTGTTACAACTTCAGAATTGTATTGAGACAAAAGGACATTAGAAAAAAATTACACCTCAAAACAGAAATCGTCATAATATATTCTACTTGTCATGATTTAACAACTAGTCTACTTGTGAAGTAGGAACTGGTCATTTGTCTTTTTTTTTTCAAGCTACGGTACTTTGAGTTTCCACACTTTTCCATATAAGAAAATGCTAACACCCAAACAGGAATTTGACAGTGGATTTCAATTCATTTGATGTGTTTAAGCTTTTGTTTATGCCATTTGATAAGCGACTTTTTGAGTTTTTCTTTTGATTTGGTATTTTTGTTATTTTACTTTTTTAGGACTGTTTGTCGTCTTTTCGTCAGTTTTTTTTGTTCTTAATAATTTCTTTCTCCTTTTTTATGATCACTTTCTTAGTATTATCTATTATACGTTGCCATAGAGTTTAAAAAAGATTACAGTTAAAAGCAAGATTGACAAGACTGTTTAGTGATATGTGGTAAACAAGAATAAGATAATTATTAATCCTACCTCCTATACATTTCTAGAAATATGATTGGTAAAAAGCGTCCGTGTGGAGACCGTGTATATATTTGGTAAGTAGGGAGGCTGTGCTTATCATACACGGTTAGTAGTGGAGTAATGTCCCTTTATATTCCATATGAGTTTAGAAGGTATGTGGGTTTATTTCATACACGGTAAGGAGTGGTGTTTCACCCTTTTATAAAAACAAAACGGTACTGAGAAAAAGACGAAGATTTGATGATTAAGATTGACAAATGTTCTTAAAACACATTTAAACCTAACAAGCTGTTATTGTTGGCATCTGTTTTTGTAGGATTAATGAAAGTAGTTTCTTAATGCTAACAGTATTGAAGACTTGCTCAATTTGATAGGTCACTAGTCTAAATTTCACACGTTCAGCTAGTCGGTAAGATAAATTCGTTACATAGTGTGCTAGTGACGTAATACGGTATATATGGTGTCAGTAAATTCCATATTCATTTGGGATTCAAGCTTCGCTTTCAACCCATATGGTATAAGGTCACTAGCATAATATGTAACTAATATTATTCAATCATATCATATCCTTTCATCAATGGATATAAAGTGAAGCGGAATATGAAACCTAGAATAGATACCCCTTCTCGTTGAGGGTCTCGACGGGGTTCACAGAATAGTGATTAATTAGCCAAATAAAGGCAACTGTATATACATGTATATATAGTGTCCTGCTTTTCAAAAGTCATATTTTGATTAAGAAAAAACGAATACGGGTTACAAACTAAGGCCGAGGAAAACACATCAACCATACGAGAAAATAAAAAGAAAACAACAGACCCTTGAAGTACAATCCAAAACAAACAAAGAAAAAATGTTTAATACACCACTTACTCAGAGAACTCAAACCAGCGATATTTTGTAATATTGTCTGGCCATTAATTGTGTTGTTAAACAATTTTTGTAATCCAACTTTATGAAGATATGAAAAAGAGTTGTTAATAAATTCTAAGTTGATATTGAATTATTTTGATTCATTTTTAGTGTTATCGCCATTTGCAGTACATCAACGATTTATACATGTTATAGCTGCAAATATTATTGTTGGTTAAAGAAGCCGTAGTGCCTAAAAAAAACCACAAAATGTATACTAAGTGCTAACTATGCCTATCATTTTGAAATATGAACTAACTGAACACTTGAAATATGGAATTTGATTTGTACCTACTCAAAGTGGACAATTATTTTTAAACCATTGTGGTGACGTCAGCCTATTCATTTACCGTGGATTCTTTTTCTAGAATCAACGCTTCCTAAATCCGTCGATAAAATGGACTCACCAGATTATATACGTTTGTTTCCTTTCTGTGTCTAATTTCATTAAGGTTGAATTGACTAATTTACTGATTTCTGTTCACTAATGGAATTATTTTAAAAACTTACCTTTATTTTTTGTAATTTCTATATGCCTTCATTGGGAATCGAACACGTCCATGAATTCTGTTAAATGTTACTGACTTCAACATATCGATGAAACCTCTGAGCTACCAATTGGTTACGATTTATGTGTTTATTTTATATATATAAATGAATATATGATATACATCGGTTCAACAAAAACTCAGGGCTTGTACCTTTATATATTAATAATAGGCAAACGTACAATATGAGTTGGTAGCCTCGAGGTTTCATGGTTAAGATTAATGAGCTAAAGTTTAGGTCTTGACTTTTAAGGTTCGAATCCCTGAATTCTCTTTATTGTCCATAATCTCTGGTTTTCCAGTTTTTGTTCTTGTTTTGTATGTTATTGTAGATATTTTGTGTAATAAAAGCGAGTTCGGTAGTTTATAATCGGATTAATGTTGGCTTTTCCACGTCTACTTGTATTTTTGTCCATCTGATGAGTTCAGCCTTTTTCAACTGATTTTTATAATTAGTTCTTATGTTGTACTGTTATACCACTGTCCCAGGTTAGGAGGGTTGGGCTCCCGCTAACATTTTTTACCCCGCCACATTCTGTATGTATGTGCCTGTCCCGAGTCAGGAGCCTAGCTGTAATTCAGTAGGTTTTTTTTGTTCAATTTTTCCATCAATAAGCCGTTAGTTTTCTCGTTTGAATTGTTTTACATTCAATTTGTCATTTCGGGGCCTTTTATAGCTGATTATGCGGTATGGGCTATGCTCATTGTTGAAGGCTTCTTTTTTATATTCCACATGTTTGGAAATAAAAATGATTACATTCTTTTTGTCCATTATTGTTTTATAAATTAATATAATATGATTTCATCTGTTTTACGACATAATTTTACAAATGTTAATTCGCAAATTCCTATGCTAAAAAATCGTAATGTGCCTAGAATTAGGCTTCGTGTTAAAAATTTAGGAAACACACTTATTATATGCACTATATATATCTTCTTTGTCGGGTTGTTGTCCATTTGACACATTCTCAATTTCCATTTTCAATTTTAATAGAAATGAGTCCGAATATAACTTATTTTGTATAAATAGATAATATTCAGATGCCTGATAATATGAAGATCTTAAAGGGCAGACGTGTTGTGTAATAATGTACTTGTATTTTTAAACATTTATTATTTGTGATATTTAATTTATTGTAATGGATCGTTTGACACGATAACATGGTTATTTAAACTCACTAACAATACCGTCTAATTAAGAATAGGCGTTAATTTTGACAAGACATTAACACAATAGTTTAAGTTATAGATACAATGGATAAGCGTTGATTCATGAAAAACTAACCATTCGCCCTCCGGGCTCATGGTTTCTTTTTCAAGAATCAACGCTTATCCATTGTATCTATATCACATAATATACACCTGGACAAAAGTATTGCAACGCTTCGATTGAAAACAATGTAAAATAACATGATTGTAGAATGTGTATAACTTGTGTTTTACCAAAAACTTTTAATCAATTCGTGGTTTAAAATTGAATTTATGTTCTGAACTTACATTTTATGTAAAATTAAGACTAGAAAGACGCATCAGTAGAACTGTTCTGATAAAGTTATTCAAGTTTTGTCTTGTCTACTATACTAACATTTATAAAAGTAATTTTTACGGCAAACTAAAAATCATACAGAAAATGTGTGTCAAACTAGGTATTTCAAATAGTTCTGAATGAATGTAATGCATAAAAAATCTGTATTCATTGCAGAGCTAATGTTTTGGAAAAATGAGTCCTGCAAATATGCATTTTTTTGTGACTAGCGCGAACAAACTATTTACGTGCAGCTGTTGTGTCCCATCCATGTAGCATTGAAATTGAATGATACGAAAGTTAATAACATTAATTCAATTTTAAGACACAAACAGTTTAAAGGTATTTTGTAAAACCCAAATCATACACATTCTGCAATCATGTCAATTTACATTGTTTTCAATGGAAGTGTTGCCATACTTTTTTCCAGGTGTTTATATAGAGCGGATGGTTTCTGTTTTTTATTATATCTTTAGGGAGAAGACTTATGCTGAAACTAATCTTTAAAACACACGAAAGCATAATTAAAGATACGTGTAACCAATTTACTGTCTCATTGGCACTTCGCTGTAATTCATAAAAGAGTACACTAGTCATTAATTTGAACTATGTGTATCAGTTTGAACGGATTTAGAACACTTGATAGAATAGTCATTTTGAAGTATTCGTAACATTGTTCGTATTAAGATAAGTAAAAACACACTTGTGACACTACTTTGAAAACTTAGATATCTCTCGATGGTTATGCTAAACGTAATATAAACATTACAATTTTAATCCATTTCATATTACTTCAAAATGTGTTTTGATCCATAGTCATATGGTGGTTTCGTCCTCGAGGGTATCACCGGCCTAATAGTCAACACTTCGGTGTTGACATGAATAACAATTATATGGTCATTTTTATAAATTTCCGGTTACAAAACTTTGAATTTAAAAAAAACGAGGATTTTCTTATCCAAGGGATAGATTACCTTAGCCGTATTTGGCACAACTTTTTGGAATTTAGGGTCCTTAATGTTATTCAACTTTGAACTTGTTTGGCTTTATAACTATTTTGATCTGAACGTCACTGATGAGTCTAATCAGTTCATGAGAAACAATATAATATAATCCAAATAATTTCAACTAACAGCACTGAAATAATTCACATTGGGCAGTTGTAAATTATAAAAGTATTATAAATTTATTACATTTGAAAAAAAAATTTCAGTTTGTACACATATTAGTTTGATTGAATGACTGCATCTCTGTAATATAGATATTATATATAATCTCATACCATTTCATGCTGCTAATGTGCAGGTTATGTAGATTAAAACCTATGGGATATCGCATTATATCATTTTCCCACGTAAAGTAAATTTAACTAAAAGTAAACGTTTTTACTATAGTTAATAATGAAAATCTGTTTAAACCAGGAATCAATTTTGTCAAGTGTGCCCACTTGATATAAACGAAAACGATCGAACGTTCGGAAATGTGCTAAACCTGATGACGTCCGTTTCTTAATACTAGGTATTTGACATGTTTTAGTCTGCCGTATAAATTTATTTACGTGTCTGTCAAAAGTCACCACGCTGTTATAAACTTGTTGTCGTTTGTTGCTGTACATATTTTTTGCTTATTGTTAATCATGCAATTAGTTCCCCGGAAATTTTTGATTTACAATTTGTCAGGTTGTGGTCTTTGTAGATTGGAATGCAGATAGTGTTTTGATCGTGGTTGAAAAACGCTCATTGACCTGTAGTTACTCATATCTGTATTCGTCTTTTATTTCTGATGGATATTTGTTTCTATGTCAAATGGACACCTTAACATATGAAAATAGGGAAAATTTAATGTAAAAATGGGAAAATCTCTTTAAAATGTCGGTGAAAATGTGATATCCTCGTAAACTTCACTAACTGGCTTCCGTATATATTCGACAATCTACATACTGAATGCATATACTAAAGTTGCTTCGTTGCACCAATGCATTTACTTGAGAAAATTTACCTTTTTTTATTAGACATTGGAACTTTTCTAAAACATGTAACAGTATATGTAGCATACGGTATTATAAAGACTGTGCTAACTCGTTTAAACAACAATAGTCGCCGTCACGTAAAAATGGCACCATGTTTTTTGTCCAAAAAAAATTAAATATCAGCCACGTTTACTCAAGATGATGTTTTGCATTTAGCGGAAGTAAAACCCTGTCCAAATATCCACTACTGTCCTACCTTTTATTGTGTTTGCACTGTATAATCCCGAAGAAAACACATCAAATATAAGACAAAACGGAAACACTAAAATAAAACACACAGAAACTAACTATAAGATAACATATTGCTAACATAGTCACTTTCCTTTAAATTTTAAGAAAAAATGGTTGGTTGAACATGGTTTTGTGGTTAGCTAAAACTCCTGCTTTAATGACAATGATAAATATAACACTAAAATGACAACATTACATGACAGGCATACAATACAAATAAAAGGAAAAACATAAAGGAAAGACAAAACCAAAAAAAATAAACAATACAATAGAACATTACGACAAGCTAATAGTTATTAAAGGTTCCAGGCTTATAATTTAATACGCCATACACTTGCTTCGTCTACATAAGACTCATTAGTGACTCATAATACATTAGTATACTTATATAGTACTGTAGATTACGAAACTGCAAATTGATATGTATGAATATCAACCTTTAAGCTAGTCATTGTGTAATTATTTAGGAATACCTTTTTCAAACCGGTTTATAGTCAATTAATTTTCAAGAAAACATAAAAATAACGCAAAATCGTGCATTCTGAGCGTAATTTTTTATGACTAGATTTAAATATAGTGACAATGCATTAATATACTTAAAGTACTAGTACTACTACAGTCGACACTACGGACCATATTGACCTTGTTTTACGGTATTTATGATTCTTTCATTACTGAAGACCCTCCAGCAACTATCAAGACGAAGAACAGGAATAAAAACTTTGACCCTTGACCATTGATCATTTTAATGTGTTTCTATACATTGACATTGTGTGCGAATAGCTCCCGTGTACGTATACTTCATATTCCTTTATTTTCTGTTAAAGGGTCTGAACACAGCTTAATGCAATTTTAACCCTTGAATGTAAAAGCTATGTCATATGGCAATTTCTTGGTGGTCTTTTCAACAAATGATTTGATACCGGGAAATTGGTGGTCTTACTTTGATTTAAACCATGTCAGCTATATAGTTTTATCCACAGGCGCTTGGGTATATGATACAGATATTTCATTTTTTATTTTTTTGTTGATTAAGATCTTCAATTTTCTATATTTTTAAACCATATCCATCACTTCTGTGCATATCTCACCTAGTTTCGAGTGATTTTTAAACGACTCAGAGAAAATACCCAATTTTACAATCAGTACTAAGAAAAATTGGGTATTTTCTCTGAGACGTTGAACTCACTCGAAATTAGGCGAGACATGCACAGAAGTGCTAGTGACAACGCCACAACTATATGGTTGGAAATTGGATTTTCGTTCCGTCGGATTCGGTTTTTCTACTAGGAGGCATAACTTATATCGTAAACATTTTGTTGAAAATAAGTTTGTTTTAAAAGCTGTTTCTACAAGGATTAATTACTAAGACTGTGATTCAACTTGTGTTTCACGAGACATATTTATTATGATACTGCAACCACGCAATTTTATCTAACCTATATGTGTTGTGACCTCTTAACCGATATTTAATGTCGAGTAATGGGTTATGCATCAACGCGTTAAGAAAAGTCATCAGCACCATTTAACATCTGGGAATAATCAAATAGCCTATAAACCATGATTATACAAGTCTATAATCTACAATTAAAAGAAGTCCGAGTCCGATGTCAGAATAAAAAACAAAAGAAACTAAACAAAATGACAATGATACATACATAAATGAACAAAGGTTTACTAGCAGTTACTGATCATGACAGCTCCAGACCTCAATTAAACTGATAGAACGATTATGCCTGCATCATATGAATATCAAGCACAATCCTTCCCGTAAGGGGTTTAGTATAATACCATAATGATATATATGAGAAGAACATATAATCGGTCTAATGCCAAAAACTGGTTTTTTAAATGTCATTATTTCCGATTCAAAGACATTTTTTGTGCTTGGTAAATAAGGGAAACAGTGGTATACTGCTGTTTAAAACTTGTAAATCGATGGATAAAAAAACAAAATCGGGGTAACAAACTAAAACTGAGGGAAACGCATTAAATATAAGAGGAGAACAACGACACAACATTAAAATGTAACACACACAGAAACGGACTAAGCATTAGACAAAATCCGATGAGAATAACAAATATAACATCAAAACCAAATACATGAATTTGGGATAGAAAAAAGTAAAATCACAAAAATTGTAAACTTAGAGGAAAATCAATTTGGAAAGTCCATAATCACATGGCAATTTCAAATAACAAAACGCATCAAAAACGAATGGCCAAGAACTGTCATATTCCTGACTTGGTACAGGAATATTCAAATGTACAAAATGGTGGATTAAACCTGGTTTTATAGCGCTAACCCTCTCACTTTGATGACAGTCTCATCAAATTCCGTTCTATTTACATTGATGCGTTAACTAAACAGACACAATAAATAAATAGTCAAAATATGGGTACATCAGTCATCATCGTATAACAATTTTAAAAGGGACAATTTAACAGAACACAAAAACATCTATCTACAAACACATTCATTGATTCGTGTGTCTGACGTCAGAACGTTTTATACGTCACATAACTTTGTCGTTCAATGTGCATGCAAACAATTTTAAAATTTACATAGGCAATGTTAGCATATAAGGTTAAAAAATCAAAAGTATGTACGAATAAATTTCAAAATTAGACCGAGATTGAGAATAGTCTAAAAGTTATATATATAATTTATAAGAATCCACAAATAGTTAATTCCATTATCAGTCATCATGTATAACAATTTTAAAAGGAACAATTTAACAGAAAACAAAAACATCTACCTACAAACACTTTCATTGATTTAAGTGCCTGACGTCAGAATATTTTATACGTCACATTAAATTTGTCGTTCAATGTGCATACAAACAATTTTAAAATTTACATAAGGCAATGTTAGCATATAGGGTTAAAAAATCAAAAGTATGTAAGAATAAATTTCAGAAATAGACCGAGATTGAAAATAGTCCAAAAGTTATATATAGAATTTATATAAATCCACAAATAGTAAATTTTACTACGCGATTGAATGATTTTGACGTTTATGGTTCAACGTATTTTGTAATTCATAATAGAAATATATCATAATGACATAAACTAGAACAATATCATACTGACGGGATATTTTAAAGTACAGAGTCACGTTATAAGATCCAAAGAAATACAAAAAGTCGCATATACAAAGCACGACACCAAAAATTGAAACACAATACAAACACATTGACGAGATGTACAAGTACCGAGCCACGTCAAACGGATATCACATAAAACCATTCAACAGTAAAAGTAATATTAATAGTAGAGCAAAGATATATTAAAGAACTATAAACACGTTGTTAAGATGATAAACAACATCAGTACGCAGAATCTATACAGCAAGACCATCGTGTATTATTTGTGAAGTTGACACGGAATATTTATCAACAAGGTCTTGGTACCTTCCGATGAACTTTTTTAGAAAAAGGACGAGACGTTCTTTGACATACCCTTTGGTTCATTAACTTTCTACTCAGACACTGGAGACGTTTTATAAAGTCTGAGCAGGAGCTGCAAGCTCTTGAATATCCCATATGCAGGTGAAGTTGGTATATTTCTACTAAGGTGGGGGAAATTTATAATTTCAAAATTAAAATTGTCTCGGTTGTCATAGATTCTGTTACTGAGATGACTGTGTAAGTCAAATTCGAGATATAAGATTAAAAATGAGGCGGAGGAAGCCGTGTCTGTTGTTTCTTTAATCTCTAGTCCTGGGGGATATACTAATGGAACCCAATCAGAAAAGTTCGGATTGTTTATTGAAAGAACATCATCAATATATCTGAAAGTCAAATTAAATAATATGGCTTCTGTGATCCTCTTGTTTTTGACAAATGTCTGGAGGAACTTTGATTCATAAGAAAACGTCTTATAGTAATGTGAATTCACACTCAAATATAAGAGAAAACAAACGACACAACAGAAACACAACGTTAAAATGTAACACACACAGACACGTCCTATAATATAACAATGGCCATATTCCTGACTTGGTACAGGACATTTTTAAAGACAAAAATGGTGGGTTGAACCTGGTTTTGTGTCATGCCAAACCTCGCACTTTAATGGCAATGTTAAATGTAACATTAAAATGACAACTTAACGTTACAGGACTACAATACAAATAAATAAGAGAACATATTAAACAAAAACAAAAAACACATGAATAATAGCTAACAAAGGCATCAGGTTTAAAATTCAATACGCCAGAAACGCGCCTCGTCCCCACAAGACTTATTTCTATAAACAATTGGATGTGAAATACCTGAACGTAAGAGATTTCTGCATGTTGAATTACAAATGTATATTAACCAATGATGTCCTTGTATCGATGATTTTTTTAGTGACTGTAGAGCAATGCATTGAGCTGGATTTTTTAATTGCTATCTCACAACCATTCTTTGGGCTTTCTTCTAAATACTACGTTTTAAACCGAAACATAGCAAACGAAAATGATAAAAAAAATCACAAGAGTGCATTCATTGGATATTTAAGATAACTAAAGATAATACATATTTATTTGTTTCTCGAGGTATGGATATCACAAGAAATAATGTATTTTACTGTCATTTTTACAAGGTAGATTACTTTGATATATTAATAGGAAATGCAGTTTTAAACTCATTTACATTTTATACTTAAAAGATAGTAGCCAGTAAACCATGGTTAAATATAAAAGATCTACCTATAAATACAGAAACTTCAGACAAATTTACGACTAGTTGACTGCATCAGAACTGGATTAAAAAACCTTACAAAATGTACTTAAAACTGTAACTGTAAGTGCATTAATTTATTAGAATAATAATGGATTAGTTTATGTTATTTCCAAAAAGTACCATACATGTAACTAAACACGTCATGTTGTCAATCTTGCTTTTTGAACAAGTCAAGTAAGAAAATTATCAAAATAAAATATAACTAAAGACATAACTAAGGCCATCAAGCCACCACCAGGCTTAGTATGTTTGCAATCACATCAATGGTATTTCATTTAACATTGAGAAGGCATTTACATATATGAATATCTATCTTATTTTTATCATTTGAGAATGTCTCGTGTAAATCTGTATAATAAATATCTTCTATTCCAATGTGTTGTCCTGTTATATTGGTTCAAATTAACTGTTAACTAACATATGACATGAACATCTACTGTCTTCTCTGTTAAGACTATTTCACGCTTGAAGCTGTAATACAGAACACATGCAAAGTGCCCATCATAATCTTCTTTTATTCCTGTTAATGGGGAAAATAATAAAATTTAAAACAATCGAAGCCAATTGCAATGACCTATAAAAATAATAAAATTATAAAAAAAATAAGCCAATGAGATACAGGATAAATAAATGGAAATACGAAAACAGATCAGATATCATAATGCATAAAACAGTAACTATCTGAGACACTTGAACCTTACCAAGAAAACATAATGCTGATCAATGAACCTTGAAAATAAGGTTAGAGAAACTCTGCCAAATGAACATATACACATTACAATAGTTGATCTCTTGCTTATAGTATCTGAGGAACTGCGTCCTAACCCTAAAAATTTGATTTTGATAAATGGTTTGTAACTTGCGCATGCATATTTGCAATATAAAAAATCATTTCTACAACTAACCTTGCTTGAAGCTTAAAGTAAAAGACTGGGTAATATCTGTAACATCTAGGTGTACAAAATATTCGTCTTCAGGTTCTCTCACTACATTGGCTAGCACTGATATAACAACTGTTGAACCATCTCTTCCTCTTTTCTCCCACATCAAGGGATGTACAATCAGAAAGTTGGCATTCTGATTCACAGTGCATTTATACTTAGGTGAAGCACCAAGCAAAACAAAATCCTCTTGTCTAGGTAGAGTTAACCGATACTGCTGACCATTTGTCGCTGGAATGAAATAATATGATGCAATATGAAATACCTACCATAAGTACATAACATAAGAATATTTAGAAATAATTCTAATGTCTGACAACATATCAATTTCTATATATTTTGGTGGTATATTGTATACAATTTAATTTGATTAAAACTACATTTCACATTTTGCTTCCATTTTACAAGGTAATGTTAATGAATAGCAAGAGGCCATATGATATTAGAATGACAAGAGCTCATATAACTTGTGAATGGCTAGGACAATATTATGTGGAAATGGGCAAGAGACCATGAGGATTTTTGAACATTGCGAGGGCCAAGGAGATTACATCTATTTGGAAATAGTATATCTTATTTGAGAAAGCAAGAATTTTTTAGATATAATTGAAGAATAACGGCAAGGGGCATGATGGATAATTTGAAAAACAGAAAATGACCAGGGCCAAGAAGATATAATAAATTATCAGTAAAGCCCGACACGAGGTCGTGTGAAAATGAGTAAATAAGGGTAAATATTTGTATTTTATATTGTATTACCAAACTGGTTGATATTATGTTTTTTTTTCTATTTATACAAGTAATTTAAAGAGGAATTAAGAATTTTATGACAGTTCAATATTCCGTCGTGTCGAAGGGTGTATTCGACACGTGTGATCAGCGGCAAGGATTTCATTATGGAGTCCTTATGCTTGAATTCTGAGATTTAAAAATGATATAAACAATTTTGAAGAAGAAAAAAATTATTTGTCATTTTTTCTATTAAAGATTTATTGGAAAAGTACATTTGCTTAATTACGAAGTGGTACTACAAATAGAGGAGAAAATATATATGTTGCCTAAAGGGGACTTCCTTCAGCAGGTGCGCGACGTCATGTGATGTTTAGACTAGTGTGTACAGTTGTGTAGATAGTTATGTATTTATCATGTTTATTTTTAAGATGGTTTTATCCTTATATTGAAAACGAAGAAACTTATTAAAAGGGGTACGGCTATTGGTGGCTATTAAAAGAGGACATTGTTTATGTATCTTTTAACTACTAACTTAGACTTTCTTTATTTTACTTCAACTGACCTAATTTTTGTGACATTGACCTTATAATATTTGAAAAACCAATCACATTTAATCTGTGACTTCAAATATTTTCTGTGGCACTAGGAATAATACATGTATTTACTTCAGAGAGAATGATTTAAGTATATTCCTTGATTAAACGGTTGTTCTGGAAACTTCAAGTCAAAAGTATATTTCAATAATTATAATTTTAAACTGCACTGTTTTTTATTTTGCATTCTAGTTATATTAAAGATGTTTTTTTTAATATTACCATGACTAAGTATTGCAAGGATACCAGGATTAATATAAGTGAGATTTTCAGTTTAATTAATTTGCATTTAAAACCAGCAAAGGTCTACTCTAGCTACAATTTTGATACTTACATAAAACTTCAAGTTTATATGCGATTTCTGTTTTCATAGTATCATCATCGTGAACCTTGGCAACACATTTAAGTATTTTATTGTTATCATCTGGTTTGAGATAGATGGTAACTGATTTCTCTACATTATACACTGTTGGTGGTTTGGTCCTGCTTGTATCTGGTACCTCTACCTGAGAATCGCCAACCAGTAGTGTATCATCAAGGTAAATCTGTACAACGGCTGCTGGGTTAGAACCTTCTGTTCGACATATAGGTTTATGAACTCCTTCCCCTAATATGATGGACAAGGCTGGTTCACCTGAAACTGTCTGTTTGTTTTTGTATATTTCAAATTCTGTTTTTTGAATTGTTCCTGTAACAAATATACATCAATGTATTTTGATAACACTACTTTATTTCAAAATTAGTTCCTTTAAAACAATGCAGTCATTTCAAACTACTTTATACTGGTTTTGATACATGAAGACTTCTGAAAAAGAAATCAATAAAGGAATATGGCAAGTACTGAATGATGTAAACCTAACTCATCAACAAGGAAGTTTGGATGGGTTGGTGTTGTAAATCTGTGGGAAATACTAGGTGTGAATTAGGACAATAAAATGATAATGATATATGTTTATGACTATGTACTAGACTAACATACTGAGCTGAATTTTTTAATTGCTATTACACAAGATAACAATCAGAGCTAACCATTCATAAGCATCTCTTCTAAATACCACATTTTTAACAGAAACATAGCAAATGAAAATGATAAAAAAAATCAAGCTAGTGCATTCGTTGGATATTTAAGATAACTAAAGGTATTACATATTTATTTGTTTCCCAAGTAGGTATAGGAAGGTGTAGTTTGAGTGCAAATAACAATTTATAAAAGTAAACAATTATAGGTCAAGGTACGGCCTTCAACACGGAGCCTTGGCTCACATCGAACAACAAGATAGAAAGGGCCCGAAAATTACAAGTGTAAAACCATTCGAATGGGAAAACCAACGGTCCAATCTATATAAAAAAAAAACGAGACACGAGAAGCATGTATAAATTACATAAACAAACGACAACTACTGTACATCAGATTACCAACTTAGGACAGGTGCAAACATTTGCAGCGGGATTAAATGTTTTAACGGTACCAAACCTTTTCCCTTTTACTGAGACAATAGTAAAATATCACAACATAGAAAAATGTTGTCCATTTTGTTTTCTGGACAAATCATGTAAGAAAATTATCACAAAATAATATAATTGAAGACCATTCTCTTCCACCAAGCCACCGCAGGCCTTGTATGTATGCAATCACATGTCTATGGTATTTCATTTGGCATTAGGAAGGCATTTTCCTATAAAAATATCTCTTTTTTTACCATTTGAAAATATCTCATGTAAAGCTGTATAATATATATTTTTTTTCCAGATATTTTGTCCTCTTTTATTGGTACAAACTAATTGTTAACTTACGTATGACATGAATATTTACGGCCTTCTCTGCTAAAACTGTATTACTCTTGTTATACAGAACACATGCAAAGTGCCCATCATAATCGTCTTTTATTCCTGTAAATAGGGATTATGATAAAAATTTAAAACAATTAAAGCCAATTGCAATTATATATGAAAAAATGAAATTTAAAACAATTTAATCAAAATGAGATGATACAGGACAAATAAATTGAAAGACGAAAACTGATTAGAAATCATAATATTTTGAACTAAAATTATCTGAGACACTTGAACATTACCAAGAAAACATAATGCTGATCAATGAACCATGAAGATAAGGTCAGATAAACTGCCAAATGAACATATACACCTTACAATGATACCATCCACTAAAATAGTTGATCTATTGCTTATAGTATATGAGAAAAAACATCCTAACCATGAAAACTTAATGTTGATAAATGATTTGTAACTTGCGCATGCATATATACAATATAAAAAATCATTTCTGCTACTAACCTTGTCCAAATAGTTATGACGGCTGGTAAGGCTATTTTATTTATATTTTCTGGGACGCCTTTCTACGTCTTGCCAGACGTCATAATTATTTGGATACTACTAACCTTGCTGAAAGCTTAAAGTAAAAGAATGGGAAAAATCTGTAACATCTAGTTGTACATTATATTCGTCTTCAAGTTCTCTCACTACATTGGCTAGTACTGATATAACAACTGTTGAACCATCTCTTCCTCTTTTCTCCCACATCAAGGGATGTACAATCAGAAAGTTGGCATTCTGATTCACAATGCATTTATACTTAGGTGAAGCACCAACCAAAACAAAATCCTCTTGTTTAGTTAGAATTACCCGATACTGCTGACCATTTGACGCTGGAATGAAATAATATGATGCAATATGAAATACCTACCATAAGTACATAACATAAGAATATTTAGAAATAATTCTAATGTCTGACAACAGATCAATTTCTATATATTTTGGTGGTATATTGTATACAATTTAATTTGATTAAAACTACATTTCACATTTTGCTTCCATTTTACAAGGTAATGTTAATGAATAGCAAGAGGCCATATGATATTAGAATGACAAAAGCTCATATAACTTGTGAATGGCTAGGACAATATTATGTGGAAATGGGCAAGAGACCATGAGGATTTTTGAACATGGCGAGGGCCAAGGAGATTAAATCTATTTGGAAATAGTATATCTTATTTGAGAAAGCAAGATCTTTTAAGATTTAATTGAGGAATAATGGCAAGGGGCATGATGTATAATTTGAAAAACAGAAAATGACCAGGGCCAAGAAGATATAATAAATTATTAGATAGGTAACGCCCGACACGGGGTGGTGTGAAAATGAGTAAATAAGGGTAAATATTTGTACTTTATATTGTATTACCAAACTGGTTGATATTATGTTTTTTTTTCTATTTATACAAGAAATTTAAAAAGGGGAATTAAGAATTTTATGACAGTTCAATATTCCGTCGTGTCGAAGGGTGTATTCTACACGTGTGATCAGCGGCAAGGATTTCATTATGGAGTCCTTATGCTTGAATTCTGAGATTTAACAATGATATAAACAATTTTGAAGAAGAAAAAAATTATTTGTCATTTTTTTTTTTAAAGATTTATTGGACAAGTACATTTGCTTAATTACTAAGTGGTACTACAAGTAGAGGAGAAAATTTATATGTTGGCTAAAGGGGATTTCCCTCAGCAGGTGTGCGATGTTTAGACTAGTGTGTACAGTTGTGTAGATAGTTATGTATTTATCATGTTTATTTTTAAGATGGTGTTATCCTTATGTTAAAAACGAAGAAAATTATTAAAAGGGGTACGGCTATTGGTGGCTAATAAAAAAGGGAATTGTTTATGTATCTTTTAACTACTAATTTAGACTTTCTTTAGTTTACTTCAACTGACCTAATTGTTGTGACATTGACCTTATGATATTTGAAAAAAAACAAACACATTTAATCTGTGACATCAAATATTTTCTGTGGCACTAGGAATAATACATGTATTTGCTTCAGAGAGAAGGGTTTAAGTATATTCCTTGATTAAGCGGTTGTTCTGGAAACTTTAAGTCAAAAGTATATTTCAATAATCATAATTTTAAACTGCACTGTTTTGTATTTTGCATTCTAGTTTAATTTTAAAGATCTTTCTTTTTTAATATTACCATGACTTAGTATTGCAAGGATACCAGGATTAATATAAGTGAGATTTTCAGTTTAATTAATTTGCAATTAAAACCAGCAAAGGTCTACTCTAGCTACAATTCTGATACTTACTTCTTAAAACTTCAAGTTTATATGAGATTTCTGTTTTCATAGTATCATCATCGTGAACCTTGGCAACACATTTAAGTATTTTATTGTTATCATCTGGTTTGAGACTGATGGTAACTGATTTCTCTACATTATACACTGTTGGTGGTTTGGTCCTGCTTGTATCTGGTACCTCTACCTGAGGATCGCCAACCAGTAGTGTATCATCAAGGTAAATCTGTACAACGGCTGCTGGGTTAGAACCTTCTGTTCGACATACAGGTTTATGAACTCCTTCCCCTAATATGATGGACAAGGCTGGTTCACCTGAAACTGTCTGTTTTTTTTTGTCTATTTCAAATTCTGTTTTTTGAATTGTTCCTGTAACAAATATACATCAATGTATTTTGATAACGCTACTTTATTTCAAAATTAGTTTCTTTAAAATAATGCAGTCATTTCACACTACTTTACACTGGTTTTGATACATGAAGACTTCTGAAAAAGAAATCAATAAAGGAATATGGCAAGTACTGAATGATGTAAACCTAACTCATCAACAAGGAAGTTTGGATGGGTTGGTGTTGTAAATCAGTGGGAAATATTAGATGTGTATAAGAACAATAAAATGTTAATGACATATGTTTATGACTATGTACTAGACTAACATACTGAGCTGAATTTTGTAATTGCTATTACAGAAGATAACAATCAGAGCTAATCATTCATAAGCATCTCTTCTAAATACCACATTTTTAACAGAAACAAAGCAAATGAAAATGATAAAAAAAATCAAGCTAGTGCATTCGTTGGATATTTAAGATTACTAAAGGTATTACATATTTATTTGTTTCCCAAGTAGGTATAGGAAGGTGTAGTTTGAGTGCTAATGAGACAACTCTCCATCCAAATAACAATTTATAAAAGTAAATAATAATAGGTCAAGGTACGGCCTTCAACACGGAGCCTTGGCTCACATCGAACAACAAGATAGAAAGGGCCCGAAAATTACAAGTGTAAAACCATTTAAACGGGAAAACCAACGGTCCAATCTATATAAAAAAAAACGAGACACGAGAAGCATGTATAAACTACATAAACAAACGACAACTACTGTACATCAGATTACCAACTTAGGACAGGTGCAAACATTTGCAGCGGGATTAAATGTTTTAATGGTACCAAACCTTTTTCCTTTTACTGAGACAATAGTAAAATATCACAACATAGAAAAATGTTGTCAATTTTGCTTTTTGGACAAATCATGTAAGAAAATTATCACAAAATAATACAACTGAAGACCATTCTCTTCCACCAAGCCACCACAGGCTTTGTATGTTTGCAATCATATCTATGGTATTTCATTTGGCATTAGGAAGGCATTTCCCTATAAAAAAATCTCTTTTTTTACCATTTGAGAATATCTCATGTAAAGCTGTATAATATATATCTTTTTTTCCAGATATTTTGTCCTCTTTTATTGGTACAAACTAATTGTTAACTTACGTATGACATGAATATTTACGGCCTTCTCTATTAAAACTGTATTGCTCTTGTTATATAGAACACATGCAAAGTGCCCATCATAATCGTCTTTTATTCCTGTAAATAGGGATTATGATAAAAATTTAAAACAATTAAAGCCAATTGCAATAATATATGAAAAAAATGAAATCTAAAACAATTTAATCCAAATGAGATGATACAGGACAAATAAATGGAGAGACGAAAACTGATTAGAAATCTAAATGCTTTTAACTAAAATAATCTGAGACACTTGAACCTTAACAAGAAAACATAATGCTGATCAATGAACCTTGAAAATAAGGTTAGGGAAACTCTGCCAAATGGACATATACACATAACAATAGTTGATCTGTTGCTTATAGTATCTGAGGAACCGCGTCCTTACCCTGAAAATTTGATTGTGATAAATGGTTTGTAACTTGCGCATGCATATTTGCAATATAAAAAAATCATTTCTACTACTAACCTTGCTTGAAGCTTAAAGTAAAAGACTGGGTAATATCTGTAGCTTCTAGGTGTACATTATATTCGTCTTCAAGTTCTCTCACTACAATGGCTAGTATTGATATAACAACTGTTGAACCATCTCTTCCTCTTTTCTCCCACATCAAGGGATGTCCTAACAGAAAGTTGAAATTCTGATTCACAGTGCATTTATACTTAGGTGAAGCACCAACCAAAACAAAATCCTCTTGTTTAGTTAGAATTAACCGATACTGCTGACCATTTGTCACTGGAATGAAATAATATGATGCAATATGAAATACCTACCATAAGTACATAACATAAGAATATTTAGAAATAATTTTAATGTCTGACAACAGATCAATTTCTTTATATTTTGTTGGTATATTGTATACAATTTAATTTGATTAAAACTACATTTCACATTTTGCTTCCATTTTACAAGGTAAAGTTAATGAATAGCAAGAGGCCATATGATATTAGAATGACAAGAGCTCATATAACTTGTGAATGGCTAGGACAATATTATGTGGAAATGGGCAAGAGACCATGAGGATTTTTGAACATGGCGAGGGCCAAGGAGATTACATCTATTTGGAAATAGTATATCTTATTTGAGAAAGCAAGAATTTTTAAGATATAATTAAAGAATAATGGCAAGGGGCATGATGTATAATTTGAAAAACAGAAAATGACCAGGGCCAAGAAGATATAATAAATTATTAGATAGGTAAAGCCCGACACGAGGTCGTGTGAAAATGAGTAAATAAGGGTAAATATTTGTATTTTATATTGTATTACCAAACTGGTTGATATTATGTTTTTTTTCTATTTATACAAGAAATTTAAAGAGGAATTAAGAATTTTATGACAGTTCAATATTCCGTCGTGTCGAAGGGTGTATTCGACACGTGTGATCAGCGGCAAGGATTTCATTATGGAGTCCTTATGCTTGAATTCTGAGATTTAAAAATGATATAAACAATTTTGAAGAAGAAAAAAATTATTTGTCATTTTTTTAAAAAGATTTATTGGAAAATTACATTTGCTTAATTACTAAGTGGTACTACAAATAGAGGAGAAAATATATATGTTGCCTAAAGGGGATTTCCCTCAGCAGGTGCGCGATGTTTAGACTAGTGTGTACAGTTGTGTAGATAGTTATGTATTTATCATGTTTATTTTTAAGATGGTTTTATCCTTATATTAAAAACGAAGAAACTTATTAAAAGGGGTACGGCTATTGGTGGCTATTAAAAGAGGACATTGTTTATGCATCTTTTAACTACTAATTTAAAATTTTTTTATTTTACCTCAACTGACCTAATTGTTGTGACATTGACCTTATGATATTTGAAAAAAAACCAATCACATTTAATCTGTGACTTCAAATATTTTCTGTGGCACTAGGAATAATACATGTATTTGCTTCAGAGAGAAGGGTTTAAGTATATTCCTTGATTAAACGGTTGTTCTGGAAACTTCAAGTCAAAAGTATTTCAATAATCATAATTTTAAACTGCACTGTTTTGTATTTTGCATTCTAGTTTAATATTAAAGATGTTTTTTTTAATATTACCATGACTAAGTATTGCAAGGATACCAGGATTAATATAAGTGAGATTGTTAGTTTAATTAATTTGCAATTAAAACCAGCAAAGGTCTACTCTAGCTACAATTATGATACTTACTTCTAAAAACTTCAAGTTTATATGAGATTTCTGTTTTCATAGTATCATCATCGTGAACCTTGGCAACACATTTAAGTATTTTATTGTCATCATTTAGTTTGAGATAGATGGTTACTGTTTTCTCTACATTATACACTGTTGGTGGTTTGGTCCTGCTTGTATCTGGTACCTCTACCTGAGGATCGCCAGCCAGTAGTGTATCATCAAGGTAAATCTGTACAACGGCTGCTGGGTTAGAACCTTCTGTTCGACATATAGGTTTATGAAATCCTTCCTCTAATCTGATGGACAAGGCCGATTCACCTGATACTGTCTGTTTTTTGTCTATTTCAAATTCTGTTTTTTGAATTGTTCCTGTAACAAATATACATCAATGTATTTTGATAACGCTACTTTGTTTCAAAATCAGTTCCTTTAAAACAATGCAGTCATTTAAAACTACTTTACACTGGTTTTGATACATGAAGACTTCTGACAAAGAAATCAATAAAGGAATATGGCAAGTACTGAATGATGTAAACCTAACTCATCAACAAGGAAGTTTGGATGGGTTGGTGTTGTAAATCAGTGGGAAATATTAGATGTGTATAAGGACAATAAAATGTTAATGACATATGTTTATGACTATGTACTAGACTAACATACTGAGCTGAATTTTTTAATTGTTATTACACAAGATAACAATCAGAGCCAACCATTCATAAGCATTTCTTCTAAATACCGCATTTTTAACAGAAACATAGCAAATGAAAATGATAAAAAAAATCAAGCTAGTGCATTCGTTGGATATTTAAGATTACTAAAGGTATAACATATTTATATGTTTCCCAAGTAGGTATAGGAAGATGTAGTTTGAGTGCTAATGAGACAACTCTCCATCCTAAAAACATTGTATAAAAGTAAACAATTATAGGTCAAGGTACGACCTTCAACATGGAGCTTTGGCTCACATCGAACAACAAGATAGAAAGGGCCCCAAAATAACAAGTGTAAAACCATTCAAACGGGAAAACCAACGGTCCGATCTATATAAAAAAACGAGACACGAGAAGCATGTATAAATTACATAAACAAACGACAACTACTGTACATCAGATTACAAATTTAGGACAGGTGCAAACATTTGCAGCGCGATTAAACGTTTTAATGGTACCAAACCTTTTCCCTTTTACTGAGACAATAGTAAAATATCACAACATAGAAAAATGTTGTCAATCTTGCTTTCTGGACAAATCATGTAAGACAATTATCACAAAATAATATAATTGAAGACCAATCTCTTCCACCAAGCCACCGCAGGCTTTGTATGTTTGCAATCACATCTATGGTATTTCATTTGGCATTAGGGAGGTATTTTCCTATAAAAATATCTCTTTTTTTACCATTTTGAGAATATCTCATGTAAAGCTGTATAATATATATTTTTTTTCCAGATATTTTGTCCTCTTTTATTGGTACAAACTAATTGTTAACTTACTTATGACATGAATATTTACGGCCTTCTCTGCTAAAACTGTATTGCTCTTGTTATACAGAACACATGCAAAGTGCCCATCATAATCGTCTTTTATTCCTGTAAATAGGGATTATGATAAAAATTTAAAACAATTAAAGCCAATTGCAATAATATATGAAAATAATGAAATTTAAAACAAGTTAATCCAATGAGATGATACAGGACAAATAAATGGAAAGACGAAAACTGATTAGAAATCATACTTCTTTTAACTATAATTATCTGAGACACTTGAACCTTACCAAGAAAACATTATGCTGATCAATGAACCTTGAAGATAAGGTCAAATAAACTGCCAAATGAACATATACACCTTACAATGATACCATCCACTAAAATAGTTGATCTATTGCTTATAGTATATGAGAAAAAACATCCTAACCATGAAAACTTAATGTTGATAAATGATTTGTAACTTGCGCATGCATATATACAATATAAAAAACCATTTCTACTACTAACCTTGTCCAAATAGTTATGACGGCTGGCAAGGCTATTCTAATTTTTTTTTCTGGGACGCCTTCCTACGTCTTGCTTGACGTCATAATTATTTGGACTACTACTAACCTTGCTGAAAGCTTAAAGTAAAAGAATGGGAAAAATCTGTAACATCTAGTTGTACATTATATTCGTCTTCAAGTTCTCTCACTACATTGGCTAGTACTGATATAACAACATTAGAACCATCTCGTCCTCTTTTCTCCCAATTCAAAGGATTGTTTATCAGAAAGTTAGCATTCTGATTTACAGTGCATTTATACTCAGGTGAAGCACCAACCAAAACAAATTCCTCTTGTTTAATTAAAGTCAACTGATACTGCTGACCATTTGACACTGATATGAAATAAAATGTCACATTATGAAATAACTACCGTACGTACATAAATTAAGAATCTTTTGAAATAATTTGAAATTTCTGACGTCATATCAAATTTCCATACATTTTGATGATATATATATATATATTGTATATAATTTAATTTTTATTAAAACTCAGTATAAATATGGAAACCGGACTTAATTTCACATTTTGTTTCCATATAACAAGGCGATGTAAATGGATAGCTGGAACACTGAATAGCATGTGTTTATTCTCTCAAACTCTACAATACAAAGAATCCTAGATTACAAAATACACTTGATGGCTGTTTCTTTTTTATACATTTTGATATATTTTTCATTGACTTCGAATACTTTATATTGTTTAAACCATGTTTGTCTATACGACTGTAGTTTACTATACTACTTTTAGTTGCTGAAAAGTAGAACTGAACTGTATTTGTTTACACTCGTTTACGATAACATTCAAGATTTAATTAATGTAATTATAGACGATGACAAAGTAACAAAATGAAAATTATTTTATATTCCTTCCTCAACTTTTTCAAGAAGAAGATAACAGTGGTTCATAACTCATCGTAAATCCAAGATTATATGCCTCTAGAAAAAATGAATGCATGAATGAAAGAAAATTTTATTGCAAAAAGCATATACATGCGCAACGAAAACATATTTACAACATGACAAATGATAAACTGCTGAGATCAATCCATATAAATCATTAAAAGAAAACAAATTACATTAAGTAACAATATGTGATTTGATTAACCGGGCATATTTTATGTATTTACACAATTTGTAATGTGTGAAACAGACATTAACTTAAATAAATACTGTAATTTAGTAATATTTGACCAAGAACAATAGCATTTTGTAAAATATTTAGGCCTAATTGATCAAAAGGCAGGGCATTCTAATGAAAAGTGGTATTCGTTTCCAACACACTGCATATTACACCATTTGCATAAGGTTTTTGACGTAACTCTATAGCCATGTCAGAATATCTTCCTTTTTCTATGTTCCACCAAGCAATTTAGTGTGAATTATAACAACAATCGAAATAATGTTCAAACCTAAATTCTAATTTTATATTCTTATAAATACTAAGTTTTTCGCTTTTTTCTACAGATGCTAACCATTTTTGACTCTTTAACCTTGATTAACATGATTAAGTTACCTCTTTTATACAATAGGATGAAACTCGGTTAATTCAGGTTGGCGCTCCGTGTTTAAGGCTAGAACCCCCCAAAAATTGAACACGTTGAATTTATTACATTGAAATTTGTTAAAACATTTGTATTTATTTTCAAGTGAAGATTTCTTGCTATTGCGCAATACTGTGCAATTGTTGATTTTAGCTATTATAAAATACTGTGCTATTGCGAAATACTGTGTTGTTGCGCAATATACTGAGCTGTTGAGCAATACTGCGCTATTGCCCAATACTGTGCTATTGGAGATTTCTTGCTATTACTAGAGCTCAATGCTGAGCAATTTAAAATTTCTTGCTATTGCACAATACTTTAATTTTGCAATTAAAGATCTCTTGCTATTGCGCAATACCGTGCAATTGAAGATTTCTTGCTATTGCGCAATACCGTGCAATTGAATATTTTTTGTTATTGCACAATACAGTGCAATTGAAGATTTCTTGCAATTGCTCAAGGCTGTGCAATTGAAGATTTCTTGCAATTCCTCAAGGCTGTGCAATTGAAGATTTCTTGCTATTGTGCAATACTGTGCAATTGAAGGTTTCTTGCTTTTGAGCAATACTTTGCAATTGAAGATTTTTTGCTATTGCACAAAACAATGTTATTGTGCAATACTGTGCAATTTAAGATTTCTTGCTATTGCATAATACTATGCAAATGAAGACATTTATGCTATTGTACAATACTGTGAAATTTAAGACTGGGTAATACTGTGCAATTGCGATTTACTGAGAAATTGAACTTTTTAAGCTATTGCGCTGTCCTTAAAAATTAAGATTTTTTTTCTAATGCGCAAAACTGTGCCATGTAAGATTTATTGATATTGCCCAATACTGTGTTAGCGATATTGCGCAATATTGTGCAATTGAAGTTTTTTTGCTTTTGCGCAATACTGTGGATTGAATATCACTTACTATTACTCAATACGGTGCAACTATATGAAATTCAATTTTCTTTTAGAAAACATTAACCCCCTGAAAAAAAATTGGAGGAAAATCTCCTCAAACTTTGTTGTATAGAACCATGTAGAACGAATTTATTGAGAGATTCATTTACTTAAACATAAGTTATTATCATGAAATTAATAAAAAAAATGTTTTCGGCCCCTAATTCATGAACGTTTTGGGCAAATACACCCATACTCAATCCCACCCTTCCCTTTGTGATATGGAGCCTTGTGATATAATTTCAGAGAGATCCATCCCCTTGTTTTGCCCAAGTTGTTAATCTGGCATTTTGTTTTCTCAAACCTCCTATCCTGTATTTTTTTCCAATTTTCACCCCTCCCTATAAAAATCAAATGGTAGCTCCGTTATAGATATTTTTGGCTTAAACAACTTCGACTAACGTCTATAACACATGGGATATACCGTATGTGTAAGGATTAATAGCTTGAAAAAAGTATGGAATCTAATATGAACGTGTATACCATCTATTTCAGCTTTCCCTTCTTTACATACATAGCCAACCTGTGGTAAATATAGGCAAAGTAGTCCAGTGACAGATGTCGAGATTTCCATAAAGGGGAGGGGACTGACTGCTTCAGATCTAGAGTAGGCCCGCTACAGTCATGCTTCATTGACTCCCTATATAATCAACCAAATTTTCCCAACAAAAAGGGGATGCAGACACCCTAGCGCTCCCTCTATATCCACCTTTGTAGTCTATCAATGTTTAATAGTCATAGTTTGATTAAGAAAATACAAGACCAGGCAACAAGTTAAAATCGATAGAAACACAACTTTATGCCTACCATTACTTAAGTTATTTCTAAAATATTCAGTGAACATTTTGGCCTGTATTTTAAAACTGTATCATGAGGATGATAATTATATTAACTTTATATAAACGTATTCCATTTTGAATGTTAACTAAATTACTCATAAGAAACAAATATTGAGGACATGTGCATATAAGCCTGCGAATTCCCCCTTATTTCATTGTTTATTGTCAAATAGCGGTGATCATTAAAGCTCATTTTGTCTAGTTTTATATCATACTATTTCCAGTAATACCAATATATCGTGACTGCTAAATATGATGGTCATTCAAAGAAAAAACACATCGTACATTTTCAGTTACGATCATCTTTTTATAAAAACAAGTCCAAGTTACGATCATCCATTATTATTATATAGCATGTTTCTCTATTGTCATAAAAATTCATTATATCTAATAAAATTAAGAGATTAGGCTAACAACATTACCACAGTCCTTATATTTCAATAAGGTAACTTTATTTGTTAGTGGAAAATTATTTTAATGTTAATTAGGCTTAAATTAAAAATTGTTTGCTTTCCCCTCTCTGTGATTAAAGTAATATAACTCTAGGCAATTGTCCTAGCATTCAATCATTATGGGAAGATGATATAGTTCTGTTTTCATTTATAGTCTTTTTCAGAAAAGTTCTAATTGTTTTGGGTAGGTCACAATTACAATTTAACACCCTAGCATTCGGCATCAGCTACAAGATTCTGGTATAAAGTGGTGGTTATAGTGTAATGGTTTGTGTTTGTGTTAGGCGTTATTACACTTCTTTCATGTATTTGTATTAATGGATCGAGTAAAGCAGATAAGTTACATTAGCTTTCTGCTTCATTTAAGTTCTGGCATAATGGTATACACCATATCGATCTTAGAAACAAATACCTTTACGAGTAGAAGGACGAATGCTGTTGGACATTTTTTTATGCATACCACAACTTGAAACAGTGTTTTCTTGACAGCACAATTAATGTTTTTCACCGGCATATTGTACCTCAAATTCAAAGTAGGAAAAAAGTGTTTTTTTAAATAATTTCCAGGATATGGCTTTAATAGAGAGCAATTTCATAAATACTTGGAAGATGCTTTTTCTGTGACTTAGTCACTTGTTGCAGAATATTTCCCCCTATATAACTTAATGGTATATTAAGGTATAATTATTACATTATATATATGTTTCATTATAATACTTATTTCTAATTGGCTAACTGCACATCACGTGTTATTCCTTAAGCAATTGCATTACTCAATAAAAATTACCATCCATGATAACACGTGGTCCCACAATAAAGTGCACAGGTGAATTAAATAAAATTAATATAAAATTCGTGTTTTCATGATCATAGTTAAAAAATGTAATCGTAAGTATTGAATGCTTAACTTTGTTACTTCATAGGGTTGTAAAAGCGTTGACAGTGCGCACATTTTTAGAATGAAGCTCTTCCGTTCTTCATACAAAATGTACTTCGGTCAGCGCTTTAGGAGATTTATTTCCCGAGGGTATTATTAGCCCAGTAGTCAGCACTTTTTGTGCTGACATGAATTATCATTGATATTGTTATATTTATAAATTAACTGTTTACAAGATTTTGAATTTTTTGAAATACTAAGGCTTTTCTACCTCAGGCATAGATTACCTTAGATGTATTTGGAAACACTTTTAGGAATTTTTGATCTCTATGCTCTTCAACTTCGTACTTTATTTGGCTTTTTTTTTTTTTTTTTTTTTTTAACTTGTTTGAATTCGAGCGTCACTGATGAGTCTTTTGTAGACGAAACGCGCGTCTGACGTATATATAAAATTAAGTCCTGGTATCTATGATGAGTTTATTTACAACCACTGGGTCGATGCCACTGCTGGTGGAGATTTATTTCCCCGAGGGTATCACAAGCCAAGTATTAAACACTTTTTGTGCTGACATGAATTATCATTGATATTGTTATATTTATTAATTAACTGTTTACAAAATTTTGAATTTTTTGAAATACTAAGGCTTTTCTACCTCAGGCATAGATTACCTTAGCTGAATTTGGAAACACTTTTAGGAATATTGGATCTATACTCTTCTACTTCGTACTTTATTTGGCTTTATTTTTTATAACTTTTTTGGATTCGATCGTCACTGGTGAGTCTTTTGTAGACAAAGCGCGCGTCTGGCGTATATTTAAAATTAAGTCCTGGTTTCTATGATGAGTTTATTTACACCCAAATGAAGTTACAAAAAGAAGCATCCAATTCATAAATAAAGGATTTTTTTTGTGAAACGAGTGCCTGTAATGATTTAGAGCAGTTTGTCTCATCGCTCTAAGATGAAGATAAAGGCAGATTTGACTTGCTTGTTTGTTACGTATAAACACGGGTTGATTACTTACAGACAACAAAAACATATTTATAAGATAACAAAATAATTCTTTATATTGGTATAGATTATTTTTAACCATTTCAAAACAAATAAAAGAAATTATAGATATACATAAATGTCTTTGATAAACTAATGAAAAATACGAGTATCTAGTACATTACAGATTTTGTAACGATTTTAAATTCAATAAAAAAAAAAATACATGTATAAGATAAAAAATAACACTGTTCAAGGTAGACAATCAACATACTGACTTTAGAAATTGAACATGGACTCATAGTTTAAAGGAATATAACTCTTGTATAGCTGCGAATTTGTGCGCCACCTTCAATGAAGATTCTAAATTATCAATATAACCACAAGTTGTTAATCTATAGATACTGACGACTAATGAACGCTAACCACAGTAAAGAATATTTCTTTAACACTTACTCAGAAAAATGCTCGAACTACTTGACTTTCAAAGCTCATAATTAACGTGTTTACACACTGATATAATATGGTTGTTAAACATTACAAACCTGTAATCGTATAAGACACTATACACTTCGTGTGCTTGCATTAACTTATCCAAACATATATTTATTTCAAGCCTTAATATTTCGACATGTGATTTACATTTTATAAATTTTAGAATTCTAATTGTGTCACAAATTCCGGTTAAAAATTGACTAAATACCAATATCCTGATATCGTCAGGTAAATATGATAAATTCTATAGACGAAGTTACGATCATCATCGTATTTTTTTGGATCTCGATTTTTGTTCTTCTGGTCGTTCGTCTGGTCGAGAAATCGGCCTTCTAAAATTTCCCTAAATTTGTGTCCGCCATATGGTCCGAGTACAAAGTTCTTTCGTAGTGCATTTCTTTTAGACAATAAATGGAAATAAAAAAAATCCCACCTGCGCTTTCTCAATAATATTTTCATAGTATGTTGCACTACTTTTGGGACAATTTATATCAAAATTATAGAAAACTTCATCAGCTCTAACTCAAAATATGGACAATTTTATGTAAAGGGGGTCTTGAAATCTTTTGACAGCTTCCGAAATGCTAATTTTTTACCCTTTTCAACTGGACCAAATCACTACTTTACATTATAATTCATGAATCAAATTTTTTTTACAATGTAATTTTATACCCCTTCTTGCTACTTGAAGCATAAAACATAAATAAATAAATTTAGAAGGGGAATAAAAAAAATGACAAGTAACACACTGTGCACACTAGGGACTATATGGACAACGAAAATCAAGGGACGATAACTGTGTACTCGGACCATATTGGGATGATCGTAATTGCAGTTACGATCATCACGTTGACGCCAGTGATTCCTAAACTTTTGCTACCATAACCCCTAAAATCAATCCCAAACCTTCCTGTTATAGTATTGAACCTTCTGGTATAATTTGTAAGAGATCCATTCACCTAAACTGTTTCTACCATAGCCCCCAAAATCAATTCCAAACCTTCCTGTTATAGTATTGAACCTTCTGGTAAAGTTTGTTAGAAATCCATTCATCCTAACTAAAATTATTGTCCAGAAACCAAATGTGTCTTTGGACGAAACCGACGCTGACGATGACGATGACGACGATAACATCATAGCTTTAAACGACCAGAATGTTTTTTGCTGTCGTATAAAAAGGAAATGTTGGATACACGCTTATGAAAAAGTAATCGAGATACATTGAAACCACCAAGTGTACCATATAAAGGGATACCTAAACTTCTTCAAATATTCTACAAATCAATGATCTGCATTAATATAAACCTCGAAAACCATATCAACCAGTTACAAGAAAGGCGTCACTGGTTGATCATGATCTGCATTCCCTTTCAGGGCGCTTCAGATCATCTTTTTAAGCAACAGCTTTTGATTTAATGTAACAATTGAGCTATACAATGCAAATCATGCGACATGTACATGACCCAAATATTATAAACGTATTGATACACGTTGTCACGATGTTGGTACGAATTCCCTTTTACTATATAGATTAAAATAAATATAAATAACAGCAAAATTGAATTCCTTTCAAAATGCTACCAACATCCAACCAACATCGTGCGCAAAGTTTGACACCATGTGAAAATACGATTATAATTTGTGGGTCATGTAAACGTTGCTACCATTCCCTAAAATAAAAGATGAATTACATTTGTTTTCGTAAAGACCAGTTGCAAATATTTAAGCATAATCAGAGTTTTCAAAATTGAAACAAAATAGTATTTGAATACTAATAAGTTACTTGGACATTCGATCATACACTCTATTAAATCTAATAACATATAGTTCTTTGTTAAAAAATTCTGCATCAGAAGCAAGTGATGAAGCGTTTTATGATTAATATACCTGCACAGGTGTTTGTGGAACAAAATATTATTTGAATACTAATAAGTTGTTTAGACATTCGATCACTCTATTAACTCTAATTACATGTTTTCTTTGTTACAAGTTTCTGCATCAGAAACTGGTGTTAAAGTGTTTTATATTGAATATACCTGCACATGTGTTTCTGGAACAGGTCTGACTGTCAAATGTTTCATTGTAACTACATAGCATTGTATAATTCATCTGTTTCCGTATTCTGACTTGTACTCCGTTACCACAAGTTATACTGCATTTTGACCAAGAGCTCCAGAATGACCAGGAACAATTTCTTACCTCTGCATCTGGATTTGAGAATAAGCATGAATGAAAACCTATCAAGATTGTGAAAGCTATAATATGCAATTGCAAACTAGTTATATTTTTTACTTGTCGAATTAACATAAAGCAGTATATCTAAAAAAAAAATGCAAATCAGCATCAAAAATGTTTTGCATAAAGCTCTTGTCGAAAAATAGAAAATAGAAAATTTCAATATTGAATATGCAAGTCTGTATTTTCCTTCTGTATGGTACACAAACAATTTATTAAAATTGCACGCAAAGTCATCGGTTTGATGTTTAAAATCACAATATGTGGGAAGTTCATGTGCGATTAACTAATTTAACAAGTTTATACTCACACTGTGTTTTGGATAATGTTTCCTTTGTAATAAAGAATGTTGCAACAACTGTTAGAACAATTGCAATCATAGAACAAATAATGATAAGACAAGCTCGCCTTGGCGTAATGATCAGTAGTATATCAGCAGGATCTTCTGTTTGCAATGAATTAAGTTCATCGACCTCATTAGTTCCTGTAGTCACTTCCTCAAAGTCTGAATCGGTTATAGTATCTGGACTGAATCTGTTGTTGGTAAAGACTTGTTGTTGGGCGTTTGACATCGTGATTCGTCATCAGTAGGAACCTGCACAAAACAATACGCTGTGTTATTTATCATATTGTATTGTTTAGTTTATAACTATTTATTTGCTGAAGAAGAAGTCGAATAAGAATATTTGGATATCTGAGATGAAATTGTTATTGCGTTTTGCAGAGCGTTTGTCGTTATGATTTTCATTAAAGGATTGCCATAACAAGAGTGTACTTTTACATTTCCACAAAAAACAGACACTATGTTCATATCTGCGATTACTCGCATTTACTGAGTTACAAGTCAATTCTGCAGACATATATGTTACGCTTTTCCCAGCGTGATCCCCTGCTTTTTTGCAACGTTGTCTTTTTCTTTAATCTTAGACTGTACAGTATGACATAACTCAGTCTACAAAATATCTAAAATTTTAATCATCGATTACGTCTATATATATGTTTAGCTTGTCATGTGTTGTAATACTAGTGCTACTTGTAAAGCAGGAATAGCGTATACAACCAGTTAATAGCTTGAGCATGCTGAACACGATTTTACAGTGATACAAGAAACAGATAATCATATAGTCTGCACACGGTGTATATATCTCCCAATTGATACGATATTCCCTGGCTTGTATTTTCTATCATGATTTCCCTGATAGAGGGTTGCTGCTCACAAGGAGCCAATTAAACCACGAGTTCCAAATAATAAAGTTGAAATCACCACTTCGTAAATTTTACGGACGCCATCATGAGTTGGTTGACTGTTATAGAATAACCGTTTCACAGATGATATCGAATATATTCCTACTAGTGTCGTAACTATAATCCCATTCCCTATTTACGAATGTGACCTATCGAAAAAGACTATTTACCGGGTTTGTAATAACACGACCATCACGAAGGTTGCCACCTGTGAAGCAGTATCTGCTTACCCTTGCGAAGCACCTGAGATCACCTCCAGTTTTTTTATGGGTTCCTGTTGCTTAAACTAGAATTTAGGTTGTGTCTTGTCTTTTTCCCTATTTGTCATGGCGTTGTCAGTTTCTTTTTCGATCTATGAGTTTGACTGTGACTCTAGTATCTTTCGCCCCTCTTTTATTTAATCATATCACATTCCTTCATCAATAAATATGAAACATATATTAGATGTCTCTTATGGTAGAGGTTATGGATGGGGTTTCAGAAATTTCAATAAAGAATAGTTGGCAAAAATAAAGTATAGAAAAAGGGACAAAAAACAAGTAAAGAGAAAAATAGGCAAAATAATACAAAAATGGATTAATTATATGCTTAATTTTAAAGGAGAGCGAAAAGTAGGATAAAACAAGAATAAAGCAGCAAAAAATAAAAACATATTTGCATAATTCAAATAACTTTAAACCGAAAGTACCAAAAATTAAAATAAATTTTTTTAGTTGATCTCCATAAACACTTCTGTTAAACTGATGATCGTTATTAACGATTTCACTAGGCGACGGCAGAAATAGGTAATATCTTTTAAGTCATTTTTCTCAAATGGACATGTTGTTGTCAAGAGTTACTCAGCTGCAAGGGTTTTCTTTACCATTATCATCATAATTGATTATATGCTGAATTTTTAAAGAGAGCGAATAATAAAGATAATACAAGAATAAAGCAGCAAAAAAAAAAAGGAAAATTATTTGCATAATTAAAATAACTTTAAACCAAAAGTACCAAAAATTCAAAATAAAAATTAGTTGAACTCCATAAACACTTATGTTAAACTGATAATCGTTATTAACAATTTCAATAAGCGACGGCAGAAATAGGTAAAATCTTTTCAGTCATTATTTTCTAATGTAGCTGTTGTCGTCAAGAGTTATTCAGCTGCAAGGTTTTTCTATACCATTATCATCATATTTGATTCGTAATGATGCACTATAATTGTCTAAGCGCTGAGAAAACTGTCGTAAAAAAATTTCGGGTGATAATCGTAATTCGATGGCATTTTTCTTTTTTGATCGTTATTTCTTTATCGGAGGTATTTTATCGTTGGGCTGTTGTCCAATACTTATGTGAAATATCTTCAATCAATTACGTCCTCTGAATCCTAGTTGGTGCCATATTGCCCGTTCAGGTTTTCTAAAAACTACTTTGTATATGGAAATATAAAGATGAGGTATGAGTGCCAAATGAGACATCTTACCACACAAGACACAATCTAGTGAAGAAAGCAACCATAGGTTCAATGCTGAAAAAGTAAGCTATAAAGAGTTCAAAATATACTAGCATTATATGATATTATAAAATCAATTCAAACAACAAAAAAAAAAAAAAAAAAACAAAAAAACCGGCCGAATGTATATACAAAATGAGAAAAAACAATCTATAAATTAAAGAAATACAATAGGTTTAGATCCAATGCTGCATTTTTGTAGTGAAGTTGTAGTGAACACCAAAGTCAGCAAAATGATAAATAGTTTGCGCGACAAATCCACGGCACACACCATTGTATAAAGTCCCAAGTCAAGAAGTTGAAGTCGGACTCCCAGTATAAATGGCATTTTGAAGGTAACACAATTCCTTTCAATAGTAATACATGTACCAAAAATTTGGAAGATTTAACCCATGCTCTTTGGCCTTTTGACAATAGCAAGATTGACTCTACTAGATACATTAGTGCATCAATAGTGAGAGGCTTAAAGATAGAAACAAGGTAACAAAGATCGCGGATACTTCTCATGAAGACTGGAATACCGCTCACCAGTAAGAGGCAAGCACAATTGCTGGCGATTCAGAAGATGAATTTAAGATAATCAGAGCTGAAAAAAGAACCATTAGAAAGAAAAAAAGACAAAGGGCAAACCAGCAGCGAAACAACTGCAAATTCTTGCCACCTTCCTTCAATCCACAAAAGCCATTTTGAGGGGCCATTCGTCTTGGTATGGAAGTTTGCTGAATGCACAAGACCAGTCCACTGGAAAATCTCAACGGGGACCAGGCTTCAACTGTGAATCCTCCAAGCACAGGAGAGTTACCTACTCCTTCCAAAACACCAAGATAGCAGAATCACACATAAGAAACAAGTTTTGTAAAAGATGATTTTGACACAAGTTCTTTTGAAAATTTGTCTGAACCAACTCTTACACATGATTATTTGGAATATGAGCAAGATGGTACTAATATTATTGTTAAGGGGAGGTGCAGAGAAATAATCAAATTTGGATAAATATTGGTGCTTATTATTATAGTATTGACACTTTAAGTGATGGTTATTAGATACCATTTTATTCTATTCCTCCGTCTACGTTTTAACATAAAAATGTATTAGCTTTAAGACAAAAGAGATGATTTCAGCTTTCCAATTGTGAACTTTCCATTGCTTATTATTATAGTATTGACACTTTAAGTGATGGTTATTAGATACCATTTTATTTTATTCCTCCGTCTACGTTTTAACATAACAATGTATCAGCTTTAAGACAAAAGAGATGATTTCAGCTTTCCAATTGTGAACTTTCCATTTCTAAGTAGCAACATTCCAGAAGCACCTACATACGGGGTATATATCTCCCAATTGATACGTTATTCCCGTGCTTGCATTTCCTATCATGATTTTCTTGATAGAGGTTTGCTACTCACAAGGAAGCTATTAAACCAAGAGTTCCAAATGGTGAAGTTGAAATCATCCCTTCGTAAATTTTACGGACGCCATCACGAGTTGGTTGACCGTTATGGAATAACCACGACGGGTGCCACATGTGGAGCAGGATCTGCTTACCCTTCCGTAGCACCTGAGATCACCCCTAGTTTTTGGTGGGGTTCGTGTTGTTTATTCTTTAGTTTTTTATGTTGTGTCGTGTGTACTATTGTTTTTCTGTTTGTCTTTTTCATTTTTAGCCATGTCGTTGTCAGTTTGTTTTAGATTTATGAGTTTGACTGCCCCTTTGGTATCTTTCGTTCCTCTTTTAAATAATTCCAAGTTTGTGCATACAGATATTCAGGAATTATTACATAGAGGTTTCATAGGTCAGTGTGACAATCGACCTTTTATAGTTATAAACCTTATTACTGTATCAGTTCAATCTAAATCTTAGAATATAGCAAAGTGCTCTCGACCAATGACATTGTAGGATATGGTGTTTTTAATTGTGAAGAATGGATGAAATCATGTTCTTAGTAATGAATTAACCTTTTGTTTAGGTGTACATATACAGTTCAAAACCAAACAAAGAGTTTCTATGAATGAGTTAGAAATGCCAAGATGCACATTATCAACTTGAAAAAAAAAATGAATTGTTAAATAAACATAAAAATCAAAAATAAGTATACTGGTGTAGTGACATTGGTTCCGTTAACGTTATAATGAGAGTATTGATACCTTCAAATGACTAAAAGTACATAATAAACAATATCAAAGCAATGCAAGAAAAAAGTTAAGATTGAATAAAATCTTTTTCTTAAGCTTCTACTTTTTTTTCTAAATCTCAGATTACTGGATTCGTGGTTAGGGAGAAAAGTAATTTCCAACATTCTGTTAAAAATTCTAAAAAAAACATGAAGTTTAGTTTAACTTTTGAATAGATTTAACTCTTTTAAAAGCATTGTATGTTATAAT